>OX457036.1:29721631-30314131 GCA_949752735.1 Lumbricus terrestris
AATTCGGAGGGCAATCGAGCGCAATGACCAAAGTAGGTCACTAGAGCAAGTAATATGGGGCATATATATTATGCTGTAGATTCAAACCAAAACTGAACGAAAAATGAAGACGTAGCTGCAAAATCCGTCGATTATATCGTGGAGGAGTCGAGAACGAGTAGATTCGTCGAGCATAAAATAATTTAACCCTTAACAGCCGAGCAGAATAATCTTGTCACCTAAGCCCTAATTCCCAGACATTTTATCCTAAAACAGCCTATAAACAAAGAAATTTTGAACTTGTGATATCTCCTTTATTTTTTGGCCTAGAGACATAAAGCAACCATTGGTCTTTAGCATTTTATCTCCTCTACCCATCAATTCGTCCAGTATTAGCCCAAAAAATGTTGGGGTGCCTAAGTTTCTTTAACTTTTCATGTTCAAACACCTACATGGAAATATTTTCAGTGACAACATATTTAGTTTGAGCATGAAAGATTAGCAGAAATTAATGCCAGACAAAATACAAAGAATGTTTTTAATATATCTTCATAAACGAGGGAGCTACAATTTTTATTGAATTTAGACACAAGTCGTTAAAAAGTGAGGAAAATAACAAGGAGATTGAAATGTTTGGTAAGTTTCAATACAAATGTAAACATTAATCTTCAGCATATCATCTCCTGCTCCCATCTATTTGCCAGAAGTTTCGTCTCCTTTTCAAGTACTTGGTGGCTCTGAAAAGAGCCGTTTTCACGACTGTTCGAGTCTTTTCCCTCGACAGCTGATGGCCACCTAGAAGACAGCGCCACCTAGAAGACAGCTGCAGCTTCCTGGATCAACTCCTCTCTATCAACAGACTGGACAAACAGTTTTGAGAGGACAATTTGGAATAAAAATTTGAATTGTTGTTTTGATATGCTATGCTGCTTACTTATTTACAACCAATTACTGACTTGCTTAGGCAGCACTGGTTTGTGGAACGATTTTTTTCTTGTGATTTTGCTCACAGTAAACATGGAAGCGTCCAATCTTGCACAAGGCAATTTTGCATTCTTCACATTCATATTGAGTCATCTTGGGGCAACCTTTGGGAGTCTTGATCTGACTGAGCATAAGATGCAAGTATAGTACCGACCCGCAAACTTAACCAAGATGTGACCCCTCTCATTGCCAGCTAGCATGGGTGAGGAATAATATGAACCACGACCGCATTGTTGATGGCTGAGTACATTTGAAACCTCCATTGATTTGTTTTGCTAGTTCCAGTCTGAAGTCAAGATGCTTTGTTCTAGACAAAAAGTAGACATCTTTCTGTAAACTGCCAAATATGTCTGGTCTTTCAAAGTTTCTTTCCAAATGACATAGGCATTGACAATGCTGACATTTATTCCCACCTAAAAATTTACTGCCACCATTTATTACCAGACCGGCCAATTGGGTAATAAGAAGCATTCTGGTTGCCCAAATCCACCACCGCCCCCCACCCAATGTGACAATTCTAGTTATAATTGACACATGCACAGGTCTCATGAGGAGGTGTCATTATTCCAATCTTCTGTCCAAAAGAAAAAAGGATATCTGCCTTTTGTGAAAAGGCAATAGACAGGAGAACCAGACAGGAGAACCTCTCCTTTCTGGTGCGCCACAAGTTCTCCTTCTCGCTTCAATTTTTTCTTACTTACATTATCTGGTAAGCTTCTTGTGTTCAGCATAATTGTTGCATTGGAGTAAGTTACCAGACTCAGCAAGTTACCCGACTCAGCAAGTACCCACACAATAGAAGAGAGCTGAAATAGCGAACAAAATAAATATGATGACCCACATCAAGATAATCATGTGCCAGGTGATTTACAACATCATAGCCAAGACCAAACTCATGTCTGATGGCAGCCGGGTCAGCGGCTATGGCTTGCCAGTAATCCCAGTATAAACATCAAATTTCAGAAAGTACCCATTTTGTGAGTCACCAATGGTAGAAATTTTGAAACCCCATTTTGTTGGCTTTTTTGGACAGTATGGTTTGAAGTGACACCTTCGCTTGAACCCAACCATCAACACTCAGATTCTTCTCTGGCTTAAATTGTGAGGTACCAGGTCTTAGATTATATGCTCAAGGCCTAAGTATATATCCAGTCAGGACTTTTTTTAACGTGCAGTTGTACACAAAATGTGCAGTTCTAAATGGATTTGTGCAGCTGTAGAAGCACTTCTGTCACAAGTTCTGTGCAGTTAAAACTGGCCAAAAAGGTCATTGTCCTCCGATTGGAAGTAATTTACCAAGAGGATGGGAAGAGAAAGAAGGGGTTGTGCAGTTCTAAAAATTCCTTAAAAACAGCCCTGTATCCAGTTACTCGTTCTTGCTTCAAGACAGAGACGTGGAGCTCGTGGATGCTTTCTGCTATCTAGGCAGCTTTATAACAGCGGATAGCCGATGTGACAAAGAAATAAGGATGCACATATGGAAGGCAAATGCTGCTTCTGGAAGGCTTGACAAGATACGGAAGGGAATGGCTGCAGCCTAAGAACTAATATACGACTGCACGGTGAAAATAATCTTGAACACATTACTATATGGATCAAAAACGTGGCCCCTGATGGTGACGAATAAGAAAAGATTGGAGGCAGCATGTCATAGATGGCTGAGAATAATTCTATGGGTATCATGGCGTGACAGGATAACTAATTAAAGAAGAAGAAAATCGCAGAGTCAAACAGGAGATGCCCTGGCATACTGGTGGAAGAAGAAAGAGAGGAAGACCACGGAAGAACTGGCAGGCCACTATCAGAGACGACTTTGGGTGTTTGGAAATATCTTTGGATGAGGCCACGGGGCCGGAAATGGACAGAGATGAGTGGAGGAGATGTGTTGCCCGATGTGCAGACCTGCACGGGAAGGACTAAGTACTAAATAAGTAATATTCGACGATCGTTCTGAGCCGATTCTGATAGAAACACTGAAACAGTTTGCATTTGATTCATCAAGTGCAGCAACACTGATGTTCTTCTTACCTCGTTCCATTATCAGAGGAGCATTTGATCCAATGAGCATAGCCACAGCTCCAGCACCACCTGTTGGCCTCGCATTACCACTAGCATAAACAGCTATATCACCAGCAACCACAAGTGCATATCGACCTAGAACACAAAGCATAGTTTCACCACAAGTATCTGGGTTTAGCTCTTCAAAGAAGTCTTAAAACATTGTTGCACTGGCATTCGTAAAAACAATAAACACTATGTTCTCTATATGTGATGCCAGTTCAGTTTTAGGTCGATGTTGGTGGTAGTGGACCTCAGGCCAAGCAGCATATGGCAATTGCCAGAGATGCATTCATGAGTAACCTACAACAATGGAGTATGAGTGCTAACATACGACTGGACACTAAACTCTGCATGTATTCTATATACCGTATTTTTCAGACTATAAGTCGCGGTTTATTACATGGTCGTCGCGACTTATATAAAGGTGCGACGTACATGGCAAACACAAGGGTTCCGCGAAAAGTTACAAGTAAAAGATATTTACTGATACCTTTTATTGGAATAAAAAATTCCAAAGAGTTTTTAAACAACGTACACAAAAATGTCTAAAAAGTTTTAAACTGTTGTCAGTCGCCTCCTGTGTTTTCACCCAGTGAGCGTTATCAGTAAGTCTACTCTTTGCAAATGAGTAACTATGGGCTTGCGATCACTGCCTAAGTAGTTCACATCTAAATAGGGAAGTATAGGTGAACTCATACCGTAGATACTCGAGTATAACGTCACCCGAATATAACGCGAGGTTCAAAATTTTGGCAGATATATTGGTAAAAAGTGCAAGACCCGAATATAACGCGAGGGCTAAAATTTCCGAAATTCTGAGGAATTAGACGGTTAAATCTTGGTATTTGTTGGTAATTTTTTATTTAAAATGCAACTAAAAATATGTCTACGGAAAGTTCGATCCCTAAACTAAATATTACAAAATAGATTTGATTGTAATGTTATAAATACCGGTAAATAAAATGCATCCAATTCGAGTTTGTTCTTATTTCATGTCAAAATAGATTTGCGCACATTAGCCATTTCGCTTGTACTGTTATAAATAAATAAAATGCATCCATTTCGAGTTTGTTCTTATTTTATTTGCTTACCGGCAATTTTCCTACAGCATGTGAGCGATAATGTACATAGTTCGATAGTTCATTCCGATGCGATGCTGGCGCCAAAGACTAAAAGTTTTGAAGGTTACGATTTTTGGCATTTGTTCTAATTCAGTTTTCTTTTTTACACAATCTCTAACCATACTCTCAGAAACTCCAAATTCAAGTGATGCCGCGGAATTGTTGATGGATTCTGCTGCTCCTATAGCTCTTAATTTGAATGACGCGTCATACGAAGACCGTTTTCTTTTCTAACTCATTTTGCTTAACTCAGTCTTAGCACAGTATATTTATATTATTATTATTATTATTACATAAATTTATTACGCGCGCAAGGTCACACCAAAGTGTGAATCTGTGGTCTTAGCTATAGCCTAGACCTAGGTCTAGACAAATAACTTCGATAGCTTAAGATGAATCTTGAAAGAAACGACTAGAAACCATAAATGATGACAATTTTATTTATAAAGCGAACGATTTGCTATGACACAAATTGATTGGACAAGCCATTTCATTGGCTATGTGCTCAAGATGTCTCTATAGGCTATGCATATCTGAGGTGTGGCTGGAAGCGTGCTTTAGGCCTAAAGGCTAAGCACGTAATCTCCTAAACAACCTTATACATGTGCGTGCGATTTCTTTAAACATCGTTTGCCCGTCGATTCAGATTTATTATAAGCATGAAACATGTTGTAAACGACCTTATAAACCTACGCATTCGGAACGATTGCTTTCAAATTCTATTAATAGTCCGATGACTCCTATGAGATTTTATTATAGGCATGATGCTATAAATTACTAGTCGCATCAAGGACTGTGGGGAACCAGTCTACCGAAGCTGCTGGGATGCAAATTAGCGCGCGTATCGTAAACATGGTATTATGGTGGTGGCCGATAGCGATCTAAAATCGGTTTAAAAGCATCAAATGACTTCAACAGGTAATATATTTTGCGTGATAAAAGTTTAGTTTCAACTTGTCACCAGTCTACCGAAGCTACTGGGATGCAAATTATCACGCGTATCGTAAACATGGTATGGTGGTAGGCGATAGCGATTTTTGGCCATCCAATATCGGCACCAACAAGTAATATATTTTGTGCGATAAAAGTTTAGTTTCAACTTCTCTCGTATATAACGCGACTACCCCACTTGCCGCTTGGAAATTCGACCTAAAAAGCTCGCGTTATAATCGAGTATCTACGGTAGTAGGTTAGCCTACTCATAGTAATTGTTACCTCATTCAACTTGCAATTTAAGTGTTTTCTTTTATTAATTATCACTTCGATGTATCACAATAATGTTTTACGTCCCATTATACATTTCCAAGTGGAGTAATAAATAAAATATTTACTTACTTCCCTATTTCGAGGGGCCCGGTAGAGCAATGGATAATACGCTGGCGTAGAGTGCGAGAGGTAGCGAGTTCGAGCCCCCGTTGGGCGGATTTGCTTTGTAGGCTGCTATTAGCGCTGTGTAATTACAAAACTATCTGTTCAGTTAGTAGTTAAGTTTAATTAAGATTACTGCATAACTTGTAAATGTAAAGCGCAGTGCGTCTTGCAGGCGTTTAATTAAAGAAAAGATATTATTATTATTATTTATTAACAATTTTAATGAAATACTTTGAAAGCACATACCATCCCAGTAGCTAGACTCGATCCAGTTAACAGCGTTGAAAAGTGCAGATGTACCACCATAACAGGCATTTGTTGTGTCTACACCTTCTACATCAGAATTTCCAGAACTCTCAAACAGTTGCATAAGTACTGTTTTGACACTCTTTGATTTGTCTATAAGCGTCTCAGTTCCAACTTCCAATCTGCCAATATCAGTGTATGCTAAATTGTTACGTTCAACTAGTCGCTGAACAACAGTCAGGCAGAGGGAATTTATGTCTTCACGGTCCGAACAAAAACCCATCTTTGATTGGCCAAGACCAATTGTATATTTGCCAGCAGCAACACCATCAAATGCTTCCAATTCGGACTGGTCTACATAATGACAAGGAAAATAGACTTCAATGGCAATGATGCCAACATCTTCTGGCCATCCGGCCACAGTAGTTTTTCTTGTATGTGGCATCTAAGAGGAACACACACACAAAAATCAGAACTTAAGAGGCCAGATTATTTCAATTATATAGAGCAGTTATTAGCTGAAAAAGTACAATAACAGCATTCAGCAACATTCATGAAATACTAAAAACTGTAAAAGCTTAAACATTTTGATTATGAGGCCAATTACCCGCAAGCTGCAGCCTATGAAAATTATTCAAATGAAGAACTTTGAAAGCAAACACTCAGCTGCAACAGCCATTATCACTTCAACAGTCACCATGAAAATGTAAAAGAAATGAAAAATCTAACAAAACAATGTATTGCTTTACTCCACCACACAATAACCTGACTAAAATATTGCATTTGACTGGAATCCTGAAGGTGTGGCATCATGCAGAGCAAAGGCTTAGAAACACATGGACCACTTTACTCGCCACCACTTTTTAGGCACGGTGGTGTAGGAATATGTTTGGTGCTTTGGAGACAGAAGGTTGCAGGATCGAATTCACCTCAAGCCACTACGAAGGGACCCTGAGCAATTCCTTCACTCGCAATTGCTCATGCGCTTTGACGTAAAATTCTGATTCAGTGTCCATGCTGTAGTCGGGAACGCCTCTGAGTAGATATCCTGAAAGAGCGCTATATGAAATGCTCATACATACAAAGTGGCTCAAAAAGTACCACCAGATAAAATGCGATATCTTCGCAACCGATCGAACTATTTCTGCAAAAATTTCCCAATTTGCAGGGGAATGAATTTCCAACAATCTCTGAAAGTTTCATTTGAAACTTTTCATGTTTGCAAAAGTTACAGCTGTTTAAACTTTCAATTTGTTTTTTTCAAATTTCCGTGGAAAATAAACGTCATTTGTAGAGTTCCATTTCAAATGATATCACTTTTCACTACGACCTCAGAACTCCGTTTTGCAGTTTATTGTAAGGTATAATGGGAGTGTCCACTCGCTGCTTTAACACGAGCTCTAATTTTTTAGTGAAGCTCAGTATGGCCTTGTTGATCAGGTCCTGAGGCAACTAATCCCACATTAGCAGCAGTACTTGCTTCAGCTGGCCAATTTTCTCCAACTTGGAATGAAACTGTCTTGCAGTGTCCCAGCATAGTTCCCCAGAAGTGAGAATTAAGACGGTTAAGGTCTGGCGAAGTTGTTGGTCATTAATCTTTGTGAAATAAATTTAGTGCACTTGATCACAATAAGGTAGCGTCATCCTAATCAACCTTGCCCTGCGAGCATGCAGGAAAATAAAACCAGATTTTAAAACACACCTACAGTCTTCAATGAGTCTGGGTAATAATAATAATAATAATAACGACAATTTATATGGCGCCGTAACGCGGCCATACCGCTACAAGGGCGCCTCACAGACGGCCAACTGCGGGATACGCCTTAGCAAACAGATAAGTTTTAAGCTTAGTTTTGAAAGAGTCCACTGAGGCGGCCAATCTAATGTCCGGTGGAAGACTGTTCCAGCATCTGGGACCAGCAACCGAGAATGCGCGGTCGCCGAAACGTGTCCTCATCCTCCGTACACGGAGGTCGGTCTTCCCAAGCAACCTGAGTCGCAGCCCGGAAGCGGAGAAAGAGAGTTCAACAATAAGTTTGATATTTAGCCTACTGAATGGGATGACGGTCAGTCTTTTCTTGCAGCCGTGACACATGCCAGCTGATCTGATGCTGAAACCATAATGTGCTTCGCAAACTTGACCCTTTCGAAGCGAATTCCGTGAAAATCGCACTTTTTTCCGTCAGACCAAACGACCACCTCCTGCCAGAGGCGTAGCGACCGCCCTCCGTACCCTCCGACCGAAGGGGGCCCCGCAAGGAAGGGGGGCCCCTAAATGTGTAAAATACGTAAGGTATAACAAAGTAAGTGACATTTTATTGACGCTATGGCACGATCCATATTGGTTTTACCGACAATACCATGAAGTAAATATGAAGTAGGCTACGTGCATTCTGCAGGCCTATGTATGCATAATATTATATGAGCCCTGCATATTGTATATAGGCTAGTAAATACTGTTTCCAGTTTCTGCATTGTAAGGGGCCCCTCCGTCCTGGACATAATAATTATGTTTGAAGGGGGCCTCGTTCTTTGTTGCTACGGCCCTGCCTCCTGCCTCTCTTCCGACATCTGATACCCGTTACATAAACATATTTACAAATAGCCTTCAACAGTGCCAGATTAACTATGGCGCAACTGGCGCACTTGCGCCAGGCCTTCTTTCGGGGTAAATCTTTTTTTTTAAACATTGAGAAATCCGATTAGCCGATCGAATTTGTTTATATAAGTCACAGTCCGGCTTATTTAAAATGTTTAATTTCTAAAACAAGCATTGCATGTAAAATTTGGTGGCATTATAAAAACAGGCCTTCTACAGTACTACTACTATAATGATGACGTACTAATTAATTGTGTACTGTAATGATGACGTATGACGTAATCAATTTATGCGTGGATCGACCCCATCACCAAATAAAATATAGATATGCGTACGGTACAGACGACACAGTGTAAGCTTATGTTCCATGTAATATTATTATCTACTATTTAGTGTTTATGAAGCTGAGCTGCTTATTTCTTCTTTTTTTTAATTTTAAAAAAATAAAATAAGTAGGCCTAAAGAAAATGAAGAAATTTGAGTCCGGTTGGCAGAAACGTCAAAGAAAACGCGAACTTGAAGAGGTAGGCAAACAGCAACGTGGTAGTATTGATAAATTTCTGGCAGTACTCCACAAAAGATGCTGAATATAATGTACCTCTATAATCTGAAAGACGGCTTTCCAAATGTTTGTATTGCACTACATATTTACTTAACTTTGCCTGTAAGTAACTGCAGTGGAGAAAGATCATTCAGTCATTTAAAACGCATAAAATCATCTTTGAGGTCAACAATGGGCCAGGACAGATTGGCAAATTTAACTCTTTTGAACATTGAGTCGGAAATCTTGACAGATCTTGACTTTCAAGATATCATTGATTCTTTCTCTACTTTAAAAGCACGAAGGAAAGACTTTTAAACTCAACGAACATTTTTGAACAGTTGAACTGTAACAAGTAAAATTAAAAATCTCCTATGAGAGCTTCATTTTGTGTTCATAAATTATTAAAGTATGTTTTTCTATATAATTATTTCCCCCCCCCCTTTTGATAATTTGATTGGATAGAGGGCCTACTTTAGTTTTGTTGCATTGTTTGCGCCAGGCCTCTAAAAAGTTAATCCGGCACTGGCCTTCAATGCGCTCAGGCTGCACTTTTCACTGGGTATTTTACTATGATTACGCAATGTCCCAGTCTCTGTTCACGCAACGTCCGAGTTCCCATTTTATCTGCCACAGAAACTTTGCCCATGATGTTCAGTAATGGATTCACGAATTGAGACCTTAATTTATAAAATATCACCAAATACCAACAGTTTGCTTCATAAACAGCCTCTTTACAGCTCTTAGTGAGGTCATATGACATCATCATTATTTTGTGTGTTGCAATTTGCAAAAAATCTTAATGAAATCACATGTATTGGAGCATGATTCTTCAGATATATGAAAAAAAATTGAAAGTTTAAACAACTGTAACTTTTGCAAACAGCAAAAATTTTGAAGTGAAACCTTCAGGGATTGTTGGAAATTCATTCCCCTGCAAATTGGAAAATTTTGACAGAAAAATGTCAGCCGGTTGCGAAGTTATCACATTTCATCTGGTGGTACTTTCTTTTAGCCACCATAGGTCCGTCCCCCCAAAGTTCAGACTTGGTCTGAACTTTGGGGGGACGGACAAGCGGCCAAAAAACGATCGCCGAGGCGCAAAGCGCCGAGCAGGAAAAGGAGTTTGTGCCACCTTCCTAAATGTCAATTTTTTTAAAGCTGCAATCATAGCCCCTGTCATTTTAACAAAATTGCTAATTTTTCAGTGCTAATGATCCTGGTTTAGGACTTCAAAAGTGCCCTCCACATTGTTGAAATGTTCTGAATTTCCACAATGCAATGGTAGCATTTTAGGCTGTTATTTTAACAAAATTGCTTATGATTTCAGTGCTAATAGTCCTGGTTTAGGACTTCAAAAGTGCCCACCCCGTAGTTAAAATGTTTTGAATTTCCACAATGCAATGGTAGCATTAAAAAGCATTTAAAGTTGTTATCTTAACGAACTTGCTCATAATTTAAGTGCTTATAGTCCTGGTTTAATACCTCAAAGTGTCTCACCAATGTCAAAATGTTTTGAATTTCCACACTGCAGTGGAAGCATTTTAGGCTATACTGCTCATCATTTCTGTGCCAATAGCCTTGGTCCGTCCCCCATGTCGAACATTTTCTAATCTCCATATTGCAATTGTAGCATTTTAGACTGTGATTTAAACTAAATTGCTCATCATTTCAGTGCTAAATGCCTTGGTCTAACACTTCAAAGTGTCCCCCATGTCGAACATTTTTAATCTTAAGACAGAACTCATCTGGTTCAACAGTCACCCAATGTCTACCACTGGCATACCCCACTGCTCCATTAAATCAGTTGATGTTGTTCGAGACCTTGATGTGCTCCTCAATAATCCTCTTTCTATGAAAAATCAAACATGCTCTATAACTAAATCCAGGTTTTGGTCATCTCTAGAATTGATTACTGCAATTTAGTCGTTTATGGCCTCCTGCATTCACTGCTCAACCTCTTACCAAGTCTCCATTGTGCTGCAAAGCTGATAAAAAAACTTGACTCCTCATGACCAACGTTCCCTCTAAGCTGCGCGGCTGTGCACCTCGTTTTAAAATCCCGCGCAGCAGTTTCAAATCTCCGTGCACAAACATTGGTAGGAAGTGCATATAAACTAACGTTTTGATAAATTTGTTTAACTTGACGTAAGTCATTGATTTATGATCTCATATTTTCCCACCGAGTGGTCAATATCTGTGTGCACGGACGACTACCAAGCTGCCATCTAGCCATTCGACAGTCAATTATCCCCGGACGAATTCCCCAACTAATGACTATAACTGCAGCACCTCCATGGGCGCCCGCACATAGGGGCAAGAGGGGCACTTGCCCCCCCCTGGAAAATTGAAACCTATTTTTTTAACTACTACTTTTAGGGTTTATCACAAATTTCTTCGCATTAGAGAATAAAAGACCTACTTTTAACTAATACTTTTCGATTTTTGAAACAAATTTCTTTGCAAAAGGAAACAATTCATATTAGAAATGTTAAAAAGTGAAACTGAGAAATTTACATCAAGAAACCTCTATGAAAAATACCTATGCATGTTCTTAACTCCATGCCTTGCATTTTTTACCTCTTGCAAAAATATTTTTTTAACCTTGATTATTGGGTTTTGCCCCCTCCTGCAAAATTTTCTGCGGGCGCCCATGAGCACCTCCAGAGCTTTGTAATGACTTGACGCAGGCTGGAAGCACGTAGGACGTAGGTCCCACCTAGGTTGAATCTGAGGGACGATCTAGTCACATAATCAATCACATAAATTTATATAGCGCCCCTTCAAGATCTCTACTCAGAGATCTCTACTCAGAGGCTCTAGTCACGGCTTTGAAGAGAATAATTAATGCCCAGTGCGAGTTGAGCGCACCACTCATTGAGTCACAAACAGGAACATCTGTTGATAGATAACTAATCACAAGAGATGCTCCGCTCCAACCTCATATTTAACTGTGTCAGTCATTAACTTGGACGTCTTGGCGACTCCTGCTTTGACACGAAACCAGAAGACTGGCTTGGCACCAACCAATTTAGAGGGGATGCTTGCTGATTCTTATCAGCTGCTTTGCCGTCATAGGCGGCTGCTCCGGCTGGTAAGTTAGTTCCAACAGGTGGAGCCAAAGAACCCTCCAGTCATCCACTATAGGTGAGTGGAAAACCCAAGGCCTAGGACGATGCCGTAGGCTATATTGCAGGCCTGTCTGTCAAATGGCAAACAAATCACCAAAGTTGGATTTCACTTTGGAAGTCGGTTTAATACAGGGTTATTTCTTAGTGAGTAAAATTTGTATGCTATGTCGAAACGTAAACCGAATGAGAGTATATGAAACAGCTTTTTCAAAGAAAAGGTATTCTTCTAATTTTAAAACTGACTGGCTAGCGAGATCGTAAAGGCGTAGCTTCCAGCGTCAGTAGAACACAAACAACGAGACTTGGCCTGGCAGTCAATATCGACAGGATTAATTTTATCAACAATTATGGTTGTTGCTGAAAGATCGGATCGATCGAGGCAGCAAAATTTTAGCGCTGAACGTTATTTTGATGCTAGATTAAGAACTACATGTATCCTCCATCATAATATAGTCTCAGGTAGATCTAGTTCAGATTTTGCTTGGTATTATTCATCGTATCATTAATATTTTCATTTGCGATAAGTATTAAAACCATATAGGGGTCATTGCATAATTACGTAACGCAGAAAATGACCGTTTTTGACCCACCCACCCACCCTCCGCAGCGTTACGTAACGATTGTTACGAAAAATCAGAGGTTTAGGTCTATTATTGGCTTATGTGAGCACGTAATTAGGTCTATAATAATTTTCATAGCGAGTTTAATATAGTAGCCTATAAGCGTACATGTGAATTATAATTTGACAGTAGACTAGGCTTAAAATATACACAATGTTTTATTTATATAAATGATAGTCATGACTCATGCGTAAACTACAATTTTCTTAAATTTTACCGCCTGAATAAAATTTTACGCTGCTGAAAAGTTTCACGGACTAAATGGCTCATTAACAATTAATCAAAAATTAAGATGAGCTGTTTCTTTCCTTAGCCTGGGCACTTCGATGATTATTAATAGAAATATTGCAGAGTTTTGTTGACCATTAATTTTAAATGTTTGAGATCGTGTCCAGTGTCAACTAAGTAAAACATGCTTCAACGTGGTTCTTCGATGTCTGGAATTCATTGGAAATCATAGGCCTACCACGTTGTTCCGTTGGTAAAACTATCCAAACAATTCGAACAGCGGTTTCCGGTTTGCACAATGGGAGAACAGAATTGACCTGGCATGTAACTGGTGTCTGCTGCTGGATCTTATTTAGATAAATAGACTTACTTTGGTTAAGTTTTAAATCAATGTCACGAAGTTCAAACTTCGATAACATCATGTCTGAAATGTCATTCGATGGAAATTAAATATTCATGAATAAATAATTTTTTCAAGGCGTTACATAACGTTCAGCTACCTCCACCCACCCACCCACGTAACGTTTCGTAACGTTTTCAATGACCCCACCCACCCACCCTCGAGCGTTACGTAATTATGCAATGACCCCAGTGGCGTAGCTACCATGTGTGCAATGTGTGCAAAGCACACGGGCCCACGACCGCCAGGGGCCCACAAAGATTGTCAAATTATTTATTTATTTTAATTAGTCTATCGTTTCCTATGGCTAGGTGAAGGGTAAGGGCTTGCCAATGCTAGCGTTTACGATAGGTGTGATAATTAAAATTTATGTCCATTCATCGTGTAGGCATAGATCTATTGCTGCAGTAACTTCGTACTTGTCACACGCTCAAGCATTCCGATCATTTGCTGGATGTGGTAACGGTAGTGACCTTCTACCTCAACCAGTGTGAAAATTGTCGGAGGAATTGAGGAGGTTAAAACCCTAGTCTTTCTTAGGGTCACATAGTTAAGTCTTCTTTTCACATTTTCACACCACGAACGTGTCTCATAATCTGGCCACAGTTACTCTTTTCTCCAAAGTTCTCGTCGGCCTACTACTCTCAGCTTCTCTCAACTCTCACCCCATTATCAGAGAGACACTAAATTGAGCAGGAGGTGGAGTAGGGTCAAAGGGAACATTTTATTTCCCCCTATTTTTACACATCCAAGGACTATTTTTAAACTTAATTTTATCCAAAAGGCCTACGCAAAATCGATGACTGCGTCGTTTTTGCTATGCAAATACTAGCAAATCATAGACCAGAATTGAATGATGGTTGACTAGAAAGAAAACTAAAATGTCATGAAATTGTCTTAAGCAAGCCTACTAAAAGGCCTAGGCCTACTGTAATGAGTGCATACGTCTAGAACATGATACGTTTTAAATTCTATAGAGAAATCATTGCAGTTATAAACCTAACACTGTGATTTATTTGTCTCATTCTTATATCATTCCTGTCTATTCTGTGAGTGAGTCGCATTGTTGGCCATAACTTTATGTGTTAATAGAGAATGCATTGATTAGTTTTGCCAACTGTTTTGGTGACCTTGGTTTCAGCGTTCTTGCAATCAAGTCTCACACGGTCAAATAGGGGCCCATGCGTGAACTCTGCACACGGGCCCATGAAAAGCTAGCTACGCCACTGAATGACCCCATACGTGATTTCTGCGAAATAGGCTACATCATCTTTAATCTAAAAATGGACATTATTACAGACATGTAATTAGTGTAGTTTGACCTGTAGATTTTTCAAACACAAATTTTATGTTTCTGAAAATATGATGCCCACGCGGAAATATGTGTTGCTCAAGCAACCGTCAGCTCCGCGCACACGGGAAAAATATTAGAGGGAACGTTGCTCATGACCACATTACCCCCACCCTTCGTGAACTGCACTGGTTTCCCCAGGGCTGTTAATATCGCGATAAAGTATCGCAATACTTGGTATCGCCGATACTTTTTCCAGTATCGCGGCGAGTATCGCGATAGTTTAATTTTGTTGGTGTCGCATGCGTATCGCCGATACTTATTTTAGCCTGTGAGCGATACTCGATACCAATACTTTTTTGACAATAATTTACATGGTTTCTCATCCGCTTGAATAAGTGACTCTTTGGTGCGATCTCACCGATCTATGATCTTTGACCGGAATGGACGGAAATCGAGATCTACAATGATGGTTTTTTTACGTATGGCTAAGTGGTAGACTTATGGAAAGCATGTATATAGATTAGTAGTTACACTGCTTGTACTGCTTAACACTGTTTAACGGGCAATGGCATGTGCTTTTTTAGTCATGAATCTTTAAAACTTATCGAAAAGTATTGGTAAAAGTATTGGTATTGCAATACTTTTAAGAAATAGTATTGGTATTGCCAATACTTTTATTAGTAAGTATTGGTATTGCCAATACTTTTCCCCAATATTGTTAACAGCCCTGGGTTTCCGATACAAGTGCGAATAACTTTTAAATCTGTCTTCTGATGTACCGAGTCCACACTAATTCCTCTCATTCTTATGTGTCCTCACTTGTAACACCAGGTTCATCTCTACGATTCAGACAAGGACTACGATCTTCGTCTCAAGATGACTTTGTGGTCACACGTTCAGTCAGAAAATTTGAAAACTGTGCCTTTGCACCAGCTGGCCCGGCTGAATAGAATAAACTTCAGGACTTCATTCGCAAATCATCTTCTTTATCACTCTTCAAGAAAAACCTGAAGACTTATTTGTTTAAGATTTATTATTTATAAGTAGACTTTCTTGTTACGCACTTTTGTGCAAGATTCTTTTTTGGGTAAATACGCACACTGCATGCCCGTACTCCAAACAATATGGCTGCCAACGAATGCAATAAATTAGAGCGCGGCCACCTATCGACGACATTGCAACATGCATCCCAGCATGCAAAGTGCTCAGTAAGTAAGTAATCTACGCAAGTAGCGTCAGTAAAAATTAAATTTATAAATTCGATGAAAAATATTTCCTGACGAAATGGAAGTGGGATTTATCGCGCGAGGGTCGGTTAGGGCTCAGGTTAGGCGTCGTGAGGGTCGGTTAGGTTTAGTTTTAGGGTTAGTGCAGTCATTCTGAAATTGAAGCTGGATTGATGAACAATAATTTTCAATGGAAAATGTATGAAAACTATTTGATGACGAAATAGAAGCGGGATTTATTGAACAAATTCTTGCCTAAACAGAAAGCTGGATCGATTAAAAGCATTAACGGCAAACTAGAAGTTGGATTTATCTTGCATGTGGGCCATGAGTCGGTTACTTATTTACTGAACGCTTTGCATGTTGGGATGCATGTCGCGATGTCGTCGATAGGTGGCCGCGCTCTAATTTATTGCATTCGTTGGCAACCATATTGTTTGGAGTACGGGCATGCAGTGTGCGTAATTACCCTTTTTTGGGTACTTGTCGGTTAATTCACCTGCAGACACCGAAACCCATTATACGCAATTTTACATGCAAAAATTAATTCACCTGTTGGTTACATCGCACATTTAATAGATTCGCTGTGCGCATTTAACATTGACATTGTAAGGAACTGTTCAAATTAGGAACAATGACCTTGATCCAGCTTCCACTTCACAGATAAAAATACCTTAATCCAGCTTCCATTTCAGATATAGAAATACCTTTGTCTAGCTTCTACTTAAGGTATAAAAATATCTTAATCCAGCTTCCATTTCTCAAGCGTTTTATCATTAATCCAGCTTCTTTTTAACATATAAAAATACCTTAATCCAACCTCCATTTATCAAGTGATATCTTCATAAACCCAGCCTCTGTTCAACCAACAGCTATTTTCATCAATCCAGCTCCAATATACGCAAAAACATTTTCATCAACCAGTTCCAATTCAAGCAAGGACATTTTCATCAATCCAACTTCTATTGTATCTTAAATGGAAGCCGGATTAATGATAAAACACAAGAGAAATGGAAGCTTGACTAAGGTATTTTTTATAAATTCATGACGTTCGTGGCGTCCGAAATGATTTAAACACGCGTAAAACATTGAGTAAAAATACGGCAGATTCCGCAGGTGAACTAACCGACAAGGTACACAGACGAATATTCTGCAGGTGAATTAACCGACAAGTACCCTTTTTTGTTATAGGCACATTATAAATGATAATATAATAATACTGATCAAAAATATAATAGGCACTGGCTACGGAACCGTCCGGACGGTGCCGTAATTTGTTTTCTACGTAACCGTCCGGACGAATTTCCATGACTAGCGGACCGCCAGTCACGTGTAACCTGTCACATGACCCGAGTCACGAGTCCAGGCGGCCGTCTCATGCTGAATCCGCGAGTGGCGGATTCAGAATGAGACGGCTAAACGAATATTATTATGTAATTTGAAGTTCGATTTTTGAAGAAAATGTTCTTATGACTAACCCTACCCTATCCCTAACCATATCATGTAAATGAAGATTGGTTAGCAGGCGGCCGTCTCATGCTGAATGCGCGAGTGGCGGCCATCCCATAAAGAAGATTATTATGCAATTTTAAGTTCGATTTTTGAAGAAAAAGTTCTTGTGACTAACCCTACCCTATCCCTAACCCTATCATGTAAATGAAGATTGGTTACTTACTCTGTCATTAAAACAAGAAAAAACAAGAAAACTTTTGTCCGACATAAAACAAGCAATCGGTAACTGGCGCCATTATTCAAGAATGAAGACTCGTGACTCGGGTCATGTGACAGGTTACATGTGACTGACGGTTACGTAGAAAACAAATTACGGCACCGTCCGGACGGTTCCGTAGCCAGTGCGAATATAATAACTTGCTTTTAGCCCATAGTCTGTGCCAGCTTTGACACTTGTGTGCACAGCCAAATACTGAAAGATAATGAAAGATAATGTACAATGATACATATGGGCATTTGAAGAAACCGTGCCGCGACCAAGTCCTGACTTACACAACTACCTATATCATCGTGTATATTATAGTACGTCTATTTTAGATGAACCAACTGCTCCGATACTCAGTGCTTAAAGTGTGGAAAAATAAGTGCATGGACGCCCCTTACCCTTCCGAAAGAAGTGCCTGACCCTTACCACTCCAGACTGTGTTGGCCAATAAGTGGCAGGACGGTATTCAGATTTTAAAATAAGTGCATGGACGGCGTCCATGACCGTACAGCTACACTTTAAGCCCTGCCGATACTCCATATACATGCCCCGATACTACATGAATGCAACAAAATTCATGCTTCTGTGTGTTTACCGAATGATGCATACAATTATTATTGGTGCTTAGCACTTGAAGTATCGGCCTATATTATCGCTCATCAGCAGACAACCTGAAAAATATCTTCTCGAGGTGTGGCTACATCAGATTATTAGGAAAGCTACAATCGACTATTTATACAACAAATGTCATCCTTGTATGTCCAAAATAAACAATGTTACCTTAATCGAAGAAACATACTAGCAACAGTTTATAAATGTCTCCATTTACCTGTTCAACTCGCGACTTTCAAGCTAATTTTGACCTGACTGACCAAGCAAGGGAAACCCATGTGGTTTGACCACAACGACTACTACCACCGTTTCATGCAAGCACCCGTTACACGAGAAAAAAACCTACATACCTCTTTCGCTTTGAACTAAGCGTTTCTATGCAAAAAGTAAATGGAACAGCGCTCGGAAAAAAGCGGTGACCTCCGCTTCTCTGCAGTTACGCATAAAACAGTGAGTTGGAATAACTTTTTACGCGAAATGCGAACTCGCCAAATGTATCCATACAAAAGATTTACAACAAGGCCTAGTAGGCCTACTAGTGTGTGGTGAGGTTACTGAGGTATAGTAGTATAGTGCCAGTCATGGTAAACATACGTTGGACCTGCGATCCTATCAGAAGAAACGTCGTCGACCAATCGGCGCCGATGAGTCTATAATCACGTGGCTGATAATTTATGGTCGCCAGAGTTGCCACTCTAAAAAATGGGGGGAAAACCAAGTTGGAGGGCTGAAAAACCCAAGAAAACCCAAGTTCAGCAAATCTTTCGAAAATGTCCAGAATTTCTGAATTTCCCGTCCGAAAATCTCAAATCTTTCGAAAATGCTCACAATTTTTCGTCCGAAATTTCTGATGGCTTTTTCCTTTTTAGTCATCCGGCACAAATCGTTCGAAAATGTCCAAAATTACCCGAAAATATCAAAAATTTCTCGAAAATATCCAACGTTTTCCGGTTTTTTCCGTCGAAAATAACCCAAGCAAAAAACCCAAGTTCTTTCCGAAAAAACCCCATTTCCCAAGTTCGGATCGAAAAACCCAGGATCTTGTGAAATAAGCCAAGGAGTGGTTTTGATCGCACGCAACGACCTCTCGAGAGCGCGTGATTTTTTTCATCGGACTATCAATGGTTACAAACTCTTCTTTTCGACGCAGCCTCTTAGCACATGACTTATTATTCTGCTCCTCTAGCCTTTGAAACCCTTGTTCCTATTAATATCCTATCCGGGGATGAGAAACTAGTCGTTTGCTACTGTTTAACGACACTGTAGGCCTAAGTTGGTAAGTAAGTAAGTATATACTCTAATGCACCACCTGCAAACTTACTGCGGGAACATCGATAAGTTATGAAAACACGATGAATATACACTTCCCTCTTCGGCTAGGGGTGAGCTTCTGGTCCCGCGGGCTCTCTTGGCTATTAAGCAGCGCCGTGCTTTCTCGGTCGTGGCACTCGTGGGGCCTACTAAGTAAGTAAGTAAGTATATACTTTATTGAACCGCCTGCAAACGCACTGCGGGAACAATGTACAAGAACAGAATAATTAATGCAAGTATACAATCAAGACAAATAGAAATATGCAATTCAATAAACACATTATACAACTACATAATAAACATGTTGGGAACTATACAGGAGAGAACATAGGCTAGACAGGAAAAAATATATATTGTCACTTGAATAGCATCCGTGTTATAAAGCCACATCTGGTAAGTGCGTCTGCATGAGGAATCTCACGGTTATGAGAACGAGGACGGAGTGAGTAGGTAGCATTTTTAATGGGAGGTAATAGAGTAGCAAGGACGTGGCTTGGGTTGTAGAGTACAAAAGAGAAGAGGGAGGAATCAGCGTGACCACAGAGGTCATCGAACTGTAAAGAAAAACGGTGACTCCACTTCTGTGTAGCAGTGTAGCGGAAACTTCTGCGTGCGCCCTCTCGCCAAGAGGGTAAGAGTTCGGCCTCCGTGGTATTTCGAAGGACTTATTCGATACGGTTCTCCTGCCAATCAACCCGGTAGTCAGACAACGACACGATATCTTCGGTGACACGATTTATTGCACACGAAACCAGACGACGAGAAGGAAGCCTCTACACCCCAGGGATGGCCGTATTCTGCAGGGCTGCCCACGTCTGACCGTCCGTGTCCGTCGGCGCGTCGCTTTCCGTGGTCGCTCCAGCACCTCGTCACGCCGCCTTCCAGACGTCTTCCCCTGCTCGTCGTACTGTCGAACTCTCTCTACGGACGTCTGTTCTCCGAGCTCCCTCTGACTGTCGAACGTCGTACTCTCTATTACTGCGTCTTGCGAGCTGTCTGTGTCGTCTGTCCGCATCTATTTATACCTTATCCGGGCGGGCACTTAATCTAGGGAACTTGCCTGAAGTGGGCGGAGCCTATCAAGGAACTTGCCTCAACCGCCAGGGAACTTGCCTCAACCGCCAGGGAACTTGCCTCAAGTGGGCGGAGCCTACCAAGGAACTTGCCTCAGCCGCCAGGGAACTTGCCTCAAGTGGGCGGAGCCTACAAAGGAACTTGCCTCAGCCGCCAGGGAACTTGCCTCAAGTGGGCGGAGCCTACAAAGGAACTTGCCTCAGCCGCCAGGGAACTTGCCTCAGGTGGGAGGGGTCTACCAAGGAACTTGCCTCAACCGCCAGGGAACTTGCCTCAAGTGGGCGGAGCCTACAAAGGAACTTGCCTCAGCCGCCAGGGAACTTGCCTCAAGTGGGCGGGGCTTACCAAGGAACTTGCCTCAGGTCCTAGGAACTTGCCTCAGGTGGGAGGGGTCTACCAAGGAGCGGGCCTCAGGTTCGCTACATCTCCCCCCCCCCCACTACGAATGGGAGTGTCCCTACTCCCTCAAGCGAAAATAGGGACGAGCCACATGGCTCAAAGCAAAACCCAACTGGGTACAACCAAAAGCGGCCAACGGGCCAAGTCTCTAAAAGGTAACGTCCTTTGTCGTCCACTGACCCAACTGTTCAATCAAAAGACCAACGGGTCACATAAGTCTACATCAAAGTTCTGGCTAAACTGTTTTGCCGATAAGAAATATGGCCAACGGGCCAAGAAAAACACATCATAAACTACAAGGCACATACAAGGAAACGTGGCCAACGGCCCAAACGAAAAGCGCCTTTTTTAGGCTTTCTATCCTAACAATAATTGCGATCTTTAAATCGTTCATCATATTTTAGTCCATAATCATGAAAGTCTCTGAGACAGTGTTCAGTTCAAAACGTTCAAATAACTCAAGAGCACGCTTATTGATAGCGCACAGGACGGCGGATTGTTCGTTTAGGTCGAGCGTCGACCCAACTCACTCCCGCCGTGTCACCTTCGTCTTGCGTGGGAACAGTTTCTTTCCCTTCGTCGTCCAATCCTTCTTCGAAGCAGGGACGCAGTTTGTCGACATGAGCGACAAAAGGACGCGAATTCCGTGTCTTCCGCAACCGGTAGTTCACTTCCCCGCGTAACTCGGCCGCCACCTGTCGGACGCACAGGCAGGTTCGTTGCCCGCGTCAATCACCCTGGCAACCAGAAGGGGGGCGGGGCTTCCGTCGAGTCCTTCTCCTCGGGCGAGTATCTTTCGTGACAGGGTCGAGGTTCGTCCCTCTGGTCGACCATAGGTCGGGTCGACCCTCGAGGTTGACCATGGGTCGGGTCAACCCGCGGACCCGTCTCTCGTCCACATGTTACATCATCACGCAACAAAGCCACATCAGCGACAGGGGCGTGTGGGAAAACCTCGTCCCTATTTCTCTTATGGCTGTATTTAATCTCCCCCTCATACTGACAAATTTTACGGCAAGATTTACGAAAGGGGGTCCCACCAAATTTCGACCTCAGAGGGGTACCCACGTATTTACTACGGCCGAAAATCGGACCAGGAAAAACCTTATGCTGCACTCCTGTCCAAGGTAAATTATCCAAATTTTCGCACGCAGACTTCTTTTGCGGCAACAATACTTGACTTACGGGCGAAGCAACCGATACGCTATCCTTTTTGTCTACAGGCTGAATTATCAAATCGTTTACACGCTTTGGAGTCCTAAGCAGCGCTTCCTCTGAGAAATCTTCTAACAATACTTCGTTAGGCGAAACCGGGTCGGCGCTTACATTCACTACACAAACCTGGGCGTTAGCTTTCCCATCTAACATTACGCGGACCAGGTGGACTCCGGGGCGTATCTCCTGGGCCTCAGTCATCCACTCAGGGGCAACCGTGGGCAAATTCCCATGCATGGTCCTAACTGGGACATCACCATTACATTTGGGGGATACCACAACCTCTTCTGCGACGATCACACGTCGGCACCACATGGAACCATTTCCCTTTACAAGAGAGATACGTTTTCTACCCACAAACAAAGCACCAGCACCAAACCCTAATCTGCAACGATGTTCCCTGAGCCAGTCCATGCCTAACATGGCTCTGTAATCTGATCGGATAGTAGAAACATGGTCGGGACACCAAAACCTCTCCCAAAATCTATGGGGACCAGGACCTCTCCAAGGACCCTTATAGCAGACCCATTAGCAGCCATCAAAGAACGATTACTTGAACGAAGCTCTAACCCGTCGACAGTTGATGAAGGCACCAGACTCGCTTCCGATCCCGTGTCGATCAGGCATAGTTGCGAACGTCCGTTGATCGTTCCTCGCACGTAGACAGCGTTGTTGCTGTTACGATTCGGCAGCGTCGGACGGGTTGTGTGGTTCATGGCTACCGGAGGCGTCGAATCCTCTGTCTCGTTGGTTCCAGCGTCGTTCCCGCGGTTCCGGAAACGGCGCGCTTGTCGACAGTTCCGAGCCACGTGACCGACCCGGTCACAGTTGAAGCAGATCACCGCCGGCCTCGCAGCTTCCTGTTGACGATCTCCAGAGGTGCGGTCTCCAGGACGACGGTCTCGTCCCGGTCCGTCGTTGGACGATGCTTGACTGCGCAGCTCGCGAAGCCGTTGGTCGATCTTCGTCTTCATCTCGCGCTGCCATTCGCGTTGGTCGTCTCGTTGCGCCGTTAGGAATCGGTCGAGCGTTGCTTGCAGCTGGGCGCTCAGGTCAGCTTCCTGAGTCCCTCGGACCCGATTCGGCGTTCTTCGGCGGTCGTCGCTCTCGGAGGCCTGCTGGTAGGCTTCCAGTCGCAGGGCGGTCCGGTAAGCTTCATCGAGAGTCTTTGGCTCTCGCTCTCTTACCTTCAGCGAAAGTTCACGGTCTCGCAGAGCTTCCAGAAACGAGTTCCTCGCGGATATCTGGGTAGTCTCGTTGGACGGAACGGGATATGCCAGGACTACGAGTCGGCGGATCTCGTGCAGCAGGTCGCTGAGACTTTCTCCCGTTCGTTGACGTCTGTAGTATAACTGGGCGCGGAAGGTTACGGCCTGTCCTTCCGTCCCGTATCTCTGGCGGAGGCGTTCCACGAGTTCCTCGTAGGTTGCATTCGGCTGCGCTCCAAAATCCCAAAGAAGTTGCGTTGCGGCTTTGTCTAACGCATATCGTAAATGGTCTACCTTGTCTGCAGCCGTCCATTTGTTGTGGCGAGCGCACACCTCGAATTGCACCAAAAACGACTCAAACGAGCCTGTCCCGTCGAAGCGACCGGGTTTCATCGGCGTTAGTCGGCGTCGGAGTAGGCTATCGACGTCCTCAAACAGGGCTCTCGTCGGTCTCTCCTCGTCATCGGAACCGAGCTCTTCGACCAGCGGGTTCCGGGTCGACAGTCTCTCCATGGTCGATCTTCGAGCGGTCGGAGTAAAGACGTCGGCAGGCGTGCGGGTCTCCACGGAAGCTGGATTCCGGAACGTAATTTCGTCGTCTTCCATCAGAATCCTTGGTTACCTCGGGTTGTCGTCGCTTGCAGGAAGAACTGCGTACCACCCCACTTCTGGTACCAATGTAAAGAAAAACGGTGACTCCACTTCTGTGTAGCAGTGTAGCGGAAACTTCTGCGTGCGCCCTCTCGCCAAGAGGGTAAGAGTTCGGCCTCCGTGGTATTTCGAAGGACTTATTCGATACGGTTCTCCTGCCTATCAACCCGGTAGTCAGACAACGACACGATATCTTCGGTGACACGATTTATTGCACACGAAACCAGACGACGAGAAGGAAGCCTCTACACCCCAGGGATGGCCGTATTCTGCAGGGCTGCCCACGTCTGACCGTCCGTGTCCGTCGGCGCGTCGCTTTCCGTGGTCGCTCCAGCACCTCGTCACGCCGCCTTCCAGACGTCTTCCCCTGCTCGTCGTACTGTCGAACTCTCGTCGATGACGGTATCTACGGACGTCTGTTCTCCGAGCTCCCTCTGACTGTCGAACGTCGTACTCTCTATTACTGCGTCTTGCGAGCTGTCTGTGTCGTCTGTCCGCATCTATTTATACCTTATCCGGGCGGGCACTTAATCTAGGGAACTTGCCTGAAGTGGGCGGAGCCTATCAAGGAACTTGCCTCAACCGCCAGGGAACTTGCCTCAACCGCCAGGGAACTTGCCTCAAGTGGGCGGAGCCTACCAAGGAACTTGCCTCAGCCGCCAGGGAACTTGCCTCAAGTGGGCGGAGCCTACAAAGGAACTTGCCTCAGCCGCCAGGGAACTTGCCTCAAGTGGGCGGAGCCTACAAAGGAACTTGCCTCAGCCGCCAGGGAACTTGCCTCAGGTGGGAGGGGTCTACCAAGGAACTTGCCTCAACCGCCAGGGAACTTGCCTCAAGTGGGCGGAGCCTACAAAGGAACTTGCCTCAGCCGCCAGGGAACTTGCCTCAAGTGGGCGGGGCTTACCAAGGAACTTGCCTCAGGTCCTAGGAACTTGCCTCAGGTGGGAGGGGTCTACCAAGGAGCGGGCCTCAGGTTCGCTACAGAACGACTTCTGGTCGGCAGGAAGAAAGTTGAGCCGCACCATTTTCCGTATTATTGCATTAATACGCGCGCGTTGACCAGAATTAGCAAAGCCAAACCAAGCAGGGGAGGCATACATAAGGCGAGCCAATGTGGTGGCCTGAACTACATCATGCAAGCGTGTCCCGGAGTGGCCATGAGCTACAAGAACACCTATCGCATAGAGCGATTGACAAGCCTTAATGCAAATCCGGTCAATATGGGGGTCAAAACTAAGTCTATCCATTAAGGTTACTCCAAGAATAAGATACTCAGAAACTCTACTTATTCCAGGTATAGGTGAGGGGAGGTTGAGTATTTTAGAACGCGGACGCCTAAAGATAATCTCTTTGGATTTATTGGTGTTGAGTTTAAGATTACAAGAAAGTGCCCAATTTGCAATATTTTCAAGTTCAAAACAAGTGGTATCTATAGCAGAGGCAGGTATAAGAATGTAACTGTCGTTAGCGTATTTCAGCAACCGATTAAAGCAGTCTATCTGGAACGACCTCCCGGTTACGCTTCGCTCTCTGCTTGTGGTCCATCCGGCTGCATTTAATGAAAGTACACATGGAAATTGATCCAAGGGCCACTCGCAACAAATCAGCGGTCGCCATATCCATAATGACATTTACTGCGTTATGAATATTCAGCATTTACTGCATATTGAAAATTCATTAAGTCAATTGGGTTGCGTTAGTTCGGTAAATAGCAGGAATCTGTTGTAATGTAATGTAATGTAATGTAAATCTTCGAGAATTTCTCAGCGCCCACAAAAGCCACGTCAGTGATTTTGTTAAACTCGCCTAATCTGCTAAATGACAATTCTGTGCAGAAGTGCCGTTATACCTAATCAATCAAGCTTTAGATACTCTTACCCCGAAGAACGCTTCCTGAATGAAGTTGCATTAATGAAAATAATGCTTGTAAAAATTGAAGATGGTTACACGAAATAATCGCGTTGCTAACTAGAAGTTGGATTGATGAAAATGCTTCAATTTTAGATAAAAGTCGGATTTAGATTGACTAAAATCGTCTTGTTAAACTGTTAGCGGTTGGAGTAAAGGAAACCGGAATAAGTATTTTCATACCTGAAATAGAAGCTGGATTGATGAAAATGTCCTGCCCTAAATTGGAGCTGGATAGATGAAAGTGTCATGCCTTAAATTGGAGCTGGATTGCTTAAAATGCCTTGCCTTAAATTGGAGCTGGATGGATGAAAATGTTTTGCCTTAAATTGGATTCATGAAAATCTTTTTGATTAAATTGGAGGTGGATGGATGAGAATGTTCTTGCTTAACTGGGAGCTGGATGGATGAAAATTTTCTTGGCTAAGTTGTAGCTGGATGGATGATAAAAAGCTTAAGAAATGGAAACTGGATTGTTGATTTTCATTCATGTATTTCAACATGCATCCGCTTCAATTTCAGCTGGAAAGTAGATCCATCTTCTTTTTCAGATATAAATATACCTTCATCCAGCTTCAATTGAAGATATATAAAAGTATCTTAACCTGGCTTCCATTTCTCAAGCGTTATTTTTGACAATCCAGCTATAAGGAACTTTCATCCAGCATCCATTTCTCCGGCGGTTTTCATTAGCCCAGCTTCCACTTCATATATAAAAATACCCTATTCCAGCTTCCATTTCAGATATAGAAAAAAACTTATTCCAGTTTCCATTTCTCAAGCGTTTTATCATTAATCCAGCTTCTATTTCAGATATAAAATTACCTTGACCCAGCTTCCATTTAAGATACAAAAATACCTTAATCCAGCTTTCATTGCTCAAGCGTTTTATCATTAATCCGGCTTCCATTTCTCAAACGATATTTTCGTCAATCCAGCTGCTATTTCACCTATAAGGAACCTTATTCATCCAGCTTCCATTTCTCAAGCGTTTTTCAATAATCCAGCTTCACTTCACATATAAAAATACCTTAATCCATCTTCTGTTTCAGAGCGAGTAGCTTTGTTTTGAAGATGGATGATCAAGGTGATAGTTGGTTGCAGCTGTTTCTATTCACAGAATCTGCAGATATGTAATATTATATATGATCATATTTTGCAGTTTAACGTCACTGCGTGATAACGAAGCTCACTAGCTACGCCCTCCTTCTTTATTCAGGCATGGGACTGGTATTTGCAGAGTGCAACCAGTGACGGAGTTAGACAGATGTATTTGAAAAGCAATTTAAAATTTAAAAATTTTGTCGTTAGACACCCTATTTTCTTGTATAAAGTTCCTTAATAAACGATCCAATTTCCATCACGGATTTTCCGTTCTAAAAATATAAATCAAGTTCCTACTGACTTAACAGCGCTTCGTTCATAAGAATCACGTTTTGTTCCAAATTTACTTGCACACGCGCAATGTCACTAGATCACAATATCACTTACATGCATGTATTACGATAACTCTTTGCATACCGAGTTATATGCTTCTTGAAGCGAATTATTCCTAAAAAATATGAAGTTCCGAAGCTCATTCGTATATTTCTTACTTATGGCTAGAGGCCTAACATGAATATTCATTAGGCAAATTCAAGCTCATTGTCTGATTGGTTGCGGGACTCCCTTGGATCAATTTCCATATGTACATTCATTAAATGCTGCCCGTAGGAGTCCGACGCCACTCTCTGTCTGAGTCTGTCTCGCATCATGTTTCCCAGCTTCAACCGGTCCGGTCAGCAGATCCATACCATTAACATCTTGGAGCAGCTAGACCACCTTGTCTGATTGAAGAGAATATTGGGAGAGAGGCATGAAGGACAACCTGGGTCAATGCCCGTATGTGTCCCATGCTCTCTCCCCCGACTCTCTCCACCGGTCTGTCCTGACCGGCCTGTGCATGTCAGCTCCACATCATGACACCTTGAAGCATATCTGGGTCGCTATGTCACTTGTGCCGTGGTTTTGCGGATTTCAATCGTCTTGGTCTTTTACTGCCAGCGTATCGCCACCCATCTGGCAAACCTTCCTCCTTTTGTCTGGGCTTAGGACCGGCACAGGAACGTTGTTGGTTCCCTGTGGCGGAGGATGGATGCAGTTTAACGTCGTGCCCAGGACCAACTTGAATCTTGAAGCACTCTCCCCTAGTTAGGTCAACACTCAACAGACTCAAATTTTGCACAAGAAATACAAAATTCTGTTTACATTAACCACTATTTAGTGAGCCAATATTAACATTGTGCCATGGAAGATAGTTTTTCAAATAGTTTTCACAGACAATTTAGTCAAGGCTGATTTGTTAATTAACGCAGACAAAACAATATCCAGCTTTTGTGATGCTGGGAGGTGATTCTCGCGCAGTGAGGATCATTATATAGCCTAGCATGTGCAATAAAAAGAAACAGTCATTCAAATCGTCGCTTTCGTCCGTAATAAAAAAAATGACTGAAGCGGATCGAATGAGTAGGATTTCGAGGTTTTTCTCGTATTCGTATGGAGTTCAGAACGGCAGACTACCGAACGCGGTAAAACTGGAGTAATAGTAAGGTAGACTAACTGAGATAAAAGAAAATATGCAAAGGACTCAATGATTTTTTATAGATAAGCAATGCCAACAGAGAAATAATAATCATAAAAAGCACATCTTGTTGGCTGATTTCTGGTGGTGCCCATCAGGGCTGTTAATATCGCGATAAAGTATCGCAATACTTGGTATCGCCGATACTTTTTTCAGTATCGCGGCGAGTATCGCGATAGTTTAATTTTGTTGGTATCGCATGCGTATCGCCGATACTTTTTTAGCCTGTCAGCGATAGGAGCTTTCACCATAGATCGAATAACAGCGTGTCAAACTCTATGTAAGTCAAAGTCAGCTTTAGCTGCTGCGGAAACATTGTAAACAACGGAACCAAAACATTCATATTTGGACGATTTACAATGCATTATTAATTTTTAAGAATGTCTAAATCAACTGTGAAGTATGTTGACAGTATCCCGGAAGAGGCTAGGCAATTTTATTTGAAGAAATTGGAAGTTTGTGGACCGAATCAGCAGTTCAGTGTTTTGTCGGATCGTATACTATCACTTCTGATCTCTGGTTTAACGATCCATCACATTGACCAGATTTACAATACGGGGACTTGTGCAATTTTCTAGTATATAAAACAGGTAAGATGTATACATTAAAACGCAACATAATACGTAATATATAAGGCTGGCTTAAAGTGCGGCTGGACGGTCATGGACGGCGCCCATGCACTTATTTTAAAATCTGAACGCCGTCCTGCCAATTGTTGGCCAACACAGCTTGGAAAAGTAAGAGGCGTCCAGGCACTTCTTTTGGAAAGGTATATTTTAAGTTTCCCGCACATTGGATAACACAATGGCGTGGAGATGAACGGACCTACTACTCAGAGTAATGTATTGCAGGCTGTCTGTTCTGTTAGTAGTTAAATATTTGTGTTCTTGTGATTGGTTTCAATTACAAAACTGTACACTAACCAGCAAGAATTCGTTTAATCAATCATGCATCTATTTAGGCAGCGATTACTTTCAACAACACAGCTTCTGTTTGAATAAAAGTTATTGTTCATCAACCCATCTTCGATTTTAACGAGATTGTTTTCATAAATACTGATTGCTTGAGCAGACAAGTCCATCCAGAAAGCACAGCTCTGTGGCCATTTTATCCATCAGCACTTGCCAGCTCTTTGTGTGGACAAGTATTTACTCCGCAAGACAGCAAGAGATGATATCATGCTGCGTCTCGTTAAATCAGTATGCCTGTGTAACAGTGTTGTTAATAGAAATTGATGTTCATGAAGTTTTTATTAGTTATCTAATAATGATTTCATACCATAGTTTTTCATAATTGTTTTGTTTGCTTTCTTTAAGGAATATACACTCAATGTCACTCGTGAACATTTGGCAGCATTCAAATGTAATCAGTTTTTTTGGTTTTATAGAGCGGCTGTCTTGCGGCCTCGACCCTGAGGGTGAGATCCTTCACCATCGCTCACCCGTTTGAATGGACGCCACGCCATTTAGGTGCCCGGAGACGGACCGTGCCAGCCTGAGATTTTTGAATCTCTGAAATAGCCACCTTCGGGAATCGAACCGCGGCCGGCACGTTCTCTTCCACAGACGCGCGGCCGCCAGCTCTCTTACCGATGTAGCTAACGTGGACTAACCAAATCACTGGATGGCTACAATTTCTTTAAGTCAGGCGAGACTGATGTCTGGTGGAAGACTGTTCCAGTATCTGGAACCAGCAACCGAGAATGCACGGTCGCCGAAACTTGTTCTCATCAAATGACCTTCACATTGTAACCGAAAACAGAAATGTATCTCAAGCGTAAAAAATTGTTACCAGTATTTTCTGACTGATTCTGCATTAACAGTTGTAAGTTTCCTGTTTCCGGAATTTTCATGGAAATCCATACCATACATGATGATGATGATGGTTCTCTGCCCGAAGGCAGGTTCATTGGCTTTACGCCCCTGGGGATGAGATGAGTGAGGTGGTTTCCCATTGCCCTCCCCACAGACAATGATGGGTAAGCAACTTGCCCAAGGTCGCTCCGCAGGAGCTTGCACCCTACATCCCACATGTGCTAGCCCGAGATATCTAAATCTCTGATTGTCAACTCCCAGCCCGGGGCTTGAACCGCAGTCCGTTACAACCAACAGACGTATGCCGCTCTCGCTTACCGTGTAGCTAACTAGGCCAGTATACCATACATAGACAGACTGAAATATCAAATACGGCTGAACACTCTGTACGCTATTTTACCTTTCCCAATTATATTGCATGTATTTCATTTTTTGTTCGACTTTAAAATATTGCATTTATGGGTCTAAACATTTTGTCTTTGATTTTGTTGCAAAATGTCTTGCAATCTTGAATGTAAATACAGTTATCTCGTCAAAGCTTCTGTACTATTTATTTATTCACAATTTACCATAATACTATAATAAAGTCGCAGATATGCAATTTTTGCACCAGGAGGAAGCAAATACTTAAGTGATTAGAACTATTAACATTCTTCTGACAATCAGCACTATGGCAAACTTCCGACCCATCATACGAGCTCACCAAAACTCCACCTCTCGCTATCTCCCTACAGGTCTTTCACTCAAAAGTGAAAACATTGCTCTTCACAAATCCTATCATGATTCTTCCTCTTCTCCTCACATCCCTCGTCATTTCAACTCTAAACATCACCCACCTTAGCCGTCCATCTATCTGCCTCTGGACTTGGCCCGCTGCCTATCGATTTTGTTTTGATTAAGCACCTGTGAATAAGCAGGTTCCTGCGACTTAACTTTTGGGGCGCTGTAGAAGTCGCGAGATTACAATTCCGATAATTATGTGCAGTAGCGAGACATAAAGAAATAAATTGTATTGGTTGTGCAATTTAATGATGTGCTAATTCTTTCTTCAAACTGTCAATTTCTTCTACTTGGTGTTCAATTATTTTGAAGCTGTCCTATGTGTTCTTCTAAGAACTTCACTCTTCCACTTAAGTCCTCTTTTTCCATTTCAGCTTCCACTGCAAGTTCTTGCATTGAAAAATCACAGATAATTGATGCTGCTTCCCGTTTTTCTTCTGCAACTTTGCGACGTTGCATAAACCGCTCATGTTGATTGTGACGTGATGAAGACTCAGCTTTGCCACTTTTGTATCCCATCTTTAAAGTCGGACAGAAGTCAGGGTCGCTAGGTTCATCACGGTGTCACGACAACTGGTCCGCAGACAACTCGTCCAACGACAACTCGTCCACGAAATATTGATTCATTGACAAATGGTTAACGACAAAATGTTCCCTGAAAATTTTTTAGTCTATAGTTTTTGCAGCTGAAATAGAAGCTGGATTGATGAGAAAACGTTTGAGAAATGGAAGCTGGATGAGGGTTCTTTTACAGGTGAAATAGGAGCTGGATTGATTAAAAAAACGTTTACCATGAAAGTCTTTTAATAAATCCAGCTTCTGTTTCATAAATGAAGAGCCTTCATCCACCTTCCATTTCTCAAGCGCTTTCTCATTAATCCGGCTTCTATTTCGGTGGACGAGTTGTCGTTGGACGAGTTGTCTGGGGACCAGTTGTCGTTGGACGAATTGTCTGGGGACCAGTTGTCGTTGGACGAGTTGTCTGGGGACCAGTTGTCGTTGGACGAGTTGTCTGGAGACCAGTTGTCGTTGGATGAGTTGTCGGTGGACCAGTTGTCGTAGAACCATTCATCACTTGGCGCACCTAAAATAAAAATAAAATAGAAGTCAAGTCTAATGCTACTGCAAGGTTTTGCAAACAAACGTGAAGTTTCAGAAACATGTCGATTCTTAAGAATGTCACGAGTCAAATTACAAAGACCATTCAGAGTAAAAATCACTATATAGCACCAGTAAGTTTGTAACTGATTTTTCTAAATAACCAATGTATTTGTAACCCAATAATTCACCAAGAAATAATTCTCTCGTAGACTATGTAACAAACATCATACTTATTCTCCTTGAAATTATGTTAGTAGATAATGATTACTTTATATCTGATGTGTGTGTGTGTGTGTGTGTGTGTGTTGTGTGTGTGTGTGTGTGTGTGTGTGTGTGTGTGTGTGTGTGTGTGTGTGTGTGTGTGTGTGTGTGTGTGTGTGTGTGTGTGTGTGTGTGTGTGTGTGTGTGTGTGTGTGTGTGTGTGTGTGTGTGTGTGTGTGTGTGTGTGCATATTATAGCGCTCATTCAAGGTTGTCTAATCAGAAGCGCTTCAGACTGCAGTGCGGACACGATCAGTTTTACGCCGTAGCGCTGAGCAATTGCTGGTGAAGGACTTGCCCAAGGTCTCTAAAAGGCGGCTTGAGGTGGATTCAAACCTGCAATCCTGCGGCTGCAAGGCAACAAGCATACCCATTACACCACCACGCCCCACATCATAGAGCTCATCATGATATGCAATGAATGTTATGCAATGTGGCTGGAATATGCCCATGTGCAAACTATAAAAAATGTAACAAAGTGTAACAGTGAAAAATACAATTTATGTGTATCCACCAATTCTTGGAGTGTAAAAACTGAACTGAAATGTCGTATTTTTCATCTTGAAATCTAAAACAAGGTAGGCTATCTCTGTCAGCATTCAGAATTGCTGCAGATAGAGATAGTTCATAATTTAGAAGAACATGTCGTTTTCACATAGTATTCGATTCATTCAGTCTATTTTCAAGAGAACGGCCTTTATCCATTAGCTACTCATTGGTTAAGCGGTACTTTCTAAGTTCGTTGCATTATCATATTTCGAAGCGATAAAGTAATACTTATTACAAAGGACAGGTCAGATGTGGCTGTAGCCTAAAACATACCACGGATGAAATGCTCGCTGCAAAGCCTGTATTCGGTCGCCATTCCTTGCGATTTACTGCTGCAATCCATTTGTTCAGTTTACTTCTCGATTTAGTCCTAGAGGAAATCGATAAAATTTTATTTCTTTGTCGTTTCCATGTCTGTTAGTGCAGTCTTTAACGCAACAACTCGACGCATAGTGAAATGTTTTGCCTTACGTAAACAATGTCACGTGACTTTGTTTATGTATTCGTAAAAGCTCCTATACTCGATACCAATACATTTTCAAAATAATTTATATGGTTTCTCATCCGCTTGAATAAGTGACTCTTTGGTGCGATCTCACCGATCTGTGATCTTTGACCGGAATGGACGGAAATCGAGATCTATAAATAGTCAAATGACCGGAAACGTGTCCTTTATTTATTGTGCCATATAATACCAATTACATATCATACCAATCACATATCATACCAATTACGTATCATACCAATCACATATCATACCAATCACATATCATACCAATTACATATCATACCAATCACATATCATACCAATTACGTATCATACCAATTAGTAATTGTTTAACGGGCAATGGCATGTGCTTTCTTAGTCATTAAACTTTAAAACTTATCGAAAAGTATTGGTAAAAGTATTGGTATTGGTATTGCAATACTTTTAAGAAATAGTATTGGTATTGGTATTGCCAATACTTTTATTAGTAAGTATTGGTATTGGTATTGCCAATACTTTTTAAAAGTATTGTTAACAGCCCTGGTGCCCATGCATAGGCGGGCCTCGCATGGCCAATTTCGGATGGTGCTGAGCACTCACGGGCCTCGCAGAGTCGGCGCCCATGTATATTGTCACGGAAAACCGCCCGCGCTCAAAGCGCGGCTGATGGGAGAGGGGATGGCGAACTCTCCCACCAGGTGGTAAGGCAAGATTCGCGCATGCGCACTATGCACTATGGGGGCCGACGTCACAGGGGGCCGACGTCACAGGGGACCGACGTCACAGGGATATATATATATATGTCTTACTGCAACTGGTATATTCTCCCATGACTCATCCCATCCCACGTAGATTCATTATGCCATTTTACATACCTGCTGTAGCATTATCATTGCCGTCGAAAACTTCATCGTTTAACTCATCAACTTTTCTCTTTTTAATTCTCGCAATGAATTTGGCCATTTATAATGATGTACACAGTCATGTGCGTGCTCCAAACGGGTTCTAGTACACACTGTCCAGCTTGCACATATGCACATAATAGGCTATACTATACACTATTATAGTACATATATCAATCTTTTTATTCACCAAATGATGGTAGCACAATTAATAAAACAACAAAGAAATACAGCATTCACAGGACAGCATATCTGCCTGCATAGCACTAAAGACAGAAAACAGACTAAGTTTCCTTATTATAAAAGTTTGCATGCATAGGACTTCTAGGTTGACCTAAACCATATATCAAATGTAGGCTACATTCCCAGACAGTGGTGGTTATACACAACAAGAATATATACACTGAAAATAACAAGCGCTCAAACACTTAAGGCGTGTAAGAGAAGCATGATGCAAAACTGACAACAACATTGTTGTGTGAAAGGCATTTCTGGATAAAACGCAATCTTCTGGATAACCAGCAGTCTGTAATATTACTTTCATGCATGAAGTGCAGTACAGATGCAACACTACTATGGGAGACTTTAAAAATTTTACATACTGCAGAGCTGTAAGTGTACTCTAAAGAGTTCAGCTCACTTTTGGTAGGGCTCACAGCTTCCATTCCATAAAGGAGAAACGGTTTACAGTGGGCAGCAACTAAATGCAACAAAACTGGTTCACTGAGTTTGTGGCATTTACTATACAATGAATTAAATGACCTGTAAAACTTCACACGCATTTCATGCAGACTAATTTTAAATGACTTGGCTGCAGTCAGAAAACAGCCCAAATATTTTAATTTGTCAACAAAACTGATATCTACTCCATTGACCTTAATGCACTTACATGTATTACGAAACCGTGTTCCAATCCTTATAACTTGAGATTTGGCTACATTAAGTTTCATCTCAATACCTTTTAACTCGGCAAAGCAAATATCAACCATTGATTGGAGGTCACACAGCGATGCTGAAATTAAGATGAGATCATCTGCGTACATGACACATCCCAAGTAAGTATCGCCAATTCTACACCCATGACTAGACCTACTTAATTTTTCAATAATGTCATTCACATAGACAGCAAACAGCACCGGGGATAGAACACCACCCTGCCTAACCCCACATGTTAGGGTTATCATCTCTGATAATATGTTGTCCCATTTCACAAATGCTGCACTCAGACTATACCAACTTATAAGTGTGGTCAAAAGCTCCCGAGGAACCTTTCTGTCCATTAGTTTATTGAACAAAGTAAAGTGATTCACTTTATCAAAAGCTTTTGACATGTCCAGTGCACATAAGTTGACAGTGGACCCATGACTTGTAAAGTAGTCGACAACTGCTCTGACTGCAAGGATTGCATGTGAACATCCCAGCCCCTTTTTGAATCCAAACTGCAAATCAGACGAGCAAAAATAGCTGCCATTGTGCTCAAGCATACACATTTCGAAAAGTTTAGATAAATTTGAGCTTAACGTGATGCCACGATAGTTGTCACTATTACCTTTATCTACGTTAGGCCCCTTTTCCAAGGGTATGATTATGCCTAGACCAAAACTGGTGGGTACCCTGCCATGCACAAGCATTTGGTTGAACAGAAGCGAGAGCAAAACAACCAGCCTTGGATGAGCATGAACTAGATGCTCATATACCCCGCAGTCGATCGAGTTGATCGATCGAGTCGATCGATCATAACTCGGCCAAGTCGAGTCGATCGAAAAATCGTCGACTCGATCGACTTGCAAGTCGAGTCGATCGTGAGTCTTGCCAAGTCGAGTCGATCGAAAAATCGTCGACTCGATCGACTTGCAAGTCGAGTCGATCGTGAGTTTTGCCAAGTCGAGTCGATCGAAAAATCGTCGACTTGCAAGTCGAGTCGATCGCTGTTTCATCGACTCGACTCGACTTAGAAATATTTTACTTAGTAAATATTTTGCTTATTCTACTATTTCTTGAAGACTCAAAGTGACCTAGATGATATAAGCTTAATGACGTAATTCGGATTTTGCACACAAGTACAGGAAATGAACCTTTTGGCAGTGTTGGCGATTTCGTGTTAGTGGAACTGTGAAAGTTGACTATAGACGCACGTTTTCGATTTGTATTGAACGAGTACAGGGACGGATACAGAAATTTTGGAAGGGAGGCCAAAACTTTGGGTGTGGAGCCGAAAAAATTCCGCCGATTTTTTTTGTCTTTCGCCCAAAAAACTTCTAAAAACCCATGGCAACTCAGGTTATTCAAAATCTGATGACTTTTAGTCATGTGCTACTTTCTCATCTTCCTGTTCCCCTTGCGTTGATTTACAGCTTCTTGAAACCTGATGGGGGAGGGGTACTTCTAGGCAAATCTCTTAATGGAGTGGGGGCATGGCCGGATTGCCTGCATTGGATCCGCTCCTGAATGAGCATGATACAGAGCTACTATTATGGGCCTGACTATATATGTAGATGTTAATTTAAAAAATATATATATCGGGGCCCTTTTATGACGTCACTTCGATTATGATACAATTCTGCAATTAGGCCTAATTAAGTTCACTGGGAAACGAAATTAGGCCTATTGTGACGTCACTTCGATCAGGAATCCAGGATACAGATCTATACTATCATATAATTTCGTTAATTTTGAGAATACAAAACTACTCCTTTGCTTATTGTAACGCTACTCTGATTATGATACAATTTTATTATTATATTACAAGTTCACTTCGAGAACTTAAAAAATTAGACCTATTGTGACGTCACTTCGATTATGATACAAAATATACTATTGTAGAAGTGCATTTTGAGAATATAAACAAGACCTATTTTGACGTCACTTAATTTGATTATGATGCAAATGTACTGTATTTAAAAGTGCATTTAGAGAATATAAACAAGACCTATTGTGACGTAACTTCGATTATTAAACAGATCTACCAGTATATTATGTTCATTTTGCGAATATAAAACGGGGCCTTTTATGACGGCACTTCGATTATCATGCAATTATACTATTAAATAAGTTAACTGAGAAAACGAAATTAGGTCTATTGTGGGTCATCTCGATTTTGATACAGATCTGCTGTCATATTATTTCATTTCTATAATACAAATCTATTATTATACATCTAGTATGAGAATATAAAAAGTAGGCCCATTGTGACGTCACTACGATTACAGTGCAAATCTACTATAAATTCACTGAGAATACGAAATTAGGTTTATTGTTACGTCACACAGATTATGACACAGATCTACCTTCGTATAATTTCATTTTTAGATCACATAACTGCAGAGGTGAGCAAGAGACAAAATTAGGCCAAGTCGACGCGAAGTCAATCGAGTCGATCGTTGGCCGAGTCAAGTCGATCGAGTCGTCGAGAGGTCGGCGAGTCGACGAAGTCGATCGAGTCGATCGTCGCGCGAGCCAAGTCGATCGTAGCCCACGACTCGATCGACTGCGGGGTATAATATACCCCGCAGTCGATCGAGTTGATCGATCGAGTCGATCGATCATAACTCGGCCAAGTCGAGTCGATCGAAAAATCGTCGACTCGATCGACTTGCAAGTCGAGTCGATCGTGAGTCTTGCCAAGTCGAGTCGATCGAAAAAACGTCGACTCGATCGACTTGCAAGTCGAGTCGATCGTGAGTCTTGCCAAGTCGAGTCGATCGAAAAATCGTCGACTTGCAAGTCGAGTCGATCGTTGTTTCAACGACTCGTCTCGACTTAGAAATATTTTACTTAGTAAATATTTTACATGTTCTACTATTTCTTGAAGACTCAAAGTGACCTAGATCATATAAGCTTAATGACGTAATTCAGTTTTTGCACACAAGTACCGCAAATGAACCTTTTGGCAGTGTTGGCGATTTTGTGTTAGTGGAAATGTGAAAGTTGACTATAGACGCACGTTTTCGATTTGAATTGAACGAGTACAGGGACGGATACAGAAATTTTGGAAGGGAGGCCAAAACTTTGGGTCTGGAGCCGACAAAATTCCGCCAAAATTTCTTTTGTCTTTCGCCCAAAAAACTTCTAAAAACCCGTGGCAACTCAGGTTATTTAAAATCTGATTACTTTTTCGGTCATGTGCTACTTTCTCATCTTCCTGTTCCCGTTGCGTTGATTTACAGCTTTCTGAAACCTGATGGGGAGGGGTACTTCTTTGCAAATCTCTTAGTGGAGTGGAGACATGGCCGGATTGCCTCCATTGGATCCGCTCCTGAATGAGCATGATACAGATATACTATTATGGGCCTGAATATATATATGTAGATGTTAATTTTAAGAATAAAAAACGGGGCCCTTTTATGACGTCACTTCGATTATGATACAATTCTGCAATTAATTAAGTTCACTGAGAAAAGAACTTAGGCCTATTGTTACGTCACTTCGATCAGGGTACAGATCCACTAACATATAATTTCATTAATCTTGATAGTACAAAACTAGGCCTTTGCTTATTGTAACGTTACTCTGATTATGATACAATTTTACTAGGCCTATTATATTACAAGTTCACTTCGAGAATTAAAAACTAGGCCTATTGTGACGTCACTTCGATTATGATACAAAATGCACCATTATAGAAGTGCATTTAGAGAATATAAACAAGACCTATTGTGAAGTAACTTCTATTATTAAACAGATCAACCAGTATATTCTGTTCTTTTTGCGAATATAAAACGGGGCCTTTTATGACGGCACGTCGATTATCATACAATCACACTATTAAATAAGTTCACTGAGAAAACGAAATTAGGTCTATTGTGGCGTCATTTCGTTTATGATACAGATCTGCTCTCATATTATTTCATTTTTACAATACAAAACTGGGGCTTGTTTAAACGTAACATCGCTCTGATTATGAAACAAATCTATTATTATACGTCTAGTATGAGAATATAAAAACTGGGCCCATTTTGACGTCACTTCGATCATGAAACAGACCTACCATTAAAGAGGTTCATTTTGAGAATTGTGACTAACTTCGATTATGATACAGATCTACTATTAGAGAAGTACATTTTGAGAGTATAAACTAGGTCCATTGTGACGTCACTTCGATTATTACACAGATCTACCGTAATAATTATTGAAGTTCATTTACAGAATCTAAAACGAGGCCTAATGTGACGTCACTACGATTAATTACAGTGCAAATCTACTATAAATTCACTAAGAATACGAAATTAGGCTTATTGTTGCGTCACACAGATTATGACACAGATCTACTATCGTGCAATTTCATTTTGAGATCACATAACTGCAGAGGTGAGCAAGAGACAAAACTAGGCCAAGTCGACGCGAAGTCGATCGAGTCGATCGTTGGCCGAGCCAAGTCGATCGAGTCGTCGAGAGGTCGGCGAGTCGACGAAGTCGATCGAGTCGATCGTCGGCCGAGCCGAGTCGATCGAGTCGTCGAGAGGTCGGCGAGTCGACAAAGTCGATCGAGTCGATCGTCGCGCGAGCCAAGTCGATCGTAGCCCACGACTCGATCGACTGCGGGGTATAGCCCCAAAACTCCTTAAAACGGCCCTGGCAGTCTGATAGAAGTGCGAGCTTGCGAAACCAAAAGCTCTCCTGTTGCCGCAGAGCGAAGAGCTCGACGGGCTGCAAGGTCTGAGACAGGTCGACAAAGGCAGCCTTTGTAAGGCTAGACAAGTACTTGTATAATATTACAAGCGCTTGACGTTCGCGCGCTCCTCTGCATAGAAACGATATATTTATATAATTTATATATAATGCATCTTACCGCAGCGCCAGGTGGCGCGACGCTCGCGCATTAAGACCGGGTATACACACTTTTTAACGAGTAACCAGTCCTCGATATAAGAGTCCGTACAACGACCCCTATTACATATCATAGATATGTATACTTTGATTTCGCATAGTACTGTTGGGATGTTGATTGACGTAAAAGCGTTTGGGTATTGATGAAACTTGGTTTTAGAATCGCCCGTGATGTCATTTCGTATGTGTATTTTTTACTTATATTTAACTATTATTAAGTCGTAGACATAAGTTATGTTTCCGTCTAATATTTGTGTACATTGCCTAAACCAGAGGTTCTCAACCTTTTTTGCGCGCGACACACCTAAACTCACAAACAAATTTGGCGACACACCATGCAATCGTCATTATGTCGATATCTTTAAAATTAAAATAGGCCGATGTTAAAGTTAAAATAGCCCATCTATTTTAAATTGGGTAAACACGCACACTGCATGCCCGTACTCCAAACAATATGGCTGCCAACGAATGCAATAAATTAGAGCGCAGCGACCTATCGACGGCATCGGAACATGCATTCCTACATGCAAAGCGCTCAGTAGGTAAGTAACCGGCTCATTGCCCACATGCAAGATAAGTAAAGAAGTAAGTAATTGAATTAAAGGGCGATATGGGTCATTCCACGTCAAATCAACCAATGGTCCCCAACACACCATCTCAGAATTTGATGATATTTTGTCAGTTTGTAAACCAACATATCTTAGGAACCTATGCAAAATATTAGCTCAAAATGTTGAATGGTCTTTGAGATATGACCATTTTTATAGTGGGGGGTAGCGACAGCTCGCGAACGACTTAATTCTGAGGCGTTTTTGATCGCTAATAACTCGGGAAGTATGCTAGGTACTTTTATAAAATTTTCACAACATTAGCAGTCTTATGAGTAGATTCTGAAAATTGTAAAATTTTACAGTTTGAACCATTATTCGTGAGCCCAGCTCAGTCTGAAAATGACATTTTGTTCATTTCGTCAGTATGAAAAGTGATATTTGAACAACCACTACTTCATTGGTATTAAATATAAAGTCCCAGAACTTTTTGGGTTTGTAATGGGCCTTGTGATGAATAATCTGGCAAATTCTGAGGTATTTTAAATGCTAACTTGATGTGTTAGACCATCCTGTGCAACCTATCCCACATGGCCATATAAGATCATATGTCTGAGATATATATGCAATTATACATGTCCGAATAGATAAAAATTGGCATTTGTGCAATATTTACACATTCATAAATTAAAAACCACCGATAATACCACCAATGTTTTTGTATATTTGGAAAGAGTACAACAAACTGACTAAATGAAAGAAATATAAGTCCTCTGGTTCATTTCCTGGCCTAGATATGACAGTCCAAACTTTGCAGATCATGTCGTTTTCTCCCGAATGTAAAAAACCTCGTTTTTCAACTGGAATTTTTAAACGGAAGGCATCACGGAAGCAAAATGAAATTGGTATCCTATGAAAGTACTTTTCAAGCCCTTTTTAATGGTGTGTAGCACATAACTGTGCTACCTATCCCACATGGCTATATTTCAATCGGCAGGTGACCTACTTTTCACTTTGTGCACTTTGTGCAGTTTTCAGGATGGTCTAACACATCACGTTAGCATTTAAAATACCTCAGAATTTGCCAGATTATTCATCACAAGGCCCATTACAAACCCAAAAAGTTCTGGGACTTTATATTTAATACCAATGAAGTAGTGGTTGTTCAAATATCACTTTTCATACTGTCGAAATGAACAAAATGTCATTTTCAGACTGAGCTGGGCTCACGAGTAATGGTTCAAACTGTAAAATTTTACAATTTTCAGAATCTACTCATAAGACTGCTAATGTTGTGAAAATTTTATAAAAGTACCTAGCATACTTCCCGAGTTATTAGCGATCAAAAACGCCTCAGAATTAAGTCGTTCGCGAGCTGTCGCTACCCCCCACTATAAAAATGGTCATATCTCAAAGACCATTCAACATTTTGAGCTAATATTTTGCATAGGTTCCTAAGATATGTTGGTTTACAAACTGACAAAATATCATCAAATTCTGAGATGGTGTGTTGGGGACCATTGGTTGATTTGACGTGGAATGACCCATATATGGTTAGATATTCAGTACATTACACTTTGAGAGTAAATAAACCTGCGCTTTGCGAAAGAATTTGGCGTTCCGCCTGTCGCTTATGAGGCTATCAGCTGGGCACGAACATTTTCGCTATTATTTTGAACACTTGGGTATTAATCTTATGCTATTAATTCGGTAGCTTTATCGTAGCTTTATAGTTACAACATATTAAACGTCACAATGTGTGGCTCCAATTTGATTAATTGTTAGTTCACATTAGACATTTCTTATTCACATCGCTTTAATTTTTACTGTTGCTATCTGCGTAGATTACTTACTTACTGAGCGCTTTGCTTGCTGGGATGCAGTCAACAGATGTCGTCTATAGTTCGCTGCGCTCTAATTTATTGCATTGGTTGTCAGCCATATTGTTTGGAGTACGGGCATGCAGTGTGCGTGTTTACCTTCAATTGTTAAAATTTCTAATGAATGAAAAGTTGACAATAAATGCTTTTCAAATTTCTAATAATTATAAAATTTTAAATTCCACCGATCTAAATCTACGATTCTACGTCGTTTTATGACTCTAAAATGTTATTGTTTGGCCTAACAGTTAATGGGATTTTTACTCCTGGATTTTCTTTGGATAGCAAGACGTCCAGTAGCGGCGCTAGGGGGTATAAGGGGGGCTAAGCCCCCCCTAAAAAGGCCATCCATTTTTTTCCCATGTAAAAATAAAATATTGGGACGATTAACCCCCTTTAGCCCCCCAAAATAACCGTAAAGGTGCGCACGAGATTTGACAGACTGTTTGGCGGATTATGAAAAGGACCCTTTTTTCGAAGATTTCGATCAAATGACTAAAAAAAAGGTCGTCAGAAATTTTGGCGACTGAAAACGGAAATTTTTTCCTGGAAATCCAGCCCCCCCAAAACGAAATTCCTGGCACCGCCACTGAAGACGTCCGAGGTTCAACAAATTTTGTGAGAGCAACACCGGTGCATACAGTTGCGTAGCAATTTAGCCAGAGGTCCCTGGACACTTTAAGCTTGGGGCTTTACCCATTAACAAGACTAATGAATGAACATGATAGGATATCTATAAAAGCTATTTTTAGGTAAAACAAGAGCATGGAAGTTATCACGAATTATCCACATAGTCCAAGCCACCCTAATAGTTCAAGTCGAAGTATGAAAGCATGGATAAAGACAGCGTAACCCTGCCGAAACTAAATGCTGCCCCTCAAGACGTCCAATTATTGTAACGAAAAACTGGAAAAGTACAGTGATTTTTAGTTTGTGTTTGTTTGACGTTCAGTACCTCGGGGAAAATTTTTGACGACCTTTTTTTATTCATCCGGTCGAAAATTGTGGAAATATTTCAGTTTGGCATGTAAAAAAACCAAGATGGCCTTTTAGGGGGGCTTAGCCTTTTATAGGGGGCTTAGTTCCCCCTAGCGTCGCCACTGCTGAGACGGCTCATTTCCACGTAACCCTCAAAATTTCGGTTTTTTAACCATACCGTTTCCCCATTGTGTTAGAATGTTGCAGCATTTGGTATAGCAGATTTTCCAGCATGTTTGCTCACGTGTGATGCTGTATACGGTGAGATGGCACATATTCGTGCCATCCGCAAAATAAGTCATAATATGCATATATATATATATATATATATATATATATTATATCTATGCAGCGTAGGTATCGTGGCATATATTCCCTACAAGGCAAACATTGTGTCCACTCCAGATTGTGATGAAATGGAATAGAGTCTATAAGCTTAGATATAGAGCACTACAGATTTTCACACCCTATGTCCGCTAAACTGCTAACGCAAACAAGTCAATGTAATGCATGAACGATGGGTTTGTGCTGTGGGAATTGCGACACTCCAATTTTTTGCGACACACCAATGACACATCATTTTTACGCGACATAGGCCTAATAGTGTGTAATAGGCTAGTGTGTCACGACACACCAGTGTGTCGCGACACACCGGCCTAAACAGCAATCGTGAAACATTAATGGCCGCCACAGACCAGCAGAGAATAAAACGATGTGATGTACACACAGCAAATTGCAACTAAATAAGCAAATGAGCACTGAATGCTGAAAATAAAGATGAACCTTTGCGAAATAACAGTTATTTGATGAAATCTGAAAATCATGGAAACAGCATTTTACACGTTCAGTTGTTGCCAATTAACTGAACTGCTGGTAATATATAATTTGTCGTTTCAGAGTTCTAAATTATTCGTCTGGTGCAGCATTATTATTTTCATAAATCCGGCTTACTTTTTCATGAATCCCTTTCATCAGTCCAGCTTACGTTTAGGCAAGATTTCGTTTAATCAATTGGTAGACAAGTATATTGGCACGGTCGCCGATACGCAGTTAATAAACAAATATAGCCGCCGATTGGGGCAGAATAGAGCACTCTGACACATAGCAATAACACTGCACAACAGTGATTTTGTTTCCTGAACACTTTCAGGTTTTTCTTATGCAGTTTTTGCTGCTGATCACGAAAATCACCTTGAAATTGTCCTATCACGTAACGTTTTTGAGAAATCTTCAAATTTTATATTCATTTCCATGTTTTTCAGATATAACGTTTTAATAAGCTTCGTGTAACTGAGGTATGTCCAGGCATGCACTTAGGACAGTTTACATAATGTTTGTCGTGTATAATAAATAAACTTGGGCCTGCATATTCATTAATGCTGGTTGGAATCTGCCTGCAAAAGTTCCAAGCCCTATTAAAGTCGTTTCCCAGCATACATGTATAATTGTAAATCCCACTGAGGAAGTTGACATCAGTTTGTTTGCATTTTGATGTCTATTTCCAAAGTTTAGTTTTGTCTACATGTATGTAAGATGCATAACAAGTTAACCAGCTTATTTTTTAGACAAACTTTAAACTATAATATATTTTAAAATGGTTGTTGGCATCAGAAATATCTCGCCAGTGTTGCAACAAGCGTGATACATGTACGTTGTTTGCCGCCGTTTTGGAGAGTTGGCTATGCTATAAGTCAGCCCCAGAGACACACACCAGGACTGGATTTGTCAATAAAGCATATGAGATGTACACTTTGGTTGCAAGGTTGGAGAGAAAACCAGAGAATGGAATTTGCTGTGGAAGATGTGGTATAGATCTTAGAGTTTGGCTCCGGTGTCCTGCGAAAGCATTGCAGTTTGCCGTCCCGATGGTCTGGCGAGAACAGAAAGATCATGTGATGAACTGCTAATTTTGTCTCATTAATGCTTATGGTTTCTCGGGCAAGAATAAGAAAGGAACTGAATACACAGACTGTGATTCGACAATAATACCAGGGCCACACAATGAAGGTCTTCATATACCGAAGTCACCAGAAAAATGGAGTTTAGACGAAGCAGATGAAGATGTTGCATTGATCCAGCCAGGAACGAGTATGCATGCAGCTGTTGACGGTGATACAGATTTTGAAGTAGGTAGGTCTATATCTGGTGAGCCTCACCTCATCACACAGTTAGACTTAGGTTTATCGAAAGCAAAAGCTGAGCAACTGGATTCAAGACTCGAGTTTGCTCTCACTAAGGACTGGAAATCGATCCGACAAAGATATATCTGCCTTCTCTTCACTTAAAGCTGGAACTGATGAAAAGTTTTGGTAAAAGCCATGCACAACGATGGTGAAGGTTTTCTTTATTCAAGAATCGTGCAGAAGTTCCCAGGAATAAGTGATGCCAAGATCAAGGAAGGCATTTTTGTGCACGGATCTACAGATCAGACACATCATCGATGATAAGCAGTTGGAACATCTGTTGGAGAGACCAGAGACAATAGCCTGGAAAGCATTCAAGGATGTTGTGGAGAATTTTCTTGGTAATTACAGAGCACCAAATTACATGCAACTGGTTAACAGACTTCTTGCAGCATACAAAAACATGAAATGCCACATGTCACTTAAGATTCACTTCCTGCATTCTCACTTGGACTTAACTGAATCTCAGATACATTGTAAGCTTGAACATGCAACCGAACGTTCCGGGTACAATTATGATAACACTCTAATTTTGTTATTTTTCAAACTTTTTGTGAGACATTAATTTTTAAATGACATTTTCTTTGAATTTGAATTGCTCTGTCATCAGCACCCACAATTTTGGGACGAATTTTTTTGCATTTGATGTCGAGTGTCATTATATTACACGTATAGGCCTGTTGCAAATATATGCAACTATGGGCATTTCTGTGGACAACTTGCATGTCATTTTTCTCAAAAACTTTACGTGATAGAAAAATTCTGAGAACACCATTGTTTTCAGCATGCCAAATTCCATATAAAACAGTTGAAGTGTTTTAGGAAATCAAAAAAAGTTAAAATTTGTTGTGCAGTGTAATTTTGCAAATGTGAGTAAGGTCCACGAAATAACACATTCGACTAGAAAAATATTACTTTTTAATAGAAACTACACAACAGAAACGTAAGGATACTGGGTATGCTGTATGGTTTCTAATAATGACCCTAACCATGACCCTAACAGACTCTCACAACGCTTGACCTCTGGCCCTAGCTGACTCTCACAACTCTTGACCCTCACCCTAGGCGACCCTCACGATGTGTGGTCTGACCATAATTGACACGACGCCTAACCTGACCCTAAATAACCCTCACGACGCCTAACCTGAACCTAACTGACACTCACAGGAAACAAGGTTTTGGGATGCACATGCCCCTCACCATCAGAATATTTTAAATTTCAGCATTATGATGGCAGCATTTTGAGTTGTCATGTGAAAGAAATTGCTCTACTATTTCAGTGCTGAGATGACTGGTTTAACTCCTGTTATGACCCTGATGCGACCTGCCAAAATGGATATAGATCTGGTGGCACCACTTAAATTGTATTATGAAAATTTTATCATTACGCCTTGATAATTCTAAAAATCTATAAACTAAACTCACTAGCCTATAATGCTAAAGATGTAATATAATGCTCCATATAAACTGACAACTTCTCTATCGTTGCGACTTCTTTTTGAGTTACAAATTCTCACTCTGCTCTGTCGTTTACATAAAGCTGACGTTTTCAATATCCAAGTTTCTCTCTTGTCAAAAACCAGGACATTTTTGCTTTTTTACTCAAGTCGTCGAGACACCGGGATGCACCACAAAAACCAGAACATGTCCCGGAAAACCAGGACGTATCAATCAATCGTAATTTATGTAGCGCCCCTTCAAGGTACCTACTCAGATACTCTTCCGGTTGAGATCAAGTGAAAACAGTCTTCAACAGTTTGTGAAATTGAGAAGAGGTTGGGAGGTGTCGCAAAGTCAAGGGAAGTCCATTTCAGGTTGTTGGGAACGAGAGAACGAATGCCTCTGCATTGTTGCAGAGCGAGGGAAAAGAACCATTAAGTCACCATGGACAACAGAGCGCAGTGTGCGGCAGCCTATGCAGGTGGAAAGAGGAAGGCAAAGCTCACACAGATAAGAGGGCGGTATGGTCACTCTATGTCAAGCACATTGCATCAGCGACAAGGTTGTAGGATATTCATAATAAGGTAGTAATGGTTGGTATGGACAATACAAAATATATGATGTCTGTTGTTGGATTGCTGCCTTTTCAGTATTATGCCCTGCCTTGCAAAAAGTCTGCAGCTCGTGGTGAAGGGATGCATTTCTACATGCAATTAAATGCGATTAACTGCGATTAAAAAATTTAATCACATTATTATGAAACCTATCAAAGAAAGGATTACATACAAAATCGCCATCATTACCTACAACTGTGTAATAACAGAAACTCCTTCATACCTCTCCTATCTCCTTCAGAATCATGAGCCCTCAAGGGACATGCAATCATCCTTAAACCGAACACTCAGGGACGGATTAACAAATGTGGGGGCCCTGTTCGGTAAAACTGTGGGCCCAAACCTTACAGAAGCAGGAAAAAATGACTCACAAAACGTGTTATATTCAACGAATCAACATTCGTCTATTATTAATTCATTACTTATATTATTTTTAGCACTAATTATCAACAGGTCTTTTAATAGTGTTAAACAACCGATATATCTTTTACGGTTTAAGAATATTAGAGTGATTCATGGTCAGTCATTCTCCTGACCAGCGCACAGCACTTGTACAAGCAAACAGTGCAGAAGCGATTTTATGCCCCAAATACATTCTTGGCTATGAAAATTTCTGGTAGACCTGCGGCAGAATAACGGCCAGGGCAAATGGTTCTTACCAGGGCATTTGGCCTGATTTGCCCTGCTGTGCATGGCCCCCACACTGTTTACAAACTAAAATATATTTTCGTGGTTATGCCAGTGGTAGACCCTGGCTCAAGATCCATCCTGCTTTTGTGAGCTTTCACCCTGGTGTTTATTATGTCTCTCTGGACAGCCGTTCACCGCGCTCAGTTGCTCGTGGAGAATTCCTTGTTCTTTTTTTTCGAGTATTGTGACCATGCAATGACGAGCATTCTCGGCAGTGGGCACAGTTATTTGGAATAGCCTCCCCGTGGCTCTCTCGCTTTCCGTGACTCTGCTGGCTCTTTCTTTCGTCTTCTCAACTTTTCATTTTGACAACGCCTGCATTGAGAGCGCCTTCGAGTAAAAATCTGAAGGGTATTTATATAAATTTATGAGATTGATTGAATTCGTAAAAATAGAGTGCGTACTGCATGTAGGCCTACTCAATGTTATTATCACGCCATCTCATAATGCGTTGAATAGCACTTGAGTTCCGATCAGGTGATTATTAAGTGTTTAAATAAGCAATAAAACGTATAACTCTTACTAGCATTTCTGACTGATTTTGAGATCAATCTGCCTGGCAATGAAAACTGCAATACGGACCCCCACATGTACAAAAGTTGCATAATGCTAAAGTCACTAGTTTTGAATAATTTGACAATTTTTTCATATATTTTAAACAGTTTACTATTATAATTAGCAATGATGAAGAATTCCTATTGCATGTGTGGGGGCCCCTAAAGTGTGGGGCCCCTGTTCGACCGAACATGTCGAACATGCCTTAATCCGGCCCTGCGAACACGTCCTTCATCGCTGTCGCACCGCAACTGCATCTAGATCCTTCACCTCATCACCACCTTGAATATGGAACAATCTTCCCTCTGTCATCAGAAGCTTTACATCGCTGATAACTTTCAAGAAACATCTGAAAACCGAACTTTTTACACTGGCCATCTTGACTGACTTTTCCCTGCTCCGAGTGCTTCTGAATTGTTGCTACAGTTTTTAACCGATTGCTTACGAACACATGGCACTTAAATCTCTACATATTATTATCATTATTTTTTGGTTTTTTGCCCCGAGGTATACAGGATCCCTCAGGGACTTTACTACCGCCTAATATAAAATCACAGTCTGGAAAGGCCCTATTCATATTCCGTGTTCTGATCGGCGAAAGTGCCCCTAAAGGCAACTGCGTTGAAACGTATCATCAGCGAGATTTGCTGGAACAAAAATATTGTTTCTTGTGGCTCCCCCGATATAGTGCTTAGCTTTTGTCCCAGGTCCGAAAGTAATGTCAATCCTTCGTTGTTGATCGGACCCAGAGTTTCGAAAGCCAAAGGGACAAAAAAAATATGTGGACGATAATTCGTTGTATTTGTCGATTTTGCGAACCGACACCTTCTCTGCCGTGGCGCCGGCCGTTTGACTGGTGTCCGGTAGGTAGGAAACTGCCATGGTGTCTGTTACGGTCACATCCCAGATGAGACACCGCCTGGCGGGCCATGGGATCAGGGTGAGACCATCGAGTCTCCTGCCATCTGTTCTAATGAGGCCTGCCGGCTCCTTTGTGGATGGATAACTGGCACATATCAAGCTCCGAAAGATAAGATCGTTCATGGAGGCATGTCTAGGCAAGCGACCCGGACCCAGCCCACAGGAAAGCCCGTGGTGGCAATCAGCCAACACCGGGGCTCCACATGGGCACCCGTGCGGTTCGCAAAGCGGGACCCCCAGCCGCAGACCCGCCGCAACCCTCACCGACTCATTATCAAGACGCAGTCCGCAGCTTGTGATAGGGAGGGCCAGCAACCAGTCCCCAGCGTGCGGAGCAGACTCCGTCCTGAGGCGTGCTTGATTTTTAAGGTCAGGGAGCCTGGCATACAGGCCAGAGACGGCGGCGTCGATCAGGGGCCTGTCCCATGCCGACTGTCTGTTGGCAAGATTGCCTTCTGGGCGCTGTTCTGCGCCTGTTCCAAGCCATATGGCTAGCTGCTCCGTGCATCGTGGGTCGGCCTCTGCCGCCTCTCCCAACATGGTGGACTGGAGCAGATCGGTGCTTGCAGCTGATGCCAGAAAGGCAGGAAGTGCCAGCGAGGTCACCGATCGGATACCCAGCCCGCCCATCTTAATGGGAAGGGTAGCTTGAAGCCATGCGTCGTCATTATTATTAGTAGTGCAATTCAAATTTTTAATCAAAATGCAACTCTTATTATAATAAAATTATATGCCAGATGAGAATAAAATGGAGGAGCAGCTATTAAACATAAACTTTAACATAAAGTATCTTGATCTCATTTTGAAATAAATTATCAGCGTTTGATGGTGTTTATCATGCAGAAATTGTTATTTTGTTCACAATGTTTGCAATTCCAGTGTCCTGAAATTTGTCTAAACTTGTGTCTTCACATTTCATATTTTGGAGTGGAATCCTTACTAGGGTTTTTAAACGGTATGCATGAACATTGTATATATTGTAACAATTCTCAGATTTTATGAGGTTGATATTTCATTATAGCAATGTGCAATTTTATGTATTTCAGATTATTTTGACGACTTGATGTAATGCACCGTTTTGTTGATTTAAAAAATGTCTGGTATGTCTCTTTTAACTTATATTCAATCAATCACATAGATTTATATAGCGCCCCTTCAAGATCGCTACTCAGAGGCGCTCCCAACCCAGGCCTGGTCAAAGAGAAAGGTCTTGAGAAGACGATCGAAAGAGCCAGCAGAGTCACGGGGAAGCGAACAGAGAGCCGCAGGGAGGCCGTTCCAGATAGCTGGACCCACCACGGAAAATGCTTTTCGCTGCATAGTAGCGGTACGACAAAAAGGGGCAAGATAGTCACCGCGAGCAGCTGACCGCAGCGAATGACGACCCAGAGAAACTGAGACTGGAGTAAAAAGCTCACATAGGTAGGATGGAGCTTGAGACAGAATGCAGCACCAAGCTATAGATGAAACTCTATAAGCAATGCGTTGCTGCAGTGGGAGCCAGTGGAGGTCGTCCCTCATGAAGGCAGAAACGTGAGCAAACCGGGAGATGCCACCAACCAAGCGTGCTGCAGATCGAAGGACCCTAACCAAGGAGTTCAGACGGACCTGTGGGAGGCCAACATAAAGAGAGGAGCAGTAATCCAAGCAGCTGCAAACAAAGGCATGAATAAGAGTAGAGGATGCAGTGAATGAGAGAGCGAGCAACGACGCGCAGCTGTCGAATTTGATAATAGCAAGCACGTGACAGGGAAGAGATGTGCTTAGAGAAGGAGAGTTCTTGGTCCAAGATGACCCCAAGGTCTCGAACAGAGGTAGAGAAGGTTACAAGGGGAAACTCATGTGCGAGAGCAGCCAAGTCAATCTTGGCCAGCTGCTGGCGAGTTCCCAGCCATATGAATTGCGTCTTCAAAGAGTTGAGTCGCAGTCGATTTGACGAAAGCCAAGAAGTAATGGTGTCAGAAGCGCAGACCATAAGGCGGACAGTTTTGGCTGAGTCCACAGCAAAGCAATGGGCATATGATTGGACATCATCAGCGTAAGAGTGGCTTCGCAATGAGCAAGAAGCAAGCAAAGAGCCAATGTCTCCAGTGAAAAGGATATAGAGCAAGGGCCCTAGAATGAATGAATATATATATTAATATGATTACAACGATCAAGTCTATCGTACGAGAAAGTCACTACGAGAGATCGGCCCCAACCATCCGCCGATATACATCAATGAACAACTTACGAAACGTACATCGGACATTTTCTTCAATGCGCGGAAACTCCTAAGAAGTAAGAAAATTGCAGGAACATGTACAATGAATGGGCAAGTCTACATCAAACGAACGGCTTTGGCAAGCGAGAAACCCACCCAATTCGATGACCTCAGTGACCTACTGAAACCTGACTAAACCCTTGTGGATTCTTTTCAAAGTCACTCTGTGCAAGTTTTCAGTTTTCCTAATTTCTCACATTATTGTCAATTTCACAACTAGTTTGTATATTATTATTTTCTTCACCTTATTCTATTCTGTGGATGTCTAGCACCGATCCACAGCGATCTATGTTATTGACTTGTGCGTGCACAGCTGAATCGTCAGTTGAACAGAATTCTCTAACCATGTTAACTTGTAGTGTTTGCGCATGTGAATTTTATGTAAATTGCCAGTGTACTTATACTCTGACTCTAGAATGGCGTTGCAGTGAATGTTTAAATAGGGCTTGTAATTTGAATTTCTCTGTTGCCAATGATGCTGAATCTATGCCTATCCCTGTTAATAAGGATGTCCCTGATTGCTATAAAAGTTCTAGATTAGAGTTATTTAAATGTGAAGATATACATCGACCATTACTTAATAACAAGGACTTGGACCCTGATGGAAATTACTTTTGGAATATTGCTAAAGAAAGTGACTATTTTACTTCGTCTCAGCTCTCATCAAAATTTGCTAATTACCGCTTCTCTTTCTCTCTGATGCACCTCAACTGTCGTAGTATTTCTCCTAAAATTAGCGAAATCCAAATTTTATTACATCAGCTTCCGGTTTCTGTCCTTGCACTTACTGAAACCTGGCTAACTGAATTAATGTCTGACGCAATTCACATCCCTGGCTACAACTTCATACACAAGAGCAGAAAACAGGGGATAGGAGGAGGTGTTGGATTTTTAGTAAGAGAGGATATTACATTTTCTAAAATTGAGCAAACTAGCACTGAACCAGATTCATTTGAAAGTTTATTTATCAATATATCTCAACACAAATCAATGGATAAGCAAATTGTTGTTATATACAGACCCCCGGGACTGAATGTAAATGAATTTAATACGGATCTTGAAGTACTTCTAAACACTTTTAATAAGAATACTAATAAGACCAGAGAAATTTTCTTGGCTGGTGATTTTAATATTGATTTGTTGGCTTCTGGTAATCATTCCCCTACAAATGAATTTATAGACTATGGCTACCTATCATTTCTTTCCATTGATCCTACGACCAACCAGAATTACCCCGACTACTGCCACGCTAATAGACAACTTCTTCACTAACTCTCTTAATTCTGTTATTGACTCTGCTATAATAACTTCAGAAATATCTGATCACCTGCCTATAATAACCTGGACTAACAATGTTTCTCACACAATGCATAACATAGGTAAGACTGAAATGAAGAGAAATTTCACTGATGAAACCTCTGCTATTTTTAGAAATAACTTATCTAACATTGATTGGAATCCAGTTTTGCATTTGTGTAATGAAAATGAACCGGACATGGCATATAATCTGTTTTTGAAAATGGTCAGGATAAGCTATGATGAAGCCTTTCCTCTTAACCCTCTTGCCCCGTATAGCCGCTATAACCGTATCCCCGTAAGGCCATTATAGTGGCTTTTGTTTTACTATGGCTTATTGGTTTACTTACTATTTAATTTTCAACCGGAAGTGACGTTGAAGTGACGTTGAACATGTAGTAAGGTCAGTGGCCATTGATATTGGTAAGCAGTGTTTGTTTTGCCTATTTAATTTTTATTTGATAAACTTCATTGAATTTAGTGCATAATGCCAAAAAGAAAAGCAGCTTGCACCGCTAAGGCAAACGTACAGGCACCAAATAAAAAACAATTTGCATTGGCACAAGCCAGGAAGCTGATTCTAGACAACGAAAGTAATAGTGACAGCACTGATAATTTGGAAACCGAAAGTGACAGCAATGTGGATGATTCTGATCACGAGTCTCACACCGATCGAGCGTCAACCTCAACCAGTAATGTTGCACCAGGTAGTTGGATACGCAATGTGACAGTAAATAATTCTACATTTAGACCGAGTGAGCCTACTGGTCCACGAGGTGCTGCAGCCAACTGTTCAGTGGACACTACTACACTCCAGTATTTCTCGCTATTTTGGGATGACGACATGTGGCAGCTGATTGTCGATATGACTAATTTGAACGCGTCTCGTGTCAAGGCAGCTAAACCTACCGACTACTATGCGAGAAAATGGACTATTTTGACAACACCAGAACTGAAGGCCTTTGTTGGAGTTCGGTTGGCAATGGAATTCTCTGTCCTCAAGCGGCGCTATGAACAGTATTTTAGTCCTAACGTTGGCTTCTTGTTCCGAACACCTGGATTCCGAAAGGTAATGACCAGAGACCGTTACCTCGCAATATGGAAATTCCTGCACGTTATTGACGAAAACGATGTCAATATCGACAAAGAAGACAAACTATACAAGATTCTTCCACTGCTAAACAACATTATCTCAGCCAATAACTGCCACTATTCACATTTCATAATTATAAGTTGTTATCATGCAAAAAATAGCATAATAAATTTTTTTATCAAAATTTACTTTTTGCTCAGGGCCATCGGGTGGGCGTTCCGCTTGCTGTGGGGCTATAGGGGTGAGAGGGTTAAGCCCATTAAAATCTCAAAAAGCAATACCTTTCACCAACCATGGATGACACGAGGCCTATTAAAGTCTACCAAAAAAAGGAAGCACTATACATTAAATATATAAAAAAAACTACCATTGAAAATAAAAACAAATTTACTACCTACCGTAACAAATATAAATTAATTCGTACAAATATAGAACATTCTTACTATTCAAGTGAATTCATAAAACATAGTAAGGACATTAAAAAAACCTGGCAGGTTATTAGAACAGTAATTAAGTCAGCTAATAAGGACACACTTATTAATGAAATTAATCTGGATGGAAATTTAACGAATGACCCTTTAGTAATGGCTGAAAAATTCAACTCATATTTTACAGGCTTAGCAAAATCTTTATCATCCAAAATCCCCCCATCTGTGAAATGCTTTCAAGACTATCTCCACCCATCCTCCTCTAATTCCTTTGCCCTACTTTCAACTACCTCCCAGGAAATATTAGCAATTAATAACTCTTAAATCGACTCACAGTTCTGGCACTGATGATTTGAATCCTATGATATTATCACCGGTTATGGAACTTCTTGCCAGTCCGCTGGCTGAAGTGATTAACTGTTCACTAAAAAATGGTATTGTTCCATCAGAAATCAAGCTTGCCAAAGTTCTCCCCATTCACAAACAAGGTGCCAAAAATGAAATTAATAATTACAGACCCATTTCTATACTACCTTTTTTCTCCAAATTATTTGAAAGAGTAATGTATGACAGATTACTTTCATACATAAAGCATAAGGACATATTATATCCGTTTCAGCATGGCTTTCAGCCGGGTCACTCTACCTCCATGTCACTGATTGATATACAGGACAAAATTACCAAGGCCATGGACAATAATGAATACTCAATTGGTATCTTCCTTGACCTTGCAAAGGCGTTTGATACTGTGGATCACAAAATACTATTGTATAAACTTGAACACTATGGTATTAGAGATAATGCACTTCGATGGCTTAGTAGTTATTTGGGCAATTGTCTACAGCAGGTGCTTTGTAATGGAAAATTGTCTAACTTTCAAACTATAGAATTTGTAGTACCTCAAGGCTCTATCCTTGGTCCTCTCCTGTTTTTAATCTATATCAATGACCTCCCAAATTCATCATCCATCTTACACTATATTCTATTTGCAGATGATTCTAATGTATTTTTATCGCATGCCTCCTATGATCAACTTCTTCAGTTAGTCAATAATGAATTAATATCAGCTAGTGATTGGTTCAAGGCAAATAAACTTTCATTAAACCTATCTAAAACTAATTATATCATATTTCGCTCAAATAAAAAACCGATACCTATAACAAATAATGAGCTGCTTATTGACAACAAAGTTATTCCTCAAGTTTACACGACAAAATTCCTTGGCGTTCATATTGATCAGCACCTAAAATGGAAAGTCCATATAGACGAAATAAGTTTAAAAAAATCAAAAAGCATAGGCATTATTAAGAGAGTCTCTTACTTGCTTCCCTCTCATGTGCTTATAAATCTATATTTCACCCTAGTCTATCCATACCTTACTTACTCTAATTTAATTTGGACTTCAACCTATGATACCCATCTTCATGTTCTAAGGACTTTGCAAAAAAAGCCGTACGAGTTATCACTAAATCCACTGTTAACTGTCATACTGGTCCCCTATTTGCTGAGTATAGACTCCTAAATATTAAGCAGATTAGATTTGAACAGACATCTCAATTTATGTATCAATACATCAATAACCTCCTCCCTTCTTCCTTTGCATCTTAATTCTCTCCTGCATTGCATCCTGGACTCACTAGAGGTAATAGAGACTTCAGTATTATTTTTGCAAAAACAAATGTTCGGAAATTTTCCATTAAATTCCAAGGCCCTGTCATATGGAATAAAATTCCGATTCACATTCGTAAGGCTACTAACTTAACTCACTTTAAACACCTGTTACGTGTGTATACATTATGTCATGTTTTCTGTTAATATAGCATGAGGGGTTACCCATGCTAATGCTGATTTATTTGATTGTTTGATTGCTTTTGCTTTTATTTTGTTCTTTCTCTGAGTTTTTCATGTAGTGTTAACTACATTAGTTTTTTTATAATAATTTTTTTCTTTCCCTAGTTAAGTAATATCTCTGCATTGCAATACTTCCTTCAGCTTTCACTTTCTCACTTCACTTTGTTAATTAGGCCCCTGCTTAGCGGGACTTGTCCCTTTTGGTGTGCCTATTTGCTCCCTCACTCTTATAATACCTATTCACTTTGAGTATTTTTTTTATTGCGAATTATGTCTATACTTTGTTAAACATACATGTACAATTGTTGGGATCAATAAAAATATGTCTATGTCTAAATTATAATATTGTGTTATATTTTGGTTATGTCATACTTCATACTTGTGAAAATCATCAATTCAGAAAAGTGGGAAATACATTTAGAAGGAAGGAATGGATTTTTTAAAATCGATTTTTCCTTTTTAATTTTCTTTGTTTCAAGTTTCGCTACTTTAGTAATTTTTCAATTATATTTTGATGCCCTGCAATGGAAGGTGAATTTAGCATTTCCTAATTTGGAGTTGTGTACACTAATAATTTTACAAAAGACCAAGTGGAGAGCTGGGACCATGGTTCAGAACCAGCAGAGGTATGAGGCAACTACTGCAGTCCAGAAGCTTTGCATATCTTGGTCCTACTTGTTGGAACCGCCTTCCTCACAAGCTCCGTTCTGAGCTTCTTGGCCTTTCTCTACCCCTGTTCCGTAAACGTCTGAAAACTATACTTTTTGTTAGCGGTGAGCACTAGCTTGGGTCGGGAGCGCCACTGAATCTGTGAGCGGCGCTATATAAATGTTCAATTACTATTACTATTACTACTGCGTTCTTTACAGTTTCAGAACGGGCAATGGACATGATAAAGAGTAAAGAAAAAGGAATATCGATCCCAGGCATTCGTATAAATAATCGACGCTTTGCGGAACTAGCACATACAATAATATTTTTTTGATTTGAGCGTCTCTTCTACATGGAAGTAATATTAAAAACATTTTAAAATTAAATTCACAATTTATTTAGCCTTTCACTGTTTCCTACAAGCTTATCATACAAGTAGCTACTTTTAGCAGTGTTTTCATTACATTTTATTTTGCTCATAGATTTTTAATTAATTTCTAATGTTATAAATTTAATTTTTATTTTTAATAATATTTAATATATTTATAGATTTTAAGAAAAACACGTCAATTGATCTGCTTTTTCAAGACAGAGTATTGTTGAGCGATCAAATACGAACAAAATGATATAAGACATGTCAATATTTCCACGGACTTTAAGTGTTTTTCTTTATATGAACAAACTATGGCTATATTTATGAAAAATAACTTAGCTGCCAAAGAGTTAATATATGATCTCTGTGTTGATGTGGATAATTTTCTCACATTTGATTGTGTTTGCTTGGTTGAAGATTGTTGTGGCTGTTGTGTTGCGCTTAAGCCTCGTTACAAACGCCTGGTTGATAGCATTTTCCCTGCAGATCCGAAGGTAGGTGCATGATATGTCATTGTGGTTGTTTTAACATTTTCAAGAGCTATTTGTAATGGCCAGTTGCTATTTTGCATTCGATTGTACAGGGTGGGCCATAAAAAGTAATCCCCTACGGTTTTTTGCTGATATCTTGGCCAAAAATACGCATTTTTCAAATCAAGTTTTACTGGCTTAAAGGTAATTCATGTCTACGTACAATAGCCAAATTTCATCATAGTACTTGAAACAGAACAAAAGTTATATCGTTTTTCGTGAGCCCACCCACTGTTTTTTTGACAATCCAAAAATGTAACGCAACTGAAAGTAGCAAAAAATGATTTTATTAAGTCACATCTCAAATAATTATTATCAAACGAACTTGGGGAATTATTTCACAACTTGTGTTCAATGTGTCCACCACCAATGGTCACACTTGTTCAGAAGTTGTTCTCAGTCTTTTTATAAAATTCTTGATAGCCTTGTTGATGTGTTTGTGAGGCAAGTCTTCCCATATCAATGCCAAAGCAACCATCAATTCTCTGATCACTTTCGTGGGTTTGGGTTAGGGTTAGGGTTATTTCTCTGGCATAGCTCTCCACACTTTATAATCTCTCGGGTAAAAATCTGGATATTAGGGGCTATTGGTTCTTCTCAATTAAACCATCAATAATGATGTTGAGCCGATCTTTCATCAGCGGCATATTTCTTAGCTCTCATTAAAACTTGTAATTTCTCCGCTCTCACTGTTCATCAGAGTATTAGACGGGCAGCACTATATTTTTTCGTATGATGTACCTCAAAATTTTTTGTGACAAGCTGGATTTGCGTTAAAACAATTTAGAATTAAAAGTTATACATGCAAAACAAGATAGCACGAAATGTGTACATTGCTATCTTAGTAGGAAGGTAATAAACGACGCACTATTTTTCTTAGCGTAATTGGACCTTTTGCGTCATTTCTGAGCGCTAGTAATGAGTAAATTGGCATGTTGATGTTTAGCGGTCTTCATCGTAGGTTGATATTGACATCCTTTCTTATAGATATAGAACATGTACTTTGCGTATGGTTGGTTATCAATAGTGTAGCTGTAATTGAATCTGACAATTTTCTTCAGTTGAGTTGAAGTAAGTGCATTGTAAACAGGTCTATACTGTTCAACGAAGAGTATACCATTGTTCAGCAATGATTGGTTTGATGTTGTTTCAACATCATTTTAGTTTGAGTTACTCATTTAGATGGTCATCAGTTACATTTGAGAATATTTGTGAATGAATTGTTCATCATATCTACAATGTCACTCTTTAATACATGTGTCTCTTTTAACATTATTTGACTAAAATGTTTCATCTTTTTAGGATGGGTTGGTCAAGAGCAACATGGATAAGTTGACATTTTTTGCAATGAAGAGTCCAGATAAGCTAGACCGAATTGGTGAATATTTAGCACAGCGGCTGAGTCGTGATGTATATCGTCAGAAGTACAAGTATGTACAAAACTGTAGATGTTCTTTTAAATTATTTTTATTGTTTACCTGCCTACTGTAGCATCATATAAGGAATGAGACTTGAGTCATGAAGACGCATTTTAAGTATTACATGAAGATATGCTTAAGACATAACTGTGTGATTAAATTAATGGTCAGTTACACATTTGCAGAGATTTATCTATGAATGCCAATCCACTGATGTTGGAAGTCCAAACATACATAAGTTATGCAAACAGTTCATGTGAATTCCATGAACAGAAAAACTACAAACAGTGTGACTTGTCGACCATAAGCGTAGACTAACATTTGTGTATGGAATGGGGTTATTGTTTATTACATGACTTGCTTGAACAGTTCAAGGTTTGGGGAAGTTTAATGAATTTGTTTTTCATAAGCTCAAGTTTAATTTCTGGACCATTCTACCATTAAATCTTATTATTCTTTCTGCCTTTGAAGAGCTTCAGAAACCTTCTTACTCAATATGATTTATTTATTTATTTTATTTCAGAAACCTAATATAGTGCCCATCAAGGTAGTCTACTCAGAAGCACTCCCAGCCCAGCCATGGCTAAATAAGACAGTTTTGAGGTTCTTAAAGGCCAATGTTGACATTCCAGATTCTCTTGGTAAACCAGAATGTAGGCGTGGCTAATAGAACCAATGAGCGTCTGCTTCAAGTTTGGTCGACTGTCATCAAGATCATTCCACTAATGATCACAGGGATGACCATTGGTATGTCCCTAGGGGGAAGAATCTAGGTCAACTGTACACCAACTTAGCTGACTGAGGTCCTATATGCAGATTAGCTAGGTCGTGTATACCCAAGATCTTTCCACTCACTTGGTGACAGAATCTTGGTGTATGGTGTATACTATACCTATGTATTTATATATACCGGGTGGCCCATAAAAACGTCCCCAAACTTTTATAACCTGGCAAAGATCTAATTTCAGAGCTATCAAATATTAATTTTTACCAAAATGTTAAGCAATCATTTCTGTACACACGTGTCACATTTCAGGAGAGTACCTTTATTATGTCACATCCTGCGGCAGGATTATGACGTCATACCTGCTTAAGAATTTTGCACAAACCTACGTCATTTATTTCGCCGTGAACGAAAGTCTTCAATTGCGCCAGTAAGACTTTATCATGAGACTAGTCGTTTCTCTCAAAAATTTAATGGTATCTGCTGGAGTTTCGATGCACGGTAAAACAGACATCATCTTCGTTGATACTGAGAAAACAAAACTCAATGGAGAGCATTACGTCGGCTTGTTACGCGATAAGCTCATTCCCGAATGTCGCAGGCCTAGACTAAATCCTGACGACAATTACATCTTTCAACAAGACAGTGCTCCTTCACATCGTTGCAGATTGGCTCAGAAATTTCTTCAAGCAATCACCTCTGATTTTATCCACAGTGATGCCTGGCCACCAATCTCCCCCGATCTACATCCTCTGGACTACTATGTACATGTAGGCCTATGCTATGAAACGCCCTAAAGGAGCTTGTGTATGCTGGTCGCAGAAATCCGTTTCTAAATACTGACGAATTTAAGCAGGTCATTGAAGTAAAAATATTATGGTCTCTATTAGACGACACACAAATACAGAAGTAAATAGGACAGTGGAAACAGCATTTAAGGGTCGTTAGGCCTACACGAGAAGGTGGAGGATCAATTAAATATTTGCTCGCGTAAAACATCATCATAAAACAACTGTGCAAAATTTTGACCATGGGTCATACCGTTCTAACAACAATTTCTCTCAAATGGTTGAGTATTTTGGGCTAAAATTTGGCTATGTTGTACAAATATGAATTATGATTAGTTTGATGTACTATGACTTAGTTTATCTTTAAAATTGTTTAATTTCCAGGTTAACAAAGTTTGGGAACGTTTTTAACGTAGGTTTGTGCAAAATTCTTAAGCAGGTATGACGTCATAATCCTGCCGCAGGATGTGACATAATAAAGGTACTCTCTTGAAATGTGACACGTGTGTACAGAAATGATTGCTTAACATTTTGGTATAAATTAATATTTGATAGCTCTGAAATTAGATCTTTGCCAGGTTATCAAAGTTTGGGAACGTTTTTTATGGGCCACCCGGTATATATATATATATATATATATATATATATATATACACTCGCATATAATATATATTGGTGTATATATGTATGTTAGGGTGACCCTTAAAAATGAAAGTTCAATATAGTTTGCTGGCACCCTTCCAATCTATTTCAATTATAAAGAAAAAATATGTGCCAAAAATCTTTGTAATTGGGGAACGTTTAGAGGTGGCCCTCTAGCTGTCAAGTTTGAATAATACACGAGTAGGACGAAAGTTTTCTTGTTTGGTTAAAAAGCCACGACAGTATTTTATTACAAGCTGGTTAATAATAGCAAAGACATTTGATTGCTGTCTACAAAATATTATATATAACTCTTAATTAATGATGAAAATGTGAGGAATAACAAGCGTATATTCACTTGACTTGTATGAACCTGAAATCTTAGAGTTTTACCATCACTTAGTCAAACGTTTGGCTGCTTCTTGCTTCTACACAAAGTTGAAAAGCAAAGCTCTGTGATTCCAGTTAACATGCTATAGAAGTAGCAGTGACTGTGTTTTGGGATCAGGCTGGTATACCTGTAAGAGGTAAGAAACATAGTGTTGACAAGTTGGATTTGGTGCTTATGGAATGGATAGGACTTCAAATGCATAAACATCGACAAAGAAGGAGGATGAATTCATGGAGAGACTAAATGACTTCCAACCTTGTAGAAGTTCAAGTGTTTCAAATGCAACCCAACAATTAGTTCCATAACATCGTAGCGACATGCTAGAAAAAGGAGATCTTCATTCAGTTCCTACTTGATCAAGCAGCATTCACCTGAGTAATGATCTAGCTTACAGGCTGTAGAATTGAAGCACAAAACATTGAAAACGGCAAACTGATCCTGATTATTTCACTCTCTGAAGCTCTGGATGATTGCAGATGCTTAGACTGAGCCTGCTCCTAGGGATAGGTTTGGAATGTCCAGTAACTGTTTTGCGAATACGCCTTTGGTGGAGTCTTTGGCACCCCACACTTACTGATGTCCTGGAACTTCCTCATAAGCATCTGGCAGCTGAATAGCCTTGAAACAGTTACAGAGAATATCTTGAACCCTCAGTTGTCTTGGAGATGTTCCTGCTCGTTTCGAATACCTGGCGCTATGTATCGATGTAAAAAATTGCATGATGAAGATGTGACTCTTTCTTGCCCAGTTCAAGAAGACTGCTACAGAAGAACGCAGCATTATAATAATAATAATAACAACAATGACGATTTCTATGGCGCCGTAACACAGCCATGCCGTTACAAGGGTGCCTCACATACTAAACTAAACAGCAGGATAGGCCTTGAGGAATAAATGAGTCTTGAGTCCAGATTTGAAGGAGTCAACTGAGCCAGCCGCTCGCAGAGCGGGAGGAAGACTGTTCCAGCATCTGGGGCCGGCCACCGAGAAAGCGTGGTCACCGAATCGGGTTTTCATCCGCCGTACGCGAAGATCGCTTTTGTCAAGCGATCTAAGTCGCAACCCTGAGGCGGAGGAGTGAGTCCCGATGCAGTAATCACGCATATAAGTAGGCGCGGCTCCGTGGAGTGACTTGTACACAAGTAGACAGATCTTAAATTCAATCCTCTGTGGAACAGGCAGCCAGTGTAGAACATCGCGAAGTAACGGCGTCACGTGATCATATTTCGTCCGGTTGCACAGCAGTCTCACAGCAGCATTGAGGACTGACTGCAGGCAAGCCAGAAGACTCTTGTGCGAACCGACCAGCAGGCTGTTACAACGGTCAACCTGAGAGGTGACAAAGGCAGCGACGGCCGCCTTTGCAGCCTCGAAAGGCAGAGATCTGATGCAGCCCCTCAGCTGACGGAAGCAGCATCCGACAGTTCGCGCCACGTGACGCCGCATCGAGAGGTCGGATTCAAGTATGACGCCAAGGTCACGGACAGCAGTCACGGGTCGGATCGAAGACCCGCAGACACTGAGTTCGCAGGTGTCGAGATGAGGACACCGTCTACTGGTCGCGCACCATAGGAAGTCCGTCTTCTTGGGGTTGAGACGGAGTCTGTTGGAGCGCATCCATTCGGCGATCCGCTCGACGCCCAACTCCATCCGTCGCCGCTGCTGTCCGTCGGTTGATGGGTGGCCCCACGTGTAGAGCTGTGAGTCATCGGCCCACGTGTAGAGCTGCGAGTCATCGTCGTAGAAATGTGATTTCAAGCCGAGACTGAGCGGCAAGCTCACCAACGTCGGCCGTGTAGAGCAGCAACAGCAGGGGACTTAGCACAGAGCCCTGAGGGACGCCGCAGACGAGGGAACGAAGAGAAGATGAAACTCCGTCGTATAGCACCGTCTGTCGGCGTCCGTGTAGGTAAGAACGGAGCCAGTTAAGAGCCACCGAACGGATGCCGTATGTCCTATCAAGGCATTCGACCAGCACACCGTGGTCGACCGTATCGAACGCTGCCGATAGGTCGAGCAAGCCGAGCAGCGCGTGATCTCCCGCATCCATCGCCTCGGTAAGGTCAGTGACCACCTTGAGAAGCGCTATCTCTGTCGAGTGGAACTTCCTGTAGGCCGACTGATGAAGTGGAAGAAGTCCCGCCGACGATAGATGCTGGGTCAGTTGGAAGCTGACAACCCGCTCGAGTAGCTTGGAAAGGAACGACAAGTTCGATATCGGTCGATAACTTGAGAGGTCTCCACGGGGAAGCGTCTACTTCTTAAGTCGAGGTGTGACGTAGGCATCCTTGTAATATGTTGGTACAGTGCCAGAGGACAGCGATGTGTTGAATAGTGAGGTAATGTATGGGGCGAGCAGGTCGATGCAGGTCTTAAGCAACCACGTTGGCATGGCGTCCTTCATCGAGTACTTGTCGGCGGCGTCGTTGACCAACCGGCAGATGGCGTCAGTTGTGACGGGCTGAAACCGGTCTGCCGTCACAATATCGCGAAACACCGGTGGCGGTGCGCCCTCAGTGGCCGACCTGATGTCAGAGACTCGTTGGTCGAAGTAGTCAGCGAAAGCCTCAGCTGAAAGCCCCGGATCAGCAGCAGGTGCGGCATCCTGACCCCTGCCTAGCCCGTCGTTAATTGCTTGCCATAGCGACGCCGGATCATGCTGGGAGTCAACCTTCGACTTCCAGAAGCGACCCCGTCTTGACCGTACGAGACAGTGCATAGGCTTCAATGCCCCATCCAACTGCCATGGACGCTCTCCGTGCGCGACCTCTTGCAGCGACGCTCAAGCCGCCTGGCATGACGCTTTGCAAAGCGGCAATCAGAGTCGTACCACCTGTTGCATGCGCCTCGAACCTGACAGGTGATCTCAGTCATCGGCGCGTGGGTGTCGAGCAAGGCCGTGATCACCTCATCGAAGCGCGAGGCCATCGAGTCTGCGCCGGTGCCAGTCGGAAACCCAGCGGACCCATCGCACAGGCAGGAGGCTTTGAGATCGGTCTTGAACCGATCAACGTCGAATCTCCTCCAGGATCTGCGACGCTGGGTTTTGTAGACTGGTGTCTCAACTGGAGCGGCGTGGAAGGGCCATGTCACCATCCGATGGTCAGACGTGCATCCTGGGATGCCGATGACATTGACCGCCGATGTCCTCTCGTCCTCTCTTGTGATGACGACATCAAGAGTGCCTACCCGATCGTGAGTTGCGCCAGCCGCGCACTGCACTGCACCGAATGCGTCGAGCAGCTCAGCAGCACGCGAAGCGTTCGTATCATTGAGACGGTCAAAGCGGATGTTGATATCGCCTGTGATGACATAGGGCATGGTGAACGATGACAGGTATTCAAATAGGACTCGAAATTCGTCGAAAAAGGTCGTGGTCGCCGCAGCAGTGCCAGGTAGACGACAACGAAGATGAACGAACTTCCAGCGACCATTACCCTGGCGATGAGATGCTCGAAGGTGGTTGGCTCGAACGGAGCAGTAAGTTTCGTCAGCCTGACAGCAGCGGACGCAACTACGACTACGCCACCGTGATTTTGGTAGTAGACGTCATCAGTTCTCGAACCCCGCTGAACAGGGCGAGCGCGCTCGAGCATCTGTAAGCCCGAAGATCTGAGGCACCTGAGCGCAACATCGTCGGCATCCTCGTGCCACGTTTCAGTGAGGCCAAGGACATCGAGTCCCATATCGAGCCAGCACTGGTTTACAACGTCGACCTTGTTGGTGAGAGAGCGAACGTTGAGCGTGGCACACTTGAGCTGACGAGCATGATGAGAGGCATGCCGAGGAGGATTCAGCCGTATAAAATGATCTCTAGCTGGATGAGCGTCACCCCGATCTACAGGAGACGAGGCAGATGGAAGTGATGGAAGTGGTGAAGATCCGGAACCGTCTACGGTGGATGCGATGGGACGCGGTGGTCGATTGCCGGTGATCACAGGAACAAAACCCCGTGGCACCGAGGTCAATACACCCAGGGGCGTAGTGCGCTTCGAGTGAAGACCTGCACGACATCCACGCGTACGACGACAAAGCCCCAGTTCTTTCACACGGTGACGTACGACGTAGTCTAATCCAGAGCCAGCCAAGCGCAACGATAGCAACAGTTCAGACCCTAGGCCACCGTCACGCATCATTGAACATTAGAAGACACGTCTTGCAAAACTGATCAAAATCCAACCAAAAACAAACAAAACCGCAAGAGTATTTAGAAAAACAACCAACACGATAGAATCCACGATCGATGGTAGTCCGTCCTGCGTAAAGCCAACTCAGCATGTAAAGTATAATCCGAGAAATACGACGAAAACTTGCAGAGATCGACACTATCCGCCAAGCAGCCACAAGCGACGCCACTTAACCCCCGCATTTGTGATAATGTTGTCATCTTTCTGTTGCTGCTTACCTGAGAGAATAAATATCTGTGCCAATTGCTATGGAGGCTCCTCTGAATGACTTCACTCTTATCCTCATGGCAAACTTCTGATGCACCAGCAATCCAACATAAAAAAAATTCTACTGCTACAAGCAAGGAGCTATAGGACATCTCTGATATAATGTCTGAAGAGTTTGCTGTGCATGCTCTTTGTGATGAAAGAGTATCCAATGACTCCATGAAACTGATGATTCTGTAATGGAAGTAGTAGCCAAGTGCTGCAGATCATCTACCTACAGGACCCATTGTGAAGTTAGATGCATTTCTTGGCACCAGCATTCTCAAATAGTTATGCACAACAAAATCAAAGAAACTGTTTCAGGTGGTGTCTCCCAGAACTGTCTGAAATGATGCTTCCAGAGATTCTGCTCTTTGGGAAGAGGATGAAATATTTTAAGAAACACAATCATGCAGCACCATAAGGGGTTGGTTGGCATCAGTGACAGAGCCCAACGTGGAGTGGCACTCATCCAGGACTTAAATAAAAAGATAACTAAAGATGAAGATGACCTTCAGTTTCTCCTGAACACTGTCAGTGACCACTGAAGACAGTTACCGGGCTGTACCAAAGGAACTCTTATGTCAAATGAGTCAAAGGCTGTTATGGACCAACAGCGTTTGGCACTAGACATTGAAAATGATTACTTCTACATTTTCTTGTCCTGAACTCATAATAATACTCTTAATGAAGTGACTAGCTCAACAGTAAACACCCATTGAACAGTCAACACTCATTTAATCAACACTATTTCTTAACCCTCATCCGAACAAGCGAAAATGCAACTTAATTTGAACAAGGGGGGGTCTGGCCAGACCCCCCGTTTTGATGTGGGTTTTTCATGGGTAATAGTGCTTTTTATATGCCAATTTTGTAAGATGATATCAGAGTAACTCAAAACAACAATGTATCAGTCTCTTTATGCAACATAAATCATTTTTAATGATGAATTTGAAATTAAATGTTTAATTACATTAATTGTGACGGTTTGTCATACATGTTCATCGTCGCAATAGTGTTGTCTATCTATAAAATTTGGAGATCAAAATAAAGAAACCATAATTTTAGTAAAATTAGTTCTGAATGCTCTTATGATCAGAGTCAACATGACTGTTTTCTAGAAAATATATTAAAAAAATAATAAACCTAGAATGTAAACATGTATCATACATAATCCGTTAGCTGTTGCTTTCGGGTTTGTATGTTGAATGATGATGTCTTTCATCTCGGCTGTTATAAAACTCAAAACTATCTTGATTATTCTCAATGTGTCCGTATTATTTTATTCCACATCTTCTGTTACTGCATTGTGCAACAGAGCACGTCCTCTTGGGTCTTGGCCTCGCTTTTGACTGCCAAAAATTATCCGGATCTTTCCTTGTATTTAGATCTCTCGGCTTCATCAGTATAAACAATTTCGTCATCATTATCTTCACTATCAGATCCAGTCTCATCATCGTGTTTAGCATCGTCTTCAATATCAACATTGTCTTCATCATAAGAAACACATGAATGTTGTTCTTCAGGCATTGGCATCTCTTCATATTCACATTCTTTATTGTTGCTCTGTCCAAACTGCCATCATTGTAGTCTCGGTCAGTATTATCTTCAGAACTCCCTTATCACTAAATCGATTTGGTCGTTTAGATGTGTTAATTGTAGCTCAGTAATATAGGAACAAAGTCATAAAAGCAATCTGATAAAATATCACTCCTAAAAAAGTTATGCAGCAGATATATGAAGGGGGGGTCTGGCCAGACCCCCCCCCCTTGTGCGGATGAGGGTTAACTCACTCAAGCCTTTTTTAATCAACTTTGGCTGCAGAGCTGTGAGCGCTCCATGGCCCTTAATAAATTATAGGCTTCTTAAATGGGCGCTATATAAATTTATTGAATAAATGCATGAATGAATGAGTTTTATATATTACTAGTATATTTCTTAACCAACTGAGTGAAAGACCGGGTGACAGTGAGTGGCAAATGTGCTGAATACGGTAACATATGAATTTACTAAGTCGTTAGAATTTTAATTGTTTTCATAAACACTGCCTCCTGAACAGACTCTGAAAGGCTGTTCTGATGATGATGATGATGATGATGGTGGTGGTGGTGGTGGTGGTGATGGTGGTGGTGGTGGTGATGGTGATGATGATGGTTCTCTGCCCTAAGGCAGGTTCATTGACTTTACGCCCCTAGGGATGAGATGAGTGAGGTGGTTTCCCATTGCCTTCCTCACAGACAATGATGGGTAAGCAACTTTTCCAAGGTCGCTCCGCAGGAGCTTGCGCCCCTGCGTCCCACATGTGCTAGCCCGAGATATCTAAATCTCTGAATGTCAACTCGTAGCATGAAGATGTTGGAAAATTTTGATGATCTGATTTTATGCTGTCTGTGAGGTAGTGTGGTTACACAGACATTATTTGTGTACTAAAAGACAAAGTTTTGCCTTGATGTGCTTGATGATCCCAGATCATATAAGGCCAAAAAAATAATGTTGTGTTTCCGGTAACAGAGCTCTAAAAAATTGGGTAGGTAGGTCGAAAAATATTTTTATTTTGGTAAAATCTTTTTATACAGTGACTCCGAAAAATTGTACCCAACTACTCTTTTTTGCATAAAGGTACACGCTGCAACAAAGTATGTGTTCTAAGCAAGTATAAACTGCCTATTTCCCGACTGTCTGCACCTAAAATTGCTCTAGAAAACAATTCTGTTAATTTCATTTTGTTGACATCTTTTCGGGTAAGATAAAGTGGGAAGGGAAGGGGAAGATGAGTGCGAACAGAACATCACTGCTAGGGGTCGTTCCAGACTGGCCAAGCCAGCGACTAGTTACGCCTAGAGGTTGCTAAATTTATTTTCCCTAGTCACCGTTAAAAGTGGCTCAAGTGAGAATGATAAGGCTAGAGGTTTGTCAAGACTGCCTTTTAGGCAGGCGTGAAACTCTAAGGCAATGTCATTGTAAATAAAACAATTTACACAAAATTTTCCGAGTCGTGGCAATAAAAGTGAGTCGGTCGGGTTACCGGAAACACAAAATTTTTGGCCTAAGATCCAACTCTATACGGAAGGCAATGTCGCCGTATTATGTCAATACAAAGTTGTAAAAAGTTTTTTAAGAATTTCTTTTTTGAATTTTTTTTATTATTAACAATTATTTTTAAATAAAAAAATTTCACAAAATTATTTGGGTCGCGGCAATAAAAGAGGGTCGGTCGGGTTACCGGAAACACAACATTATTTTTTTGGCCTAATGTCTGAAGAGCTGGTCGTGTAGTAATGGGTGTTAAGAGGTTGAAATTTTCATTCGATTAGCCAAGAAGGAGCAGCATTGATGATCACCTGAAAGCAAATAATACTGTGGTGTGGCTAGCTAGCAAAGTAATCAGTTTAGAATCAATCTTTGCCCGAGTTGGTAAGTCACATCATCAGTAAGTGACCAGGGAGACAACCGTAGCTAGCTCAGGGTTGCAAGGCTGGTCCTCACAAATCCTGTGATATGTCTAATTGAAGTTTGGGATACTAAAAGTTTACATGTTATTTTTAGTTCTGTGAACATTGCCATGGAGGCATTGGATACACTGCTGGTGACGTGCCATGCACAGTCACTGAACCTTTTTGTTGAGAGTTTTTTGAAGATGGTCCAGAAATTGTTGGAGTGCAGTGAAGTTGACCTTCAGTGTCTTGCCACAGCATCGGTATGTATGATCTATGGAATCATTCTGTGTTCTGCAGAGCAAACTGTATAGCCTTATTTTATACCAAAACTGAGTCAATATGTAGCACTCTGCGATGTTTGGTTTGCTGACAAAGTGAATCATTATTGTCATTGCCTCCACAATCATCACCATATCTAATCTAATGAATTAATAGTAATTAATAGTAAGGTGATTTATGATGCACAAAATTGTTGCTCACATCAAGTGAAACAGTAGTGAAAGTCATAGTCCAGTAGATAAGCCTACTTGAAATCTTAAGTCAAAGAATCCAGAAGTCAAGTTACAGGGGGTTAACAAACTAGAACATATGAGTTTTAAGCTTAGTTTATTATTATTTCCAGAGAATTCTGAAGCGCTTGTAGTTTTTCAAAGTTCTAGGTTTTTTATCGTTCTTGCCACAGACTTTTAAACCATTGGTGCTTTAGCAATTTAATTAAGAAGTAAATTTCAATACACGGAAACTAGAGCAGTTGCAAGTGATACTAAGGCCAAAAAAATAATGCTGTGTTTCCGGTAACAGAGCTCTAAAAAATTGGGTAGGTAGGTCGAAAAATATTTTTATTTTGGTAAAATATTTTTATACAGTGACTATCCGAAAAATTATACCCAACTACTCTTTTTTGCATAAAGGTACACACTGCAACAAAGTATGTGTTCTAAGCAAGTATAAACTGCCTATTTCCCGACTGTCTGCACCTAAAATTGCTCTAGAAAACAATTCTATTAATTTCATTTTGTTGACATCTTTTCTGGTAAGAAAAAGTGGGAAGGGAAGGGGAAGATGAGTGCGAACATCACATCACTGCTAGGGGTCGTTCCAGACTGGCCGAGCCAGTGACTAGTTACACCTAGAGGTTGCTAGATTTATTTTCCCTAGTCACCATTAGAGGTGGCTCAAGTGAGACTGATAAGGCTAGAGGTTTCTCAAGACTGGCAACCAGGAAGTAGTTAGGCAGGCGTGAAACTCTAAGGCAATGTCACTGTAAATAAAAAAATTTACACAAAATTTTCCGAGTCGCGGCAATAAAAGTGAGTCGATCGGGTTACCGGAAACACAACTTTTTGGCCTAAGATCCAACTCTATACGGAAGGCAATATCACCGTATTATGTCAACGTATTATGTCAATAGAAATAAAATTATAAAAATTTGGAAATTTTTTTTTATAATTTTTTTTTATTCAACATTTTTTTTTAAATAAAATTTTTTGACAAAATTATTTGAGTCGCGGCAATAAAAGAGGGTCGGTCGGGTTACCGGAAACACAACATTATTTTTTTTGTGGCCTAAGACAGTGTCAGGCATGTGATATCTGTTTCCACAAATATCCCAAATGTGATGTGAACTGGTTTGCATGTAGTTTCGAAGTGGTTGGAGAACAAGCCAGAGTGAACATTATGCCCAAATTGCAGGTACATTTTTCACCTAGTCAAGATTACATGTCATGTAATCAAATTTTTGCAGTTTTATGTTCAGAGGAAGAATTCAGTCACGATTCAGCAGGTGCTGTTACTGATCATCAAAAATAGTTTCAAGTTATTCAAGAGCTGACGTGGGTCCCATCCATATATTACGTCTGCAAAGAAATCATATTTTCGAACCCCCTGTTGCAACTTGTGCGTTTTGTGAAGCCCCTATACATTCGCACAAGTAAACTTCTCTACTTCCTTACAAAAGTTAATTAGCTAAGGCCATCTATAAAACATTTATTTTGGCATATGCTACTATTTATTTTTTAGCCATCATATTTGATAACTAACATTTGTTTACTGCAGTGCTGTCCAACCTCATCTCGCGAGCTGACCAGTCGTGAGCGGTTTGGGATGGTGTGCGAACTTTGTTTAGTTGAGTTCAGGAATATGAGTTGCTAAAGCCAGAAGTCGTGTGTCAATAATAGACTATGGGAACCTAACCTCAGGAAGAGAAAGAGGAGATTAGTTTTTGGATTGGCCCTCCTGGTAGCATTCCAAATAAGCAACTGTCACAAAATCAATAAATAAAGTAAATACGCCCAAGTCGACCAGTGACTTCATCCTTTAGGCTACTTTATTTTTCACAAAATGCAGAAATTTAGAGAACCCGGGCGGGCCACTTGAAATTACCTTGCGGGTCACAGGTTGGACAATGTCATGTATTTTTTTGCTTATCCTGTAAAATCCTGTATTTTTGCAGAAGTGTCCTGTATTTTCTGTATTTTTGCAAAAGTCAGATTTCATGCGCTTTTTTGTCGCGAATTATTATTGCCGTGATTATTTAGAATTTTATAATAGTTTTTTAAATTATAATTCAGAGTGGCATATGTTATAAACTAGTAATATTTGTTCAGCATTGTATCACATTTTTTTACTTTAGCTGACTGGTTTTTATTAAATACAGAGAAGTTGCATGAAAATCCACGAATTATCATTCAGTGGCACTTCATTGCAGATGTTGGTCATATTTTTGGTGATTTCCTTCAGTTGTTTCAAGTTCCACTGGTTCATGTCCTGTATTGTGCACTGGGTCATTTTTGTTTAAAAGCTTCTCTTTAGAGATAAAGATGTAGGTTATTGGGTGCAAAACAGTTCACAAGGTGAAAGTGCTGAGTGACTGTGAATTTGTTATCATATTCTCCATACATCTATGATGCTGCCTGAAAGCCAAGCACAGGGCACCAGCTTATTCATGAGCTCTGCATCGAGTCAGAAGGGTTGTCTAAAGTGTAGTTCGAAGGAGGTCTGAGTTCGGTTCCATAGTTCTTGAAGAGGTGAGACTTCAGTTTGGAATGGAAAGCCCAGGAGATGATGGATGGGAGGAGCTTGATAAAAAAATATGTTTGTCAGCAATTAAGAAAATAGTTACACAAGAATGAACCAGTCTTAAACCAGAAAGCATGATGCAGTTAGATTATTCAAAGATTCTTTGAATACCATGGAGTGATTTCCACAGGTGTCAATATTGTTCCTGCCTTCTATGTACCAGTAGTACCAAATCATTGCATGCCAAGTGGCCTACAAACAGCACTTAGAAGCGGTGAACAAAGCATAAGGAAAAAGAAGATCAGAGAAAATAGGGCTTCAGCAAGCACAGAGAGGCAGAAGACCAGTAGAAAATTAAAGAAGGTTGGATGAAATTGAGCAGAAACAGTGTTGAAAGGTTGAAAAACCTGTTGAAATCTGCATTGCAGAAACTGAGAAGCACAGCATTTTAAAGGAAGCAGAAAAGAATCTTGCAGGTGCATTTAAGTCTGAGGACTTAGATATGATTTCAGTTTTGCAATGGTATGTTTTTGTATGTGACTTGCAGTCTCATGGACACTGCTACTGAACAACTGTACATTTTGGCAGGAAGGCAAAAACTCTGTGTAGGAAATAGGAACATCATTGTGGGGTGCGGTGGTGGAGTGGTTGCGTCGTTACCTTGAAGCCGGAAGGTTTGAGGTTCGAATCCACCTCAAGTTGCCGCGTAGGACCTTTTAGCTATTTTAGGAGCGTTGGAGTGCAGATCTTCAACTTAAGACTTGTCCTTCACTCGCAATTGCTCAGCGCTTTGGCGTGAAACTCCGATGCAGTGTCTGCTCTGCAGTTGGGAGCGCCTCTGAGTAGAGAGCCTGAAGGTGTGCTATAACAAGTGCACATACAAACATATCACAAGTCTTAAGTTGAAGATCTGCACTCCAACGCTCCTAAATAGCTAATTGTAGCTAGAATCATAGCTTTAACTTTTGATTGGCTAAATTTGGTGAACACCGCACATTCTGGATTGAATATTTTCTAGTTTTTGTTCTTACATGATTCATTGGATATAAGTTGGCAGTTTGACCCATAAAGTCAGATCATGACTTTCATGAGTTTAGACAACAGGGCAACTGCACATAGTTGCAATTGAAAATGTTTTTTAAAATATTGTTTTCTAGTTTCATTGTTTGCTATAGTGACAGTAAATTTTTTTAAAAGTTATTTACCTTAATTTGAAGAATCTTCTAGATGTCCTGTGATAGTCACTGTTGCAAACTACTGGATTTAGTCTATGTTTGATATTTGTGAAAAATGCATTTAATATTGTTCCTATTATTGCAAATAAATTAACAAACTTCAGATGAGCAGTTACAACTAGCAAAAGTTGTGACAGGTTGAAAAATGTTATGACATTCTAGTAATAGTTCCCAAATGTTGTCTAGATGCAGGCTGCAGAGTAATAATTAATTTAGCACATGTATAACCTGATTAAGTGCAAGACAATTGCCTGTTAATTAGTTTATTACCGTTTCATCCCTATTGTTGTAGCTCATGAAAAAAAGTTTACAAAGCAGAACTAAAGTTTTGCAGTATTTTGACGATGAGGAAACGCTACTGACTGACTGCCACTATTTAGCAGCAGGAAAACAGATCTGTACTGGATTTTTTTTTATTGTGATTGTCCTGTAAAATGTCCTGTATTTTTATATTTTGTGTCCTGTAAAACGTCCTGTATTTTTATGACGACCTGCTATGACCACTGCTCGTGGATAAATCATTTTACTGGCTTATTATAAGGTCAGGTCGAATGAATAATTCATTAACACGACAGAGCTCTGTCTAAAGTTTCCAACGATGTATAACAACCATATATGTCTTTTGCTAAGTGGACACCATCGATGAGTTTTAAATTGCTTACAAAACGGTTTCCTAAAGCGGTTTTATATCTTATGGGTCATTTAATTTGTACAAATAATGAATTAAAAACACCAAAATAGATCAAGTTTTAATATTTAATTAATACATTATTATAACGTAGATTCCAAAAATGTAAAAATTGCAAAGTCAATGATTTGAAGGGTTGACACCTTTAAAAGCGATTTGCAGCTTTCAGCATTGTGCGACTTTCGACTCGAAATGTAAAGACTGGTCACATATAATGTAGTCAAGAGAGGTCCCAGCATAGAACCTTGTGGAACCCAAGTTCATCTCTATCTGTTGGCTGAACTCCAATAGGCGTCTACTGCCCATTTTACCATTTTCTTCACTTTGTCAAATACTAGTCAAGTAGTGAATGTTCTTTTGGCCCTTCTTTGACAGCAGCTTTATATATTTTTATAGCCTTTCTGTGCAAGGTTTTCCTCCTGTTTCATGTCGTCCTTTGCAACTGGCTTATATAAGGCTTTCTTTGCATCGCATGTGAGAGCTTTAGGCAGTTATAAATTTTATTGTGAGAAAAAGTCTGCCCATGAGCTAACGATGCTTAAATAAGTTGAGTCACCATAAGTGATTTCCACATGTACATTGCACATATAAATTTTTTATTAAACTCAAAACTGTCCTTTTTTGCCGTGCGAGAGTCGGGAGCGCTTCTGAGTAGTCCCCTTGAAGAAGCGCTATATAAATTCTTGAATGAATGAATAAATGAATATAGGGCTATCCAATGGACTTCTCATCCAGTTGATGTCATTGTTCAGAATTGCGAGCCCATTTGGCATTGAGGATGAGGAATGACAACAGCTGGGCATACAACCAACGAATTTTCTTTCAGGATCCTCTGTGATTCACAGTTGATAGTTTTGCCCAGGTTGGAACCAGTCTATAGGTAAGCTGATTCAAAATGACGGTTGGGACTTCGATTACATGTGATTAAATGCTGTCCACAAATAGTTGAAATCCTAAAAATATCCAGGTAGTAACTCCAAAATGCTGACTTGCACACAGTAGGAGTCTGAAGCTGTTAAATTTATTATGAACTAATCTTTCAAAATGAAACGGGCTTTAGATAGAAACAATGGCCATCTTGGCTGTGGATATGCCCTAATATCACACCCCTTGAGTGTTGAATACTTGATTATTGCTCTGTGGAGCCAGTGGATTAAACTCTGATCAGTTTTGGTCACCTAATTTTCTGGTTTTAGTTTGTGAAATTTGCGAACATTGAAGAAGACACCCCATCTTATCATCGTCGTTATGACTTCTTTGTGTCTAAGTTTAGTTCGATGTGTCACAGCAATGATTCAAACATTGAAAGCTGCACAAGGTGAGTTATTTCACTACATTGCGTTTTGTTAGTCATCAAACAGTGTTTCTGACAGAAGTGGGTTTTGTTTCAGACACTGATTCAGACATAGATGTTGATGTCAGTGACATCTGAATCTGTGCAAGCATCCTGTCAATACACTGAACTATGCTAATTGCCATTGGCCAGTTGATTGGCCTTTACTATAATGAAGAAGGCCTCAAAGATGAAAATCTCTATCTCTGTCTATCTCTTTTTAGTACTTCATAGTTGCATAGTTAACAGCATGTATAGATGTGATAGATTATTACTGTCATTTCATCTCGTCAGAAATGGCTGCCTGAAAGATAAGCTGTTAAGTTCAGGTGGTGATTGCGGTCAAGAGGACCAAAGCAGTATGTATGTTGTAGTGGTCCCCTCCTCCTAATGGCTCAAATTAACACTTGTGTCTAGTATAATAGGGTGTAATTCTCAGCAAACATTCAAGCCAATACAATACCGAACCATAAAGAAGAAGACGGGCGGTTGACCTTTCGCTCATCCACAATCAGAAAAGCAAACCAAACTGGTCTTCGAGACAGCCACAAGCTGACGACCTGAAACTAACTTAACCAAACTTAAGTAAAACACTGCACGTGGGTGCAATAAGCAAAAACGTCTTAAGTTACGTTAAACGGAGAACTTGGACAAGAAGACTGCACCAACAGCCGATAACATCAGAGTCTCTCCCTTACGCCCCCTGAGCTCCTTCCTTATATAGAGACATTCTGTCCTTAGATGTCTCCCCTAAGCCTAACAAAGTCATTCATGCAAAACCACTGTCCATCCTAGGACAAGGTCGCACCTAAAGCAGTTGTGGGACCAAACATAGTGCATATTTGTTTTCGTATGTGTACATGTGTGTGTGTGGTGTACGTGTGTGTGCACACACGCACACACATACACACACACACGTCTATTCATCCATTCAAAAGACTTGTATAGCACCCTCTAACTGCTAAGAGGAGCTTGTACGTGCATAGACCTACAATACATGTGCAATCTGCATACAACACATATATATGTATGTGTACGTGTATTGTATATATTCTGTGTTTTCCAAATTAAAGTCTTGTTTCTTTAACCTCCTTGGCATTAATCCTGAGTAGCACTCGGGTCGGGAAAAGATGTAAAAATGGTTAATCCCGAGCCACACTCGGGCTATATACATACATACATACATGCATGCATACATACATATATACATACATACATACATACATAAATACATATATACATACATGCATGCATATATACATACATACATATATACATACATGCATACATAGATACATACATACATACATATATACATACATACATGCATACATGCATACATAGATACATACATATATACATATATATACATACATACAGGCATACATAAATATATACATACATGCATACATATACATACGTATATACATACATATATACATACAAACATACATATACATATATATACACATACATATATACATGCATATATGCATACATACATATATATACATACATACATACATACATGTATACATACATACATACATACATATATACATACATATATACATACATATATACAGACATACATAAATATATACATACATGCATACATACATACATACATACATACATACATGCATATATAAATATATACTTACATGCATACATGCATATACAATTATACATACATATATACATACATATATACATACATACATACATACATACATGTATACATACATACATAAATATATACATACATGCATGCATACATATACATACATGCATACATACGTCATACATAGTATAATCGTAAATAAATGTAACGTTTCTAGCAAGTTATTCCGGAAAGTAATGTAACGCTAAGGAGGTTAAGATTCAGTGACACAAAAATGGACTTGTAGAAAGAATACCAGTTGACCGAATTCTGCTCATTGCACTCCATACAAAATTCAAAGGAAAACGAAACCAAAGCAGACCAAGACTATGCTGGATAGATCAATATCTATAAAGGAGGGTGTGGCTGCATCTGTTTGTCCAGAATGCACACTAGCAGTTTTGCAGCTGTTGACCTAAAACCTTGCACCTAGAAACAGGGCCACCCGAACCACCCGTTGAGGGTTGTCCAAACCCCCTCCCTTCATCCTGGGGCTGGTGGGGAGCGAAAAGCCCTAATTGCACTAACATAAGAATCCCATTTCCACACTTTCACAACTATTCACCTGAGACCTTGCACCTAGACACAGGGCGACCAGGACTACCTTGCCCCCGCACAACTGACCGAGGGCCTAGGTGGGGCGAGACTGAAATTTAGCTATTTCAGAACTTCGCTACAGTTTCAGACATATTCACCTGAAACCTTGCAGCTAGATAGAGTGCCACCAGTACAACCACATCCCCACCCAGGAGGTGGGCTATGGGATGGGCTGAACTAAAATTTGTTGTGTGAACCAAAAAATTTCATCCAATGTCCATTACCCCAGAGGGTGGGAAGGAGAGTGAGGGGTGAGGAGTTGGGTGGGGGGAGGGAGAAAACTTAAATTTACTGAGCAACGCCAGCTACCCGGGGGGCTGGTGGGACGAAGCGGGATGGACTAGTGTGGGCGAAAAACTGAAATTTTACAGGCAACGCTGGTTACTCCAGCTAGTAATAAAATTAATGAAGGTATCAAGTATGTCAAGTTTGTACCTACAAACTATTCTAGAAAACAATATTATTAATTTCATTTTGTTGATGTCTTTTCTGGCAAGGTAGAGTGGGATGGGGAAGATGAGTGTGAACAGACCATTACGGCGGCTAACCTAAGGGTCATTCGAGACTGCATGGTTGAGCCAGTCAGTTGTTACCGCTAGTGGTTGCTAGATATTTTTGTTTCCCAGTCACTTTGGAGGTGGCTCAAGTAAGAATGACACTGCTAGAGGTCTCTCGAGACTGGCAGCCAGTCACCCATAGAAATCACAAGATTTCTATGTTACTCAGTATGTTAAATCCTTCACCAAAGGGTGCTCAATTTAAAAGTGAGCAGAAGAGAGCACTAGAAACACAAGAAAGCACAGTAAACACAAGAGCACAGTGAGCACAAGAGAGCAGAAAGAAACAGTGAACACAAGAGAGCAGAAAGAAACAGAGAGCACAAGATAGCCTAGTCAGCTTAGGAACTCACAGCGAGCAGGACTGTCTTATAAGGGACAAACAGCTAGTTAAACAATAAACTTGAAGTAGCTTTGTACAGCCATCATTTGCTACAGGCTAATAGCCTATTCTGCCGTGCTAAGCAAAAAGACAGTAACTCAAAAAATATGATTCCGCGCAAAACGACAAAGAAGAAATCGGTTTAATCCAACCTGAAATAATACTTCAATCTTTCTGAATTTTTGCAAACAGTCATATCTAAACTTGTGAATTTAGGAAATCAACTCGTTTTTAGTTAAATTTGAGTCAAAATTGTATAAAAATCATAGATGTAAAAAACGATGAAAATAAAATAACAAACGGTAAAAAACGTCGTTTTTTTCGAAATAATAAAAATCGACAAAAAAACGATAAAAAACGGAAACGGAAAATAATTTGCCTTTGTTACATCTGAAATTTCATTTTCAGCTTATAAACCTTGCTTATGCAATTTATCAAGAAACCGCATATAACACAACTTTATTATTAGGCCAAAATAATTGGTATAAGTAACATTAATCTACCAGTTTTTTTTTCTCTTATAACTTTGGTTTAATAAGAAATTCGGACAAATTAAAGGTATTGAAATCTTTTAAAATTTAAATTGTAGACATAAGTCCACATTGTAAGTTTATGCTGATCGACATAACACAATTAAAATCTAACCAGAAGCAAAAACCACAGATGTTTACTAAATTTTATATTGTACATTTGTTTTAAAATTGTTACTTATAAATATTAATTATAGGCCCAAGAATTTTATATTAAAATAACTCTTAAAAATTTCATTTCTTATCGGGATCTACTATATGTATTTCTCAAAATTATGACTTAAGCAATTATATAAAGACCCTATAGTTAGCTGCATCCTTGAGAGTACGGTGAAAACGTATGGAATTTCAGAAAAAATTAAATTAAGGAAAATAATATTAGACAGTAAATAATTAAATAAAGTTACATAAAAATCGAAAAAAACGATAAAAAATGATGGGAAAAATAAAAAACGAAAAAAACGACGGTTTTGGGGAGAGAATAAAAAACCAAAAAAACCTTTTTTACAACTATGATAAAAATGATTTACTGTCTTTTTGCTTAGTATCGAAGCATTGAATAACGGCTTGCTGCTAAGCAAGAAAGCAGTAACTCTTCATTATAGGGCTGCAGACTGGTGAGAAAATGTTCACTTTGCATAAAATTTGGTACATACAACGAACAAGTCCTAAGAAAAAGACTTGTGCAATCTGGCCCCAATGGCAGCCATTTTTCAAAATGGCTGGCCAATCTACATATTTTTAAAGATCTCAGCTTCTAGTTCACTTAGAATCGTCATCTTGGTGCCTAGACATACATTTGTGGGGACAAGGATTCCAATGGAGTTATCTAAAACTTCCCATGGATTCAGTGGCAGAAAAATGGCCGACCAGAATGCTCTTGCAATATCTCAGCATTTAATTCACTTAGAATCGTCATCGAGGTGCCTAAATATACATTTATAGGGGCAAGGATTCCAATGGGGTCATCTAAAACTTCCTATGGCCTCAATGGCGGCCATTTTCCAAAATGGTCGACCAAACTGGATTTTTTAAAATTTCTCAGCATTTAGTTCACTTAGAATTGTCATCTTGGTGTCGAAATATCCAAATGTAGGGGTAAGGGCTTCAATAGGGCCATGGCAGATTTTCCCCATGTCCTCAACGCCGGCCATTTTTCAAAATGGCCGACCAAAATATCAAATCATCAATATCAGAACTTTCAGTCGACTTAGAATCCTCATATTCGTGTCTAAACATACATATCAAGGGGTAAGTATTCCAAGGCGCCAGGAACTCTTAAATTAAGGCGAATGATTGCGTAAACTTGGAGCGAATTCCTATCTTTGGGTTGGCCATTTTGTAAAATGGCTGCCATTGAAACGATTGGGAAATTTGCGAAGTCCCAACTGCTGGAATAGATCCATTGCCATAAAATGCATGTTTTTATACACAATATAATGATTATAAGCGAATTTGAAGCTAAGATATTAATGTATTCCTATTTTAGTCGCCATTTTGGAAAATGGCTGCCATTGAAACCACGGGGAACTTTGTTATAGTTCTATTGGAATCTTTGCTCTTAAATGCGTATGCTTGAACACTAAGATGACGATTCCAAGTGAACTGAAAGCCGAGATATTGACAAATTCATCTTTTTTGGTCGGCCATTTTGGAAAATGGCCGCTATTGAGGCCATGGGGAGATTTGGGATAGTTCCATTGGAATCATTGTATCTGTTTTAATACCAATATGATGATTCTAAGTGAATTGGAAGCTGAGATATTGAAATATATGTAAGTCGGTCGGCCATCAAAATACATGGGATACTAAGCAAGAAGACAGTAACTCAAGTTACTGCCTTTTTGCTTAGCACCATGATACCTAAATTGAGTTACCGTAAATTTCGTTTCCGTTTTTTTCCATGTTCCGGTACAGATACCATTTCCTTGCTTATAGATATGATAGAACATGTTGTCAGGATGTGAAAACAAGTGCTAACTCAAAAACGGAGAAAATTGAGTTACTGTCTTTTTGCTTAGCACGGCAGTATTGGCCAACTATAGGAAATACCTACAAGGAGTTACCATGAGACAACCCATCCTTTAAGATCTATTACTCTCCCCCACAACCGCCTGCCTTGTCAAACTGACCATGAGAAGCTATTGATTGATCTAAGTAATGGACCCTTATAATATTTTTATGTGACCCATCTGACCAAAACCAGGTTACGCCGCACACAGGCTTCTGAAATAATGGCCAAAATGTGGCAAAAGCGGATTTTTAAAAAATTTGTTTTTGGCTGAAAATGATAAATAAATGTGTTTTATACACATTAAAAAAAAATGTTGCAAAAAATATTTTTAATGATATTTTTGATGATTTTTTTATTGTTTAAATAATTAAATGACTTTTCTCGCCACTTTCCACTTTCCCGCCAAATTAATAGCCAAATTCGGCATATGGCTAGCATAACAAATTAGACATGAGTGAAAAACCCAGACTTCCCTCTAGCTGAGTCTAGCCTATTATGCAATCTGTTTATTTATTGCAAATTGGATTTAATTCTGAACATGGTTGCTAAAGAATCTTGCAATCTAGAGGAAACTTGTAATGCATTTTTCTCAGAATTGTAATTCGAACGGTTGAATCATATTTTTACTCATTACTTTGGACAGGAGCATGGTTGAGCAATAAGATTTGTGTCATTTTAAAGACGAGACTCTATTCTTTTAGAAGATATATGACACTCAAATTGTGCAAATACGACTTAAGCCTGGTTTTGGTCAGATGGGTCACATATACCTAGAAAGACGTCTGTTTACCAACTCAACTCTAGTCTGCCTTAGTGAATGCTATGATTGTAATCTAATATAATATGATCTAATGAAGCATTTGTAAAGTGCTTCTCACAGCAGAGCTATTCAGAAGCGCTCTCAGTGTGACATGCCCATGAAAAGAGAAATGTCTTCAAGCAGTGAAAAGATGCAGGTGAATTTCCTACAAGAATCCTGCCACGAATTTCAGAAGGAAGGTGATTCCAAATTAAAGGACCAACAGTCCAACAATAGCAAAAGCCCGATGTTGGGTTAGGCCAAAAAAATAATGTTGTGTTTCCGGTAACCCGACCGACTCTCTTTTATTTCCGCGACTCAAATAATTTTGTAAAATATTTTTTTATTTTTAAAAAAGTTTAAAAAATTTTTCATAAAAACAAATTTTTATAAAAAAATTTTTTACATTTTTAATTTAAAAAACCCCTTTGTATTGACATAAATCGGAACTTGCAGATGAACAGGCCGGTTTCAGAAGAGGAAGAGGCACCAGAGACCAACTAACAAATCTTAGAATTATAATGCAGAAAATGCACGACCGCCAACAACCGCTGTACATGTGCTTCGTGGACTTTACAAAAGCGTTTGACTGCATATCACATGAACAGCTATGGGCGACAATGGCAGAAATGGGTTTCCCATCACGTATCATCGATCTACTGAACAAATTATACTGCAAACAACAAGCTAAAGTAAAGGTTGCAGGTACACTATCAGGAGGCTTCAGAATAAAGAAGGGAGTGAGACAGGGATGCGTGATGTCACCTAATTTGTTCAACATCATGGCAGAGACGGTTATGAGAGAGGCACTGGAGGGATGGCAGGGAGGAATACGGATAGGAGGAAGGGTCATTACTAACCTAAGATACGCAGACGATAGTACTATTAGCGGGAACAGAATTGGAGTTGCAGGAACTGACAGAACGCCTACACCAAGCAGGAGAAAAGAGAGGTCTGAGGATAAACATGAATAAAACCATAGTGATGACACAAAAAGGCAGAACGTGTAATATTGAAATTGGAGGACAAAAACTGGAACAGGTAGACACCTTTCATTACCTAGGATCATTGATAACTGAAGATGCAGACAGCAGCACAGATATAAGAGAGAAATTAGCAAGAGGACTCAACACAGGGACAGCGTTGAAGACGCTATGGAAAAGTCATAATATCAAAATGATTACCAAGATCAGACTCATGAAGGCTTTGGTATGGCCAGTGGCGACATATGGGTGTGAAAGTTGGACGATCAGAAAGAGAGAAGAAGACAGAATAAATGCTTTTGAAATGAAATGCCTACGAAAGATCTTGAGAGTGCAATGGACAGAGAAAAGAACAAACGAATGGGTATTGGAGAAAACGGGAACAGAAAGGACCTTATTGAGCACGATAAAAAGAAAGAAACTCATTTACTTCGGTCATTTGATGAGGAAACAGGGGGGCTGCTTGGAAAAGGAAATAATACAGGGTACAATTTCGGGAGCAAAGGGAAGACCGAGGATGGGATGGATCGCTAACATCATCGCGTGGATGGAACTACCATTCGAGAGGATACTGAAGGAGACGGAGGACAGGAAAAGTGGCGAAAGCATGTCCATGAAGCGACCAACCCTCGAATCGAGGATGGTTCAAGACAAGACAAGATTGACATAATACGGTGACATTGTCTTCCGTATAGAGTTGGATCTTAGGCCCAAAAAAATTTGTGATCTGGTAACTCGACCGACTCACTTTTATTGCCGCGACTCGGAAAATTTTGTGTAAATTTTTTTTTTTTTGTACAGTGACATTGCCTTAGAGTTTCACGCCTGCCTAACTACTTCCTGGTTGCCAGTCTTGAGAAACCTCTAGCCTTATCATTCTCACTTGAGCCACCTCTAATGGTGACTAGGGAAAATAAATCTAGCAACCTCTAGGTGTAACTAGTCACTGGCTTGGCCAGTCTGGAACGACCCTTAGCAGTGATGTTCTGTTCGCACTTGTCTTCCCCTTCCCTTCCCACTTTATCATAGGCACAACCACCCTATGGAACCCATGGGACGCGTCCCCCCAACTTTTGAGTGGTCCCCTAACTTTATTATTATGGTTTCGCCCCCAACTTTTAGGACGTGATTCATTTGGTCCCCCCCCAACTTTTAGGACGTGATTGCACCTATGCACTTTATCTTACCAGAAAAGATGTCAACAAAATGAAATTAATTGAATTGTTTTCTATAGCAATTTTAGGTGCAGACAGTCGGGAAATAGGCAGTTTATACTTGCTTAGAACACGTACTTTGTTGCAGCGTGGTCCTTTATGAAAAAAAGAGTAGTTGGGTATAATTTTTCGGAGTAACTGAATAAAAATATTTTACCAAAATAAAACTATTTTTCGACCTACCTACCCAATTTTTTAGAGCTCTGTTACCGGAAACACAACATTATTTTTTGGCCTTAACCTTTACCACTCATGTGTCCGCTGTCAGTGGCCAAATTTGGGTCAATTAATTATTAATCTGAGTGGTAAGGGTTAATGAGGTTCGTGATCTAGGTACAAATGGATCAAAGCAGAACGAAGAGGGCGTGAAGACCTTGCAGAAAGAGGCTTACACATTAAGTTGCACAGGTATTTAGGCACTAAGCCCTGCAGGGTCTTAGTAACTAGGAGCAAGACCTTGTATCTGATTCGGGCAAAGATCGGAAGCCAGTGAAGGACATGAGTCATGTGTGTAGAGATGTGCGAGTACCAAGGAAGTCGTGCGATAAGTCTAGCAGCAGAATTTAGGACAGATTGCACAGATTACAAGCGAACCTTAGGAAGCCCAATTAGTAGGGAGTTACAGTAGTCAATTCATGAGGAGATAAGGGTATGTACCATAGTCGTAAACACCTTGGAGGACATTGATATTCTAATGATGTCCCAATTCCGCACCTCATATACACGGAAGGCAATATCACTGTATTATGTCAATACAAATAAAAACTTTTCACAAAATTATCAGAGTCACGACAATAAAAGTGGGTCGGTCGGGTTACTGGAAACACAACATTAATTTTTTTAGGCCTTACCTTAATAATCCATGCCTTTTTCTGCTCCTGAATTGATTACTGCAACTCCCTCTAGATTGGCCTTCCAAAAGTTCATCGCTCCCTCTGTCCAGTCCATTCTAAATGCAGCTGCCAGACTAATAGCCTCACTTCCTCGCTACTCTCACATATCTTCTTTCATGTTTGATCTCCTTCATTGGCTCCTCCCTTATTGCTCGTACCCAGATCAAGGTTCTTACTTTAATTCGTCGGTCTTACTCGGGCGTAGTGTCCAAATACCTACGTGATCTCATCCGACTGCAGTCTACAGCAGCATCCTCGTTCGTGTGACAGACATGATCTCCTTGTCTCATGAGCAAGGACTTCTTTTGTCCAAAACTCAAGCTTTGCTTTCATTGGTCCTGCACATTGGAATCATCTCTCTCCATTGACACATTCTTTGTTGTTAACTAGTACATGAATCTCATCTTTTAACCGTCTTAAAACTAATTTCTTTCCTCTCGGTCTATTGCAGTGGAAGTACCTCTGATTGGTGTGCACTGTGAGAGGCGCTTTATGAACTTACGGGTACAATACAATACAATATTCCCACCTATCTCTTTTTGTCCTCTCTAAAATCTATGCTGCTGTTGGCAGATCTAAACTAACCTTCTGGCTCCTTATGATGTTTATGCAGTTTTTATATGTGATTGCATACTGTTCTCAGTTACTAGTTTACTTGAGATATGCATTTATGTAGGCGATTTTAAGAAGAATTCCTTTTTGCAAACTCTTGAGGCTACTGCACTTAGTGTATTTAACATATCAGGTCTAAATACAGAAGTAAACTTGCTGCAGAAAGTGACCTGTGTTGTACTCTTGCAAACAATACCCCGATAATTTCTGACTTGGTGAGAAACAAGTAAACACTGCTTTCTCAGTTCTCAGTGATGTATTTTGAATTGCAAAACTCTTTAATTTTAGTTATCTGGCTATGATTGTAACACCATTGAGATGTGAAATGCATCATGAATTCATGATGGTGGCAACAATGCTGTGCAGCGGCATAACCCAATCAATTTTATTAATAGGGGCCGCCAAGACTTCTGAAATATTGTTGAAGGGTCACCGCAGTAAAAAGTTTGAGAGCCTCTGTGTTACTGTTTCCTAAACATGCTGTGCTAGGGCACCTGTATTCAGATGATGCTTGAGCTATTGTTCTTGTCTCACCAACTGATGAATTCTCTCTAGTCTCCTCTATGATGCCTTGCACTCCTGGATGCTGTCAAGCCAACTCTCTCTCAACTGCACTAAGGCCCAGTTGATTTGATTCAAGCAAGCAACAACTACATAAGCTAGATACTCCTTCTTTGTGACAAGTTCCACTTTTTTTACTTATTCTTGCAGTGTCTGAAACCTGGGAGCCTGTCTCAACTCTTCCCTTACCTTCACTTAAAACATTTAGAATCTGACTTGCTCCTGCTTTATTCATTTGAGACAACTGAGTGAGAGCCATCAGGCAATCTGTTATGCCCACATGTAGTCTTTAATTGGCCATTCATTCATCTACCCTTGTGTAGACTATTGCAACTCACTCCTTGTGTGTCTTTCCAAATTCTGCCTCTCGTTCCAGCGGGTATTAAATGTTGTTATTAGACTAGTATCATGACTTCCTTGGATTGCCCACATCTCCACTTACATTTCTGAGGTCTTACACTGGCTCCTGATTGCATCACGTCTCCTCCGATATAAGATCCTCCTCTTGGTTTCCAGATCTCAACCAGGTCTTGCTCCTAAATATCTTTCTGACTTCATGCATAGCCTCTTTCTGCAACCTTAGTTCACCCTCTGCATTCTGGCGAATATTTGAATCTGTTTGTTCTTCATGATAAGTCAGCTCTGGACCAGTGCCGGACATCAACTGTGGCAGGTTCTTCCAATTGGAATGGTCTCCTTTCCCACTATGGATAAGACTCATGGTTGGGATCCCTCATGCATCTCTTTTCTCCTTCAAGGCATTTTTATTTTGCATGGGCTTCTGTTCATACATGAAATATTCCATAGGATGAGATAGGAAAGGAGACCATTCTAATTGGAGGAACCTGCCACATCTATTGCCCAGCGTTGGTCCAGAGCCGACCCAACATGGAGAACAAGAAGATCCAAACAATTTTCTTTTATCGAGATGTTTAGAAGTCCATTTAAAAACTGCTGCTATTAGTTGCGAAAGTATGGTGAGCATCTAAATGTAGCACTCTTTAATAACCTAACCAAAAAAACAATGATGTGCATCATTTTAAAATATGCTGCTATAATTCTTGTGTCTGTTAAGGTTGAGGATTTCAGGTCTTCATGGCCTACAAGGTGTTGTTCGGAAGACAGTGACAGATGACTTGCAGTGTAATATCTGGAAGCCAACTCACATGGACAAAATTGTTCCATCGCTCTTATTCAATATGCAAAGTACTGGGTAAGAGTTTGTGTCTGCCACTTTGTGTGGTCTAGTCCAGGGGTTCTCAAACTGGAACCTGGCGTATCCCAAGGGGTACGCCAGGTTCCGGTAAGGGGTACGCGAAAAATTTCCAGAAACACAAATTTTCTTTGACTTTCCATCTTTCTTTGATTATCAGTGATTTGTAACGTTGCGACACATAAAAGCGTCGGCATTTATTCCATAACTTTATTCCATAACTTTAATTAGATTCACATCGGCCTATTATAAATATGCAACACATTTTTGTTTAGGTATAATTTTTTTTAAATAGTGTAAATGGTTTAAATAACCAAACCCAGAAATTCTCAGCGTAATTAAGACAAAAATAGGGCAGAGCTGAATTGGCCTAAGCCATAAACCATGTAATTTATGGTCAAGCTTCAAAATTTGTAATTCCTTACAGCATGTAATATCTGTGTGAAACTGGTTTTAAGAGTTAAGACTATTCTTGCTATCAAAACAAATATAGGCTAATTTTATGTTCTAAATTTGCGTCTGAAATTGACAAATATTAACAAATATTAAACCAGATATTTTAATCATGGGCGGAGTTTGGTTTCCGTTTTTTGAGGGGGGCTAAAAACTTGGACCAGAAGGTACGGCGCGGTAATTTTTTTTCGTTCCGGCCGGAAAAAAGTTGAGGACCTTTTTTTAGTCGTCAAGTTAAAATCTCATGAAAATTACTATGTATTTCCCGGCCGAAAAAGTTGATGACCTTTTTTTAGTCATCAGTTGGAAGTGCTTGGGGAGGCTAAGCCTGAAAAAATAGACCATTTACACAGTCAAAAACATGACTATGGGGCTTCTTGGGGGGCTTAGCCCCCCCCTCCCTAGTCCCTGATAAACTCCGCCCATGTCTGTGCTTCTCAAAAGAAGCCAACATAGCTAGAGGTTAGCTCTTTCTCATAGTGGTTACAGATCAATTTCTCTTTTTTGTTGATATAGTTGAACTATATCTAAAACTATAAAACACAAGTTGCAACGGGTGCGTAATAAAAAATCTACTCATCCGCGCTACCGATTTTTTCAAATAATTTACAAAACAACTTCTTAGCACCTGCGGAAAACACTATCGGAATTCGCGATCCAAAAATCTTACCCTTTCTCGAGCTTGAAATTTTTTATTTTCTATCGCAACGCTAACGCATGTGTTTAATATAAGACGCCATTTGCATAGGCTACAACCATCATTATCAACAGACATTAAAACCATCGATGATATATTGATGATTGAAACCAGTACATTAATGACGTCATGGCCGGTTTTAAAATTGACGTTAATTAATATCTATTACCGTATTGTATGTATCAGAAGCCTATTTAAGACGCAATAATTTTGGCCGATCGGTTTTCAATGAACCAATAGATTTTTAACCTCATTTTTCGCCGAGGGCAGATCTTTTGGCATGCGGTTTCGCAAAAATGCTGACTATAGCGTAAACATTGGCGGGTGGCAGCTGCGGGTTGGACCGAAAACATAAATTTCACGGGCAACGCCGGGCACTCAAAGTATTTGGACCGGGTTGGGCCCGATGGAAGAAGGGGAGGTGACAAGGGCGGCGTAGGAGCGGAGTCAGGCGTGGCGGGGGACGAAAACCGAAATTTCCCGGGCGTGTGAGCGTGGTCAGACGTGACTGAACAAAATCCGAAATGTCCCGGGCAACGCCGGGTAATTCAGCTAGTATATATATATATATATATATATATATATATATATAAATTTTGCTCCCTATATATACTAAATCTCATTCAGGATGTCACCAATGATTAAAAGGACTTTTAGTTGTCACTGCAAGGAGACTTTGCAATGGCATTTTGTTTCTAATCTGACGTTGTTGGGGGTACGCCATTATTCGATTTATTTACTTGGGGGTACAATAAAAATAAAGTTTGAGAACCCCTGGTCTAGTCATCATGCAAATTAATTTTGGTAGCAAACTGCAGTTTTTGAAATGATCTGTTCTTGGTGATTTGTCTGAAGACCGGTGTAAAACTTATGAGAAATTGGAATGTAATGAAAACTGTTCGGAGTTGCTTAGGTAGGAAAAGCTGCTAAGGAACCAACCGTTGAAACTTCCTAAGCATGCGATGGTCGCCATATGCAGCAGATTCTTATGCCCTATTATGCGTAATTTAGCAGGATTTATGTACTTATGAGACTTAATAAGCCTTGCTAATCAACACCATTTGTGGATTGATATGCTATGGTCATAGACCTTAACCCTTAGCTACCGTCAGCGTAGTGAATGGTGAATGGAAATATTTTGCCTAGAGCTTCATACCGAGACTGTAGCAAATGGTAGTATGGCACTCCATCAGAGCCGTTTTAAATGAGTTTTGGTACCCTAGGCACAAACTCTAATCCTAAACGTAACCATGAGTTTAATCTAGTCCCCCTCCTCGGGGGAAATAAAAGTTTCTGAGGGACGGAGAATGAGTAGGCGTGGACGGACAAAATGTTCCCGGACAAAATGTCCCGGACAAAATGTCCCTGGACAAAAAGTTCCCGGACAAAATGTTTCCGGACAAAAAGTCCCCGGACAAAATGTCCCCGGACAAAATGTCCCCGGACAAAATGTCCCCGGACAAAATGTCCCCGGACAAAATGTCCCCGGACAAAAAGTCCCAGGATAAAAAGTCCCCGGACAAAATGTCCCGGGATAAAAGTAATGTCCCTACACTACCTAAACCCAGCGCATGGGCGCCTAGCAGTAGGCGCACCTACATTGAGAAAAAGATCCTTCTTCCAGAGAAACACCTTCTCTAAATGCATTAAAACGAGTCATTTTGAATATAACAGAACATTCTTAGCAAATCAACCAATTAGCAAATCAACCAATTGCAAGCTGCATTTGGTGCACTATTTTAGAAGAATTCAGATTCTTGCGTCAGAAATGTACAAATTTGCCAAGAGGCTCAGCTATTTTTCATAGTATCTGCGTTTGTCCTACATATAGGCAGCCTTGAAGGTGCGTGTCCGGATCGCTCATTATTTTGATAGTTTATAAATTATCCTAATTATAAGATTTTTGTGAGACAATCGATCAGTCGAGAAATTATTTATCGATCGTTAGCGTGAGGACGTAACAATGCAGTGGCATGACAACCTTAAGCCCATGGACACTCTAAAGGTTTGGGTCCTTAAACATTAGGCTAACTACACCACACTGCAATGTTGCAAGACTGTTCTCTTTAGCCATGGTTGGGTCGGGAGCGCTTCTGAGTAGATACGCTTGAAGAGGCGCTATATGATGAGGGGTTAACATAAGAAAATTATTATATTTCTACAGTTGCGTTTCGGAGTAGGCCTACACTTATAAATGTGGAGGCCCCCTACAAACTTGAGGCCAGGCGCGTCTTAATGACATCTGGGCCTAACGAGGTATTGTTTTGAAGGCCTCACGCATGTCTTATTATGGGCCCACCGTATATTAGGAATTGCAATGTTATAAACGCTGTGCTTAAGAAAGTAGGCTTACAAACTCTATGTACTGACCTGAGTCAGTTTACGTGGCGTTACTTATGCACAAAATCAATAATATTTGTATTAGGTTTGCTGAAGCTGTAGGCCTACCTGACTTTTGAGGCACTCAATCCGACTCCGATTTGGGGCCTTCAGTTTGTAAGTTGTAAATACATGAGTTTCAGAAAGAAACATACACAATAGGCATATTGAGCAGCTAAATTTCATTTGGAAACCCCTTCAACTTCAGGCCCGACCTACCGAAGGGTTCGGAGGGCCATAGCGGCACTATCCCGACCATGGACTGGGCCCAAGACGAACAAAACTCGATTCTGCACAGTCATGGCTATAGTTCGAGCGGCTGGAAATGCCATTTCTGGGGACAACAATCCCTGAACGTCAAGCCCCAATTGGGTCTTGCTCCGAAGTATCTTTGTGATCCAGTTCTCACCCCATTTTGCCACTTCGTTGCGTCCTCTTAGGTCTCTGATTGGCTCGACGTCTTTGTTTTCTTCGCGTCAGGACCGCCATGGCACAATCCTTATCATTTGCCTGCATAGTCCCTCCCTATGGAATGGACTTCCCCTCCCCACCCCATCACTTCGCTCTGTCATCCTCTCTAGCATAGTAGTCTTTCGTCATCTTTCTCTCGTCTTAAGGCCTGCCTATTCTCTAGGTATTGCATGCACTGGCAGCACTTCTGAAAGTCCTTAGCTGCTATTTAATTATAAAGCGATGAACATAATGGTCAGATACAATGCATTAGATTTTGTTCACAAGGGCAAGACAGCCAAGACCACCAAGCATCTCCTTTGAAATGGTGGATTCAGATGTCTTCAATTGGCAGTAGAGTTCTGCGCTGGCGACAGTGACTGGGCGACCGATATACAGGCAGTGGCCAGTGTTTAATCTAGGCATCTTCAAATGGAGGAAGAATTCCTTCCAGAAATGGCATTACCGCAGAAGAATTTGAGAAAATGATAATTTCCTGCTGTTTGGATTAGGAGCGGTTTCTGAACACGGCCCTGGTCTGCTAAGATAGAAGTTAAGAGGTTCCCGTCTGCCATTCTACACAGCTTTTTCAAATGGTGGGCTGTCTACAGGTGAGGGCATTGTCGGACAAGATGGTCCATCTTGGACTTAGGCTTAGTCTCCCACACGGACGCAGTCTAGTGTGATACTGCAGCCGCACAAAATCGCAACAGGCCGGCGATGCGTAGTTTATGTGGGGAAAGGACATTTCCCCTGGACATATTCCCCGGACTTATCCCCTGACAATTAACCACGGACGTCACCCCCATTTCGACTAGGAAATTTCCCCCTCCTCCAGGCAACTGTACATATGGCACGTTAAGTTTAAAAACGTATGCCTTGAAGTAAATGATCACTCAGTATTCGTTACTAACTGAAATTCATATGAAACGATACATGTATACAATAAACAAAGGCCCTATGCGACTTAGTGTGGGGACATCACTTTTACCCTGCGACTTTCTGTCCAGGGACATTTTGTCCAGGACATTTTGTCCAGGACATTTTATCCGGGGACTTTTTGTCCCAGGACTTTTTGTCCAGGGACATTTTATCCGGGGACTTTTTGTCCAGGGACATTTTATCCGGGGACTTTTTGTCCGGGGACATTTTATCCGGGGACTTTTTGTCCGGGGACTTTTTGTCCAGGGACATTTTGTCCGGAACATTTTGTCCTAGCACCTGAGTAGGACCTAGGCTATATGCCGGTCGATCGCTGAGACGTGTAGCGCCGAGAGGGGAGGAGCATGGGGAGGGAATGTGTCCCTTCCCAGCAAAAGTTTTTGAATTTCGGCATTGCAATGGCAGCATATTAAGCTGCCATTTAAAAAAAATTGCCTAACTATTGCCATTGTTACGCGTTGTCTATGGATGAATCAATAAAGTAGGCCCCGGGTTGAACAAAAATATTATTTTAATGACAGAAGCAATATTTCCAAGTGAAATAACAATACCTTCATGAAAGAAGAAAACCGGGCTGACCCGAAACACCATTACACCATAGAAGCAGCAAAACGTCAGCCAGTCTAACGAAGACTTCTGCACTCGACCGTCACATTCCATCCAGAACGAAGTCGCCTCGGGGGGCGACGGAGACACGTCAAAAAGACTCGCAAACGATGAGACGAACATCAAAAGAGACAAACAGTACCTCGAGCAAAGCAGCAAACCCGTGTCTCAATAATTATCATACAAGCGACGTTAATTTATACAGCAGCTAAAGTTACGCGCCAAGACACTCCTTTCTCTCATAGTCCAAAAAGCACACCTGCTTGATTAATGTCTGAACAGATCAGCAGAGCGTGTTAGATACACAAGCTGTCTAACACCGTGCTGACATGAGCAGTCTATGACTTCAATAAATATTCTTACAATTATAATAATTTATTTTTCAGTTTCCACATTGTAATGGTACATTGTAAGCTGTGATATTAACAAAAATTACTCTATTATTTCAGTGCTGATAACAAGATTGAAAATTTCAATAAGTATCATTTATAATTACAATAACAGTTTATTTACGTATCAAGTTCAGCAACTCAGTTCTGCTGCTTCTGGACCATTGCAGTAGGCCCAGTGTTTAATCTAGACGTCTCGGGGGGGGAAGTTCCCCCCCAGGATTCACATTCCCCCCCCAGAAAATTTTTACGAAATGATATTGGTTTTAGTTACTGTTTTCATCATTGCTTTACATGAAGTGTTATAATATACTGTGATATTATTTATTATTATATGATTATAATGACATTATTTACTACTATAATATATGATACTATCATGTTAAGATGACACCTTAAAATGCAGCCAATTCAATGTTGAAATTCAAAAAGTTTCTAATGGGTCACTGAGGAAGTACAGTTATTTTGTTAAGATGACACCTTAAAATGCTGCCATTGCAATGTGGAAACTCAGAAAGTTTCTAATGAGTCACTGAAAAAGTACAGTTATTTTGTTAAGATGACACATTAAAATGCTGCCATTGCAATGTGAACATTCAGAAAGTTTCTTATGGGTCACTGAAAAAGTACAGCTATTTTGTTAAGCCAACACCTTAAAATGCTGCCATTGCAATGTGGAAATTCAAAAAGTTTGTGATGGGTCACTGAAAAGGTACAGCTATTTTGTTAAGAGAACCCCTTAAAATGCTGCTATTGCATTGTTGAAATTCAAAAAGTTTCTAGTGGGTCACTGAGAAAGTACAGCTATTTTGTTAAGATGACACCTCAAAATGCTGCCATTGCAATGTGGAAATTCAAAAAGATTCTGATGGGCCACTGAAAAGTACACCTTAAAATGCTGCCATTGCAATGTGGAAATTAAAAAAGTTTCTAATGGGTCACTGAAAAAGTACTGCTATTTTGTTAAGACGACACCTTAAAATGCTGCCATTGCAATGTGGAAATTCAAAAAGTTTCTAATGGGTCACTGAAAAAGTACAGTTATTTTGTTAAGACGACACCTTAAAATGCTGCCATTGCAATGTGGAAATTCAAAAAGTTTCTAATGGGCCACTGAAAAAGTACAGCTATTTTGTTAAGACGACACCTTAAAATGCTGCCATTGCAATGTGGAAATTCAAAAAGTTTCTAATAGGCCACTGAAAAAGTACAGCTATTTTGTTAAGACGACACATTAAAATGCTGCCATTGCAATGTGGAAATTCAAAAAGTTTCTGATGGGGAGGGGATGCGCCCCTCCCCGTACCCCTCCCCTCCCAGTCTCGGTACTACGCGCATCAAGAGCGCCCTTCGGACGCTCAGTTGTCTCCCCCCCCGGCAACCTCAATTCCCCCCCCCCAGAGGATGGGGACTAGATTAAACACTGAGTAGGCCCTATCGGCTAAGGAATAACTGCAGGCAGACCGATGTATAATTATATAACCTCTACTTTCTTGCACTGGAATTAGCTTATTCTCGTTGCTCAAAAAGGTCCTGCATTGCTGACTAGGCCATAATTATCAGAATTGTTAGAATGTTACACAAACCAAGAAAGAACTAGCAAAGTCGGGAAGCCATGTAGTAATTATGCTGTTTTACCATGTGTTTAAGAAACAAAAGATTTTGAAATTTGACAATTTGAAATGTAACACTATAGGCTACAAAGCCATTTAGTTGTAAAAAAATTGTCTTTGTACGAATATTAGCATTAAATCATACTCATTGTAATATGATAGTATCTTATAAGATATCGTTTCAACCACTAAATCGAACAGGGGGGGCCACGGTCCCATGCGATTTTGTAATGGGGGGCCTGATGTCCTGTTTTTCTCTCCCTCTGCATATATTTAATGGCTTGTTGAAACCAAATGGGGGGCATGTTCCATGCAATTTTTAAATGGGGGGGCCATGGCCGGATTGGCCCCCTGAACTGGCAATAGATAGAGAGGAGTGGAGGAGATGCATCGCCCGATGTGCAGGCATGCACAGGAAGGACTGAGTACTAAGTAAGGGCCTAGATACTATATTTAGGCATAGAAATAAGTGGAAGATTCTCAATAGAATTTGCATTTTATTACGTAAATCGGATATTTAAATCGGGTATTTAAATGGGCAAAAATGTTGACGAAGCGAGTGCGTGGTCTGTCTTTCCGACGACAGAATAAGGCAATTGCTCGAGGAATTAGATTCGAATTCTGGCAGTTTTGAAGAATCTGAGAATGAAGACTTGTCAGACAGTTCAAGTGTCTGAATACAATATTTTGTTTGTCATTGACACCTTGTCCGTTTTCTTTTTTTTAAGAAATTTGAATTTCATTGCCTTAATAGCACAATTATGAATCTGACAGATTCCTTATTTACCAACTTGATTGTCATCTTGCAAAGTGACTTCACAGTGACGTGCAGCTACACCGCTGGTACCCTGTTTCTTTTTAAAATAGTAATAATAATGATCATATATCAATATCAAGGCTATTTGATAACAATTATTTGATATATGACTTGATAAAATCACGCTTTTGTTACTTTTTGTTGCGTTGTGTTTTTGAATTGTCAGAAAACGGTGGGTAGCCTCACTAAAAGTGATATAACTGTTGTTCTGTTTGAAATATTGTATGAAATCTGGCCATCATGTGTAAATATGAATTGTCTATAAGCGTGTAAAATTTCATGTGAAAATTCTTACTTTTGGTGAAGATATTGGCAAGAAACCTAGGTTTTTTTTGCCCACCCTGTATATTCATTTGAAGTAGAAATCTGATGAGACACAAATTATCAAGTCAATTTTGCACAAAACAAGGAATTGCCAAATGACAGAATTGGGCTGAAACACAACTAATTTGATTGCAGACTTGTGCAGAACATCCAAGCAATTGGAATCCTTGCCATTCCACGGGCTGGGTCGTCAACTGCCCCGAACAAGTCTTGCAATTGGTAACCCTATAACTGGGAATAGTCTTCCTTTAGATTCAATTCAAGAATTAAGCTAATCAGGCTATCACCTTCGTTGTTCTGCAAGTTTGTAAAGCCTGTTTTGTTGATTGTTGGGAGTGCTACTGATGAGTTTATTCTTGAAATTATGCTCTACAATTTTCACGGGTTAGGCCAAAAAAAAATAATGTTGTGTTTCCGGTAACCCGACCGACCCTCTTTTATTGCCGCAACTCAAATAATTTTGTAAAAAAATTTTATTTCAAAAAAAAATTATGAAAAAAAAAATTGTTATTAAAAATTTTTTTTCTCCAAAATTTTTTTGACATAATACGGTGACATTGCCTTCCGTATAGAGTTGGATCTTAGGTAAAAAAGTTGTGTTTCCGGTAACCTATCCGACTCACTTTTATTGCAGCGACTCGAAATTTTGTGTAAATTTTTTTTATTGACACTGACATTGCCTTAGAGTTTCACGCCTGCCTAACTACTTCCTGGCTGCCAGTCTTGAGAAACCTCTAGCCTTATCATTCTCACTTGAGCCACCTCTAACGGTGACTAGGGAAAATAAATCTAGCGACCTCTAAGTGTAACTAGTAACTGGCTCGGCCAGTCTGGAACGACCCCTAGCAGTGATGTTCTGTTCGCACTCATCTTCCCCTTCCCTTCCCTTTTTATCTTACCAGAAAAGATGTTAACAAAATGAAATTAATGGAACTGTTTTCTAGAGCAGTTTTAGGTGCAGACAGTCGAGGAAATAGGCAGTTTATACTTGCTTAGAACACATACTTTGCTGCAGCGTGTACCTATTACGCAAAAAAGAGTAGTGGGGTATAATGTTTTGGATAATCACTGTATAAAAATATTTTACAAAATAAAAATATTTTTCGACCTACCTACCCAATTTTTTTTAGCTCTGTTACCGGAAACACAGCATTATTTTTTGGGGGCCTTATGTTGTTACTTCATCACCTTATTCTTTTATTCTTAGCAATAAGCAATGAGTCTGCAGAGCTGTTCACAAATTCTTGTGTCTATTTGGGATCAAGGTGTGTGGCAACTGAGCCAGAAAGCCCAAAAGATGAGGATAACCCTACTTCTGTTGCGGAAATGGTTTTTAGAGACTTCATATGTCGTGCATCTTATGGCAACATCAATGCAGTCATTCGACCAGTTCTAACGTAAGTTTCATTAAAGAATCTGATCATTGCTTTTGCTAGTGTATTCATGTTAAAAGCACATGATATGTCTGAGTATTTTAATTGGCCAAGCAACTGGCGAAAAACTATTTTGGTCAGTACTCAAAAACTCTTGATCTCCAGGCCATTTGAAGTCAGTGCTACTATTTTTGACCTTTGATGCTTTGTATTATTTATTTCTCCCTCATTTGCTATAGCGCCCCGTCTAGCTATCTACTCGGAGTCGCTACATGCTACAGAAGGAGCTCATATACTAAGGTGACCATTTTCTGGCCATCAAAAACTGGGACACTTTTTGGACAACACTTAGGCCTATTACTGCCAATTGTAATTCCTTAACTGCAGGACAATAGGCCTCGTCTTATAGCCTATAGGATACTCCAGTCAACAGTAACCATAAGCTTAGTAGGCTATTTTTACTTATTCTAGTAGGCCTGCATACTTTGACGAAGTTAAAAATTATAATACTGAAATATCCCGAGGAGTGAATGTTTTAGTTAAGTTCTGTTACGCAATGCTTTTCGAAAATAGGCCTATCGATGCAGCAGTTGTCATCACAATTAAATTTAATGCTGAGCATCAAAATGTTTCGTTATTTAATGTATAGCTTTGGCGTCATAGAAAAGAGACAAAAATCAAGAAAAAATGCAACTACGAGGTTCCTATTAATGTATTCAGACGATTGCAAAAAATTTCATTTTGTAAAATCTATGCCCAGCACCCACCAAAACTATTCAAAGCCGAATTTTAACAAACAACGGCGGAATTTTGGCGGATTTTGTGGAAAAATTGCTCGCATTGCCAATTTTGGCGCCATTGCACAATACCTATAGGGTGCAGTGGACCGTGGTGTAGTGGGTATTCTTGTTGCTTTGCAGCCGAAGGGTTGGAGGTTCGAATCCTCCTCAAGTCGCCGTGTAGTCTTCCACTCGCAATTGCTCAGCGCTTCGGCGTGAAAATCCGGTACAGTGTCCACGCTGCAGTCGGGAGCGCCTCTGAGTAGAGCGCTTGAAGGGGCGCTATAACAAATGCACCTACAAACAAACCTGGGTTATTGCACAAAAATTGTGCGACGCGTATCGTATATTTCTGGAGAGCCTATCAAATGAATGTTTTCTCTCTTCTGCAATGCAGGCACTTGGACAACCACAATCTCTGGGTTCCAAATGACTTTGCTGTCAAATGTTTCAAGATTATCATGTATTCTGTTCAGGTGAGTTTCTTCTGTAATTCTCATCGCAAGGAAGGGCCTTGATTTCCGTTTTGACCTCTGAGGTAGTGTGGAATTAATTGAGTTGTTTTTTATGGTGGCTTTATAATAATAATAATAATTATAATAGTTATGAAATAATTATAATTACAACAATTTATATGGCACTGTAACACAGCTATGCCATTACAAGGGTGCCTTACAAAGCAGCTAGCAAGTGGGATAAGCCTTCGAGATGGCTTAGCATATATCTGCTGGAGTGCCACAGGGATCTGTCCTCGAGTTGCCCTCTACTATTTACCGTCTTTACCTCCCCAATCAGTTGCATAGCTAATCGCTTTGGAGTCCAATTGCAGCATTATGCGGATGATACTCAGCTCCATAAATGATACTCAGCTCCATATTGATCTGTCACACATTGATCAGTCTGGCAAACTTAAACTTTAAGGAGTGCCTTTCATCTTTGTATGCCTGGTTCTGTTTTAATAATTTGGCTATAAACCCAGACAAGTCTGAGACAATTTTGTTTGGGTCGCACCAACACAGCCCTTCACTTGACCTTGCAGGCTCTGCAGTCAGGTACTGTCAAAACACTTGAGGTTACCCTGGACAGTATGCTCACATTCTGATCGCATGTAACAAACCGTCAATTATAATATGCAAGTGGATCTTCGATTATACAATAGCAGTTTGCTGTGTAAATGCCAAGCAACTCTTTTAATAGTGAAAATACCTAATAACAGAAAATAAAATGAGTTAATAAAAATAATAACACCATGGACTTTATCAACAATAGCAACGGCAGTAACACTGACACTGTTTTTATGTCAAATCATATGGCAACAAAACATTTTTAACATCAAATAGTACTTTCTTTGAAAAAGCAAATTATCTTGTCTGTGCAATTAAACCTATTCCAGCAAAGTACTACAGTCACTGCTCAAAATGGGCACTGATAAAAAATAATTTCGTTCAAGAATCTAGGTCATCATCATCATCACCCACCTTCGCATAGTAGTGGTTTTAATCGACAGAGTTGTATCTCCACGGTAGGAATCTTTTTATCTTGGATGTAAATATAAAAATACTGTTTTCATTTGAGATTTCCATGGGCAGGGAGTTCCACAGCTGGGGTCCGGTTGCTTTCAGACAATTGTAGCGGCAAGTGGTACGGGCAAAAGGCACAGCGTATTTGTGGGAGCTACGAGTATTAAAGGTGTGTATGTTGGATACCAGCGTGAAGTAGTCATTGAACAACGAGGGAAGCATTTTTTGTTTAGATTTATACATGAATAACATGATTTTGGCATAACATAGGTCATGAATTTTCAGGATTCTCAGTTGGGCAAAGAGGGGCGTTGAGTGGGCCCTAAACGCAGATCTGGTGATGATCCTCACCCCATGACATCCCCAGACTTCTTAAATCACCTTTGATGGTGTTCTGACAGATCATTTGTTGTCTTCCTCATCTTTCTTCTTCCAGCAATCCATAACATCGCCAGTTTGGCTCTTCGGCCCTCGTCCATGTAAACGATATGCCCCATAAACCTCAATCTTCATGTTCTAATGATATTTTCCATATCCTCTTGTCCCGTCGTCTCTCTTATGATTTTGTTTGTTATCTTGTCCAGCCATGATGATACACATCGAATCCTTCTCGCACCTATAGGGTGTGCTGCCTCGTCTTTTCCTGTTTGTTACCGTCATGGGTCACGTATCAGATTCGTGCAGCACTGTGCTCATAACCAGTGCCTGATGCGTGTTTTTTATTTACCTGGGTAGGTTGTAAGCCCACCGTGGAACCCTTCTCCTTTATCTTGGTTATCTTGGTTATCTTTGTCAGGCTATCCTGATATCCCGACTGAAGGGCGAAATTGTTGTCACTAACCTACTCAGGTCCTAGTGTAGTAACCGACCTAAGTATACCCTACATAGGCCCTATAGACGACTTCTTAACGGAAGCATAATCGCCTCCACCTCGAGGGGGTAAGTTTGCCTGTCTCACACTAACTTCCAAACAGATTTAGACTCTACGGTCTTGACCTTACTTTAAGTTTGGTTCTATAAGTGGACAACGTGCAATTAATTTTGTTGTAGTCTGGATTTGACATTAAGAAACCGAGTTTCTGTAAAAGTTCATAATTATTATAAAATTCATAACAGAAAAGTTTTAACATGACTATAGCCACTGTTCAAGTGCGACTTTACGAGTGACCGAAAGTGGCGGACAAGGTATACTAAATTCAATTTGGGGGAGGGAGGCTCATCATAGCGGAAGGCGAGGATAGAGAGAGGGGAAGGAAAATTTAGTTAGCAGACAAAGTATGGTCACCACCACTATCTGGAGGAAAGTTACGCCCTTGGTCTCTAGGTTAAGAAATAATTGAGTTATCACAAGTTCAAATGTTTTTATTTACAAGCAGTTTTATGGTAAAATGGCTAGGCATCAGGGCCTAGGTGACAGGACTATGCTACTCGGCTGTTAAGGGTTAATGGAGTTTCACAGTACAATTATGTTTTTGGTTCATCACTGCCTGTTGTGTTGCTTGTTTGTAGGCTCAGTACGGCTACATTGTTGTGCAGATGCTGATGAACCATCTGGATGAAAACAGCAAAGAGTATGCAAAAATCAAGGCCAGCATAGTTGATGTCTTATCTGAGACGGTTCTGATTGCAGCAGGTGGTTCCATTGGTATGTAGTTTTTCTCTGAAATATCTAATGCTAATGACTTCTGCAAGGCTTTTCAGTCTATGGTGGTGTGTGTCTGAAATGCATTTCTATTATACTTTAATTGTCTATTTAAGTTGTCAGAATACATTTGTGTGAAATGCATGCCAGTTGAGCTGTTCAAAAGTAGTTTAACCCTGAGGGCTTTTGGTTTTCTAAATATGTTACGGGTTTAAGACACTGGATCGTCTGTTAATTAAACAACCTGACATTGAAGTAATGTGACGGATGGCTGGGCACCGCTGACCACATGCAGAGCGATCGAAGCTAATTACAGGTGTAAGCTTATTTGATGTATGGTCGGCGTTGGGTTACGGATGGGCGAGTGTGAACATTATTTGAAAATGAGCCTATAGTATAGATACACAAACATAACCAGGTGCCACTCATGGCACTCGTACAGTTGAAATTGAGTTCAATATTTTGACACCTTAATAGACTTGGCACGAATAGGCTGATCGAATAGGCCGATAGGACATTATACTTTTAATCTATCTAGATGTTTATGGATAAAACAATTGAGGATAGGGTTGGACGTGTTTATTTGTGGCTTGTGATCTTGGAACCATTAATAGATCAGATACTACACAATATACGAATTGCAACAGCAGGTGTGCAGGCAGGGTCGTAGCACTTAATTGGTCTATGTTTGGGTATTGGAAGGCAGATGATATTAACATAGCGGATAGACCCCATCTCCCCAAACCACAGACTCAGAATATTTTCTTTAAAAGTAGAGGCATTGCTAATGGGTGGCAGTTTTGGCCGCAAATCTCAACATAAGAGGCTTTACAAGATGCGAGTGTTGAACTTGTGTTTGGCGGTGTAAGAATTGTATCCATTCCATTGCGCTAGATTATCGAACAAAACTTTATCTAAACTTAGTTCAATATTTTTAAAGTTCAATTTGGATAAATTACATTAAAAGCCTTTTTCTATAAATATTATCGATACCTTTTCTGTGTCATTATATTGAGTGTTGATGTTACTAGACTCGGACTTGGACTCGGTCTTTAGTGACTCGGACTCAAACTGCTTTAGACTCGGACTCGACTCGGTCTCAGCTTAGCTGGACTCGGACTTGAACTCGGACTCGGCTCAGGTGGACTCAACTACATCACTGGTCAGCGATGGGCAAAAGTTTGACTAAAATTTCAACTTTTAGCGAAACTAAAAAGTGAACTCGTTTCTTTAGTTATTAGCTAAGTGACAGTAGCAACATTGGCAACTTTGCAACTAAATCATCTTCATCAATGACAGTGAACACTGCGAGCAGCTCAACGTGATGTGTAGTTACTTATTTTTGCGATACAGACTATTACTCTGGTGACTACATGCTAAAAGACCCAATCAATGAAATTGGGCATGTGGTAACTAAAAGTAACTATAGTTACTTTGAAAAGTAACTGTAATCAGTAACTAGTTACTTTTTTGGGAAAGTAATCAGTTACAGTAACTAGTTACTTTTCGCAATCCAGTAACTAGTTACTGTAACTGATTACTTTTAAAAAGTAACTAGCCAACACTGCAGGTCAGACAATATAATACAAATATTTTAACTTTAATTTTTGTGTGCTTCAGTTGTCTTAATATAATATCACTGATACAGCCCAGTAAAGCAGGCATTTAATGTGATTATAGTTTAAAATCTTGTTGTAAGACCAGATTAATTAATTATTCATGTTCTGGACTACTCTTTACCACTGAAGCTGTCTTTTCTCAAAGGAAGTTCATATGAATACAGCCTAACCTGCTATTATTATTTTTATTATTATTACATAAATTTATTACGCGTGCAAGGTCACACCAAAGTGTGAATCTGAGGCGCGGATAGTTAGCCGCCAGAGGAAGATGCAGTTAAAGGTCCATGTGCTTGAAAGCCAAAGAGAAATAGTGAGTTTTGAGCCGTTTTTTGAAGGTAGGGAGTGAATTTGAGCAACAAAGAGAGAGTGGAAGTAGATTCCATTCTTTGGGAGCAGAGGCATGGAATGCACGCGAGCCCATAACAGTTCTGCATCGAGGTTCAACCCATGTTTGATGATCGCAGGCAACGAGGAGGAATATAAGGAGCAGGCAGTGACTGAAGGTAGGGAGGTGTTCCGGTAGAGAGGGATTTGTAGGTTAAACAGGCCAATTTAAATTTAATCCTAAACTCGACTGCTATGAATTTAACCTCCTTAGCGTTAATCCCGAGTCCCACTCGGTTCGGGAAAAAGATGCAAAAACGGTTAATCCCGAGCCCCACTCTGGCTACATATATACATATATACATACATGCATACATACATACATACATGCATGCATACATACATACATGTATACATACATGCATACATACATATATGTATACATACATAAATACATGCATACATAAATATATACATACATGCATACATACGTATATATATATGCATACATACATACATACATACATACATGCATGCATACATGTATGCATACATGTATGCATGCATACACACCTACATATGTACATTCATATATGCATATGTGCTGATACATACATGCATACATACATATATTCATACATATATATATATATACATATATGCATACATACATACATACATGTACATACATACACAAAAAATACATATATGCATACATAAATATATACTTACATGCATAAATACATATATATTCATACAGACATGCATGTATATCTACATATATACATACATACATATCTACATACATACATACATACATGCATACATAAATATATACATACATGCATAAATACATATATATTCCTACATAGATGCATATATACCTACATACATACATACATACATATGTGGCGTTCGACCCTCTCTCTCAGACAACGCTTGCGGCCCTGCTATTTCTCTCTCGCCGGCAAACGCCTCTGTCCGATCGAATCGGTCTCTCTCGGTGGCCCCTGCACCACCAAGAGCCTCCGGCTGCTCAGGACCCGGGAGGCACTCTATCTTACCAGGATTGCCAGCGTCTCCCGAATCACTGTGTGCGGCATGCGCGCCTTCACTGCCGTTGTCGACGGTCGAAGAAGACCCCAACTCTGACGCCTGCGACCGGGTGTGCAGCTCGGTATCGTCAGACCCGCTCTCTGCCCCGTCCGCGGCCACCGAATAGGCGGCGTCCTGAGTAAGAGGATGGCTGACTCTCAAAACAGGGTCCATTGTCCTGACGGCAGAGCGGCCTCGCCGAGCGCCACCCGTCGCGGCTGCGGCTGCAGCTTTCGTCTTCGAGCCCATCTTTTCTGCACCTTTGCGCACCATGCTAAACTTAGCAGCCACCGAACCTTCGCCACCAACGGGGACTACTGAGCATGTTCCAGTTACCGGCGACCAAAGCGCCCTGAACCAAAGCCATTCCAACGGCCCTAACCCAAGGGTACGCCATGACCCTTTTCTCATCCTGTCGCCGAGAAATTAACCGGAGAGACAGCCCACGCTGCAGCCACGCTACCGGGCAGAGTCAAGCTGACACCCGGGAGCGATCGAGACCGGCAGCAGCCAAAACTCTCAACTCTTCACTTTATGTATGTCTCGACGGCACACGCGCCACCGCCTTGCACCAAGTACACGGCGAGCGCCCTGGGTGCTCGCCTCACCCGTCCAACGATCACCAACACTGTCGCCTTGATTCCCTCAACGTATCACGCGCCACCGCCCTGTCCAAAGTAAGTGGCGACCTCCTTGGGTGCTCGCCTCACCCGGCTCACTGTCAACGGCAATAACCGCCCTTCCCCGAGACTTGGTCTTCTCGGCCGCTCGGAAGAGCGGGGTGGTGGATGCTGTTCACTTCCGCGATATTTCAGAAAAAAATAAAAGACCTGGCGGTCTTGGGGAACAGGTAACGGGTAACCCCGTCTCCGAAGAAACTTATTAATTGTCTTGTACTCTACTGGCGCCGTTCGCCCTTAACTCAACAGTTACGGACCTCAAGTAAAAACCCTGATTACAACTTGGTCTTTACTCTCACGTTTTATTCTGCTTCCCACGCTCCTAGTTTGCTAAGTCCACAAACGATCCTCTACCTGAGGAGAGCAACACAATTACCACTGTCAAACTGATAAACCCGAAGAACTTGGTGCCCCTGTTTTACTAATTAGCACGAATATCACCGAGGCATCGGCTTCATGCGCACCCGTGGAGTCACCACTCTCCACCCAGAAAAACCCGTAACCTTCACGTTACGCTCAACGGACTCTCAACGATCACCAAGACGGCAGGATCGTGAATACAACACGTCGCTTCCCTTGCAGGTAGGAGCCCAACCCAGCCCTGCAGAATCACCAACACGTGTAACCAAAGTAAACTTCGTACACGGCACCAGGGGATTTCACCCTATACTCAACCGTGTCACTTCCGCAGACCAACGGAGCTGCGGCGTCTCCGACCGTATTATCACGTACCCCTGAAACGGAATGTTGAACCCTGTGAGATTGGTGACAAGGAAGAGAACCCTGAAAGATCGTCAACACAAACTCTCACAACCTCGTACAATCAGGATCGCCAAATCATGTTCGAATGGCCAATGCCAATCCTGTAGAGACAGTCGAACACAACCGAATTCACTATGAATGAATGAACGAATCACAGTACGTATGGAGTAGTCGGCAACTACTCCACGTTATAAGCAACGCACCGTGTGGCAGGCTTTATTCCACCGGCAACACTCTATACTTTGGCTTCAAAGCCCCAATCGGTTTTCCGTATAAATGTAGCGAAACCTAAATTTTAGCGAAACCGGTTTCAGATTCTTTTCTACTAAGCCAAATGGCTACCTAACCAAAGTCAGGGTTACTCCCGCGAGTTACCGGCAAATTATCTTTTACATGTAACTCGCTTGTGGCCTGTCCGCCACACATACATGTATACATACATACGTACATGCATACATAAATATATGCATACATACATATACATACATGCATACATACGTCATACATACGTCATACATAGTATAATCGTAAATAAATGTAACGTTTTTGTAACAGTTATTCCGGATAGTAATGTAGCGCTAAGGAGGTTAAATGTGAGATGTGCAGTGTGGTGGTGTAGTTTGTTGCCTTGCAGTCACAGGTTTGAATCCACCACAAGCTGCTTCGTAGGGACCTTGGGCAAGTCCTTCACTCACAACTGCTCAGCGTTTTGGGCAATTCCTTCACTCACAACTGCTCAGCGTTTTGGGCAAGTCCTTCACTCACAACTGCTCAGCATTTTGGGCAAGTCCTTCACTCAAAATTGCTCAGTGCTTTGGCGTGAAACTCCTATTCAGTGTTCGCGCTGTAGTCGGGAGCACTTCTGAGTAGAAATCTTTAAGGGGCGCTATAACAAGTGCACATAGGCAGAGCTGACTGCTACCCCCACGTGTCCACAGGTGGCGGATAGTGGAGTGGCCTCTAGATATAGAGGTTAGCTGCGAACTAGGCAGGTTTAAAACCCTGACGAATAAGCAGTCACGGACCAACAGCGGCAGGGCTAACAGGACGCAGCGTGAGACATGGGTGGCGCCTGTCTCACTGGGGTAAAAAGCTGCATGGGCCAGATAACGGCCCTGTGACATGGCGAGTGCAGACCACCATTCCAAATAGGTCTGTTGCCCCCGCTGCCTTGCAGGTGGGTGGTAACCTGAAAGGCTAGGGTCACTCCCGAAATCAGTGTTGGGCGTCAGGAAGGGCATCCGGCCTGTGTAACACTTGCTTCAACTTTTCAATGGATCACATGATATATGAGGATGAGAATATGGCTAGGGTGTCCTCTGGAAACGACGCGCATCGTTGCCTGGGCGATGTGATAAATCTGCAAGGGACTGCTAGGGCATAGCCCAGAAGCGACATAAACAGCAAAAAAGAGAGGATGAACCGTGGAACGTGGGCGGCCTAACAGGGAAGTCCAGGGAGATAGTGGATGTGGTGCAGAGGAGTGGCATCAACATATTATGTATGCAGGAGGTTAGATGGACAGGGCAGAGTGCAAGTGAGATAGGGGACGGATACAAAGTCTTCTATAGTGGTGGTAAAAACAGGAAAAATGGAGTGGGAGTGATGTTGGACCCAGACATGAAGCAGATGGTAGTGGAGGTGACGAGACACAGTGACAGACGTATGGCAATGAGACTGATTATACAGGGAAAGATGCTCAATGTGATATCTGGTTATGCACCGCAGGTGGGTTGCACTCAGGAGGAGAAGGATGTTTTCATTCAGGATTTGGAAACATTGATTCACACTCTTCCGGCATCAGAACATGTGGTGGTGGGGGCGGATATGAATGGACATGGAAGCTGAAAGGAGACAACCTAATTGCCTTCAAGAATGAGGTACATTTGCAACTTCAGGAAGCAGAGGAGGTAACATGGTCAACGCTGAAATCAAACGTGATAGATACAGCAAAGAAGATGTATGTGGTGTGACAAAAGACCAGAGGAGACCGGAACGCGATACTTGGTGGTGGTCGGATGAGGTACAGACTGCGGTGAGCAGTAGGAAGATCGCTTTCAAGAGGTGGCAAGCAGACCGGCTGGATACAAGTTTGAAAGAGGAATATAGGAAAGTGTGCAAGGTGACCAAGAAGGCTGTGGCAAGAGCCAAAAGTTTAGCAACACAACAGCTATATGAAGAGCTCAACAGTCAACACTAAAGAGGGAGAGGTGAAAATATACAAACTGGCAAAGGCAAGACAAAGAAGCAGACAGGATAAACAGTCGGTGAACATCATTAGAGACGGTGACAAGAAGGTTATAACCGAAGATGAGGAGATCAAAGAGAGATGGAAATCTTACTTTGAAGAACTGTTAAATGTGGAAAATGCAAGGGAACAACTAGAAGAAGAAAATCCAGTGGAAGGACTGGAAAGTGAAATCACACAAAAGGAGATTGAACAAGTTATCGGACAAATGAAGAAAAACAAAGCGCCAGGACCATCGGGTATGACTGCGGAGATGCTCAAAATCCTCGACCAAGATGGCATCGTGTGGCTACACACCATCCTAAACGATTTCATGAGGCAGGAAAGGTTACCGGATGATCTAAAAGCAAGCGAAATAATAACATTGTACAAACAGAAGGGTGATATATTGGAGTGTGGCAGCTACAGGGGGATCAAGCTGCTAGAGAACGGTCTGAAGGTGTATGAAAGAGTGATCGAAAGACAACTTAGACAACAGGTCACGATACATGACAACCAGTTCGGTTTTATGAAAGGAAGGGGTACGACGGACGCAATATTCATTATGAGACAGGTCCAGGAGAAAGTCTTGGAGGGTAACAGCAAGAGATACTGGACCATTGTGGACCTGGAGAAGGCCTTTGACAGAGTCCCGAGGGAGGTCCTATACTGGAGTCTTAGGAAAAAGGGGGTAACTGAGAAGATTGTGCGAATAATAAAGTCCATGTACGAGGGCGCACGCACCTCGGTGAGGTGCAGAGTGGGTAATACAGCGGAGTTTGAGGTAAGGGTGGGTCTGCACCAGGGGTCCTGTCTGAGCTCACTGTTGTTCATCATTGTCATGGATGCGATAACAGAAAACATCGGGAGAGAAGTACCATGGGATATTTTATATGCAGATGATCTCATCATAGCGGACGATACAGCGGCAGATGGCCAGGCGAGCTTCAGTCGATGGAAGAGAGCATTGGAAAGTGAGGGGCTTCAGATCAATACAAGCAAAACAGAAACCATGGTCTGTTCCAAAACGGAGGAGGTGCTGGTGGTTAGGGATGGAGATGGACATGCCCTAAAACAAGTGGAAACCTTCAAATACCTGGGGTCGATGTTGAATGCTAAGGGAGGATGTGAAGTGGATGTTAGAAACAGGATAAGAGCAGCCTGGCAGAAGTGGAGAGATTTGACGGGGGTGCTGTGTGACCGAAAGATCTCTGTCCAGCTCAGGGGTAAGGTGTATAAGACAATGATAAGACCGGTGCTGATTTATGGAGCAGAGGCATGGACGTTGAAGAGGAGGGAGAAGGAGAGGTTGGAGAGGACGGAGATGAAAATGCTGCGGTGGATACTGGGGGTGTCACTGCGGGACAGAAAAAGAAATGAAGACGTTGGGAGTGACATGTATTACAAACAAGGTACGGGAAGCCAGACAAAGATGGTATGGTCATGGGGAGAGGGCGTTGGAAGATGACAGTATCAAGAGAGGGAGGAGGTGGAGGGGCCAGCCACTCGGATCAGTTTTTTCCACAGCACTCTGTGTGCTGTATCTTCCTTTTTGAGGTTGAGTAGTTCGAAGTCCTGTTTGATCGCATTCATCCATCTCTTTTTCTGTCGTCCTCGGCTTCGTCGCCCCTCCACCTCCTCCCTCTCTTGATACTGTCATTAATTCCAGCCGGAAGGAAAAGAAGAAGAAGAAGAAGAAGATAACAAGTATACATACATACATACATACATACATACATACATACATACATAGATACATACATACATTATTATTATTATTATTACATAAATTTATTACGCACGCAAGGTCACACCAAAGTGTGAATCTGAGGCGCGGATAGTTAGCCACCAGAGGAAGATGCAGTTAAAGGTCCATGTGCTTGAAAGCCAAAGAGAAATAGTGAGTTTTGAGCCGTTTTTTGAAGGTAGGGAGTGAATTTGAGCAACGAAGAGAGTGGAAGTAGATTCCATTCTTTGGGAGCAGAAGCATGGAATGCACGCGAGCCCATAACAGTTCTGCATCGAGGTTCAACTAAAAGACCCATGTTTGATGATCGCAGGCAACGAGGAGGAATATAAGGAGCAAGCAGTGACTGAAGGTAGGGAGGTGTTCCGGTAGAGAGGGATTTGTAGGTTAAACAGGCCAATTTAAATTTAATCCTAAACTCGACAGGGAGCCAATGCGGCTGATGAAGTAAAACTGAGGAACTTGATCATAGTGGGACACGCAGCACAACGCGAGCTAAAGAATTTTGGATGCGTTGCAGCCTATGTAGCTCATAGTCTGAAATGCCAACAAAAATCGCATTAGCATAATCCAGGCGAGAGGAGACAAGGGCACAAGCTAAAGTCTTCGACATATCCTTAGTCAGAGCCGACCTAAAGTGGCGTATTGCCCTGATGTGATAAAAGCAAGATCTACAAAGGTTAGTTACATGCATCCGAAAAGTAAGCATACTGTCCAGGGTAACCCCAAGAGTTTTAACAGAATCTGATAACGGTATTGCGGAACCTGCGAGGTCGATGCTGGAAAGGGAAGGAAAAGAACGCAAGCGTTGTCGTGACCCGAACAAAATTGCATACATACATACTGTCATACATACATAGACATAGACATATTTTTATTGATCCCATCAATTCAATTGTACATGTATGTTTAACAAAGTATAGACATAATTCGCAATAAGAAAATACTCAAAGTGAATAGGTATTATAAGAGTGAGGGAGCAAATAGGCACACCAAAAGGGACAAGTCCCGCTAAGCAGGGGCCTAATTAACAAAGTGAAGTGAGAAAGTGAAAGCTGAAGGGAGTATTGGAATACAGAGATATTACTTAACTAGGGAAAGAAAAAAATTATTATAAAAAACAAAACTAATGTAGTTAACACTACATGAAAAACTCAGAGAAAGAACAAAATAAAAGCAAAAGCAATCAAACAATCAAATAAATCAGCATTAGCATGGGTAACCCCTCATGCTATATTAACAGAAAACATTACATAATGTATACACACGTAACAGGTGTTTAAAATGAGTTAAGTTAGTAGCCTTACGAATGTGAATCGGAATTTTATTCCATATGACAGGGCCTTGGAATTTAATAGAAAATTTCCGAACATTTGTTTTTGCAAAAATAATACTGAAGTCTCTATTACCTCTAGTGAGTCCAGGATGCAATGCAGGAGAGAAGTAAGATGCAAAGGAAGAAGGGAGGAGGTTATTGATGTATTGATACATAAATTGAGATGTCTGTTCAAATCTAATCTGCTTGATATTTAGGAGTTTATGCTCAGCAAATAAGGGACCAGTATGACAGTTAACAGTGGATTTAGTGATAACTCGTATGGCTTTTTTTGTAAGGTCCTTAAAACATGGAGATGGGTATCATAGGTTGAAGTCCAAATTAAATTAGAGTAAGTAAGGTATGGATAGACTAGGGTGAAATATAGATTGATAAGCACATGAGAGGGAAGCAAGTAAGAGACTCTCTTAATAATGCCTATGCTTTTTGAATTTTTTTTACTTATTTCGTCTATATGAACTTTCCATTTTAGGTGCTGATCAATATGAACGCCAAGGAATTTTGTCGTGTAAACTTGAGGAATTACTTTATTGTCAATAAGCAGCTCATTATTTGTTATAGGTATTGGTTTTTTATTTGAGCGAAATATGATATAATTAGTTTTAGATAGATTTAATGAAAGTTTATTTGCCTTGAACCAATCACTAGCTGATATTAATTCATTATTGACTAACTGAAGAAGTTGATATATAGATATTCGTTTTATTGACAAAATAACCGATCGACATAACGCGACAGTTAACAAGCACAAAGGAGCAGCGGATAAAGCCTAGTAAATGTTTTTATACAGCATCCGTGTTATGAAGCTTTTATTGTTTTTATTGGTTAGTTCGAATGGATGTAGCCTAGGGCGTAGATTGTATTTTCCAGGGAGTCTATCGGAGAAAAATTTGCGAAGAACATGATTGTCATCTATAATAATAGCTGCAAAGAGTGCAGCATCAGCAGACTCAGCCATAATGGCTGCTTTGGGGGAGTCGGATGGAAGGAATCCAGCTCGTCTGACACGTCCTAAGAACCTTTCTATGCGGTCGACCTCACCAGCGCTCAGCAGTCCCCACCAGGCGGGAGAGGCGTACAGCAGACGTGCAACTGTGGTCGCTCGAGTAATGACGTGCAAGGCCGGTCCTGGCAAGCCGTGAGCTCGCAGCACGCGCAAAGCGTAAATTGAAGAGGCACACGAGCTTAGAGTATTATCAACATGCTCCGAGACAGTTAGATGTTCACCAATTGTAACACCTAGTATTTTTATAGAAGTTGCTCTATTAACTCCTGTGATGGACGACATGGAGGCCAATGAAGCATGCGATCTCTTAACAACTGCCATTTCCCTGGTCTTTTTTGGGTTAATGTGCAGGTTTTTGCTGGTGGCCCAAGTTTGTATGTGTTGGAGTTCACTTTGGGCTGATCTGATGTTGTTCGAGCCGATTAGTAGGTAGGTGTCATCAGCATATTTCAATAGTCGGTTTTGATCATTTACTGGATGAAGGTCAGAAGTGCCAGTGATAAACTTTGCCGGGCCAACACCTGAACCCTGAACGACACTAGCATTTATTTTCTTAATCGTTGATGTTTTCCCTTCGAAGCAGGTTGCATGTTTTCTGTCATCAAGGTAGGTTGCGAACCAGTTGAATATACAGTCAGGTATATCAAGCTTAGAGAGTGTGTCAACAATTGCGCAGTGTCTGAAGGAATCAAACGCTTTTGTATAGTCCATTGAGATTACAACGACATGTTGATTGGTGGCTAAGAGTTCAGAGATGTTTTGAAGTATGGCTATCAGTGCCGCTGTAGTAGATCCTGTCGGACGGAAGGCATATTGATCATAGGAGGCATGCGATAAAAATACATTAGAATCATCTGCAAATAGAATGTAGTGTAAGATGAATGATGAATTTGATGAATTTGGGAGGTCATTGATATAGATTAAAAACAGGAGAGGACCAAGGATAGATCCTTGAGGTACTCCAAATTCTATAGTTTGAAAGTTAGACAATTTTCCATTACAAAGCACCTGCTGTAGACGATTGTCCAAATAACTACTAAGCCATCGAAGTGCATTATCTCTAATACCATAGTGTTCAAGTTTATACAAAAGTATTTTGTGGTCCACAGTATCAAATGCCTTTGCAAGGTCAAGGAAGATACCAATTGAGTACTCATTATTGTCCATGGCTTTGGTAATTTTGTCCTGTATATCAATCAGTGACATGGAGGTAGAGTGACCCGGCTGAAAGCCATGCTGAAACGGATATAATATGTCCTTATGCTTTATGTATGAAAGTAATCTGTCATACATTACTCTTTCAAATAATTTAGAGAAAAAAGGTAGTATAGAAATGGGTCTGTAATTATTAATTTCATTTTTGGCACCTTGTTTGTGAATGGGGAGAACTTTGGCAAGCTTGATTTCTGATGGAACAATACCATTTTTTAGTGAACAGTTAATCACTTCAGCCAGCGGACTGGCAAGAAGTTCCATAACCGGTGATAATATCATAGGATTCAAATCATCAGTGCCAGAACTGTGGGTCGATTTAAGAGAGTTATTAATTGCTAATATTTCCTGGGAGGTAGTTGAAAGTAGGGCAAAGGAATTAGAGGAGGATGGGTGGAGATAGTCTTGAAAGCATTTCTCAGATGGAGGGATTTTGGATGATAAAGATTTTGCTAAGCCTGTAAAATATGAGTTGAATTTTTCAGCCATTACTAAAGGGTCATTTGTTAAATTTCCATCCAGATTAATTTCATTAATAAGTGTGTCCTTACATACATACATACATACATACATACATGCATACGTACATACATACATATGTATGTTTGAATACATGTGTAGGACTTTTGTCATGTCATGTCATTGCGCCGACGTCGCTTCGCGACGGTTGGCTGCATGATCGGACCAATGTACTCCAGCAAGATCTGTCTTTTACTGTCCTCAATAGCGCCGCTCCCGATAGACCGGTCCACAACGTGATGTTATCGAGCCAGCATACTCTAGGTCTACCGCGGCTACGAACACCCTCCACCAACCCCATCATGACACTATTTTCAATATTGTCCGGCTGTCGCAGGATGTGGCCAAAGTATCGTAATTTCCGGGTTTTGACATGGCCTAACAACTCGCATTTTGTCCCTGCTAATTTGTAAACTCGTTCATTAGTCAACATTTCTGTCCATGAAATACGTAGTAATTTCCTAATGCATTTGTTTTCGAAAGCCTGTATAATTCTTTCCTCCTCCTTCTTTAGAGTCCACGTCTCACAACCGTATGTTGCTACTGGCCACACTAAGGCCCTCATCAGCCGTATTTTTGTCTTGGAGCTGATTGCCTTATTCTTCCATACCTTTGTCAACTTAATCATGACTGATGTACCCATGGCTAACCTTGTTTTCACTTCTACATTACAGTCTGCATCTTTCGTTACTCTGCTTCCCAGATAGACAAAGGAGTCTACCTGCTCTAAACTACCACTGATCACTCTAATCTCCAATTCTGTGTCCGTATTTGTCATGACCTTCGTCTTTGCGGCATTAATCTTCATGCTATACTCGTTTGCAGACCTCTCAACCCTGTCCACCAATTCTTGTAGCTCCTCTGGTGATGTAGTCAGTAATACAATGTCATCTGCGTATCTTAGGTTGTTAATGGTTTTACCCCCGATTCTGAATCCACTGTTGAATCCCTGCAAGGCTTTCCTCATTACTTGTTCTGCTAGAATGTTAAAAAGACATGGTGAAAGGTTACACCCTTGTCGCACTTGTAGGACTTTTACTTAGGGGAAAACTAGCTATGATAGAAGACACTGTACATCTTATAAATGAGTATAATTAAGGCACATACCATACAAGAACAATAACGTTACGATCTGCTCTCTAGACACAGTCACGATCTTAAACAACTCCTCTGTCTTTGTCTGAGCGTCCAGTTCGAGTCTTCCAGAGTAGAGCTCAGTTGGAAGTCCCTGAGTTGTAGTGCCCTGAGTGTCTTGCGTCTCTTCTCTATATTCCGATTCCTCCTAGCAGCTTCTAGGATGCCTGGCAGCCTGCCTACAGCTAGCCGCTGGCTATCTTCCCTAGCCTCTCTACTAAGCAACCGCCTGTCTCTGTATTCTGAATTTCCATACCACACATTACTTTCCTTCATTACTCTGATGCTGTTAAATATATTATATACTCTCTCTGGCCAAACCTGCCTACCTAGGTTTCTCTCTGAAGATGACCATTTTAGGTCCGCATTCTCACTTCCTGGCTAACCAGTCACACTGCCTACTGTGTGGTCAGTTCCCTGCTGACCAGCCAGTCTGCGTGCTGCCTGGATTTGTTATCCACGACATGTTCAATCACACATTCTGGCACTACATTTAGCATCTCTTATTTGTCTCTCCTCTTTCTCCACTTTTCTATCGCTTTGTCACTCTCCCTCCTTCTTACACTTGCCTGTCTCATTCCTCAGCTGTATATTGAAATTCCCCTTCTAATATTGATCCTTTAAATCACTCTCTATATATATCCTCTGATCTTATCCATCTCAACACTTGCTCATCTCAAGCTGATCATTTCCAACTGAGCTATTTAGTTCTCCTTTCCTCCTTGGTTCACATCTGTAACTGCACTAATACCAGTTCAACTGCATAACTTCTATAGTGACTTCTACCTGTCCCATACATACATACATATGGTCATTCCGCGACTTTGACCAGGTCTCTGTTATGGCTAAGTGTTACATGGCAGCGGATTTCATTTTACAGTATATTGAATTCTTTACTCAATGCATCTGTATGCAAAATAAGCAGTTTACATGCCTTAGTAATTTACATGTAAATGAATTTTTGGAGTACTGTCCGTTGGCTGATCACATGATTCCTAGTGCCATCTGACGAATATGAAATTACTATGATAACAAGGTACAAGACCAATAAACAATCTTAATTGCATGATGCTTTAAATGAACTTGCAGCATTTCATTTGATTAGAATGCACAGCAACATCACTTCTAATATATTATAATTTTCTATTTCAGCAAATTTGATGTGAAAAATTACGAGTAATGCAATTTTTGTGACCTATCTGATGCCAGGTTCTTCTCTTTAAATCTTGCCATTGCTTCAGTTTAATTTTCCAAGAAACACCGTTAACGCCATTAGAAAAAACAGAAATGTCTAAGTTTGGAGCTCATTATTAAATTTTGTTAAAAAATCTATTCACTTTGTATAGTTCACACAATGGAGATAATTTTTACTGGCCATTTCTTGCTAAAATGATTTCTCAAATGCTAAGGCTTTTATTTTTGAAAATTCTTAACTTTTTCATTCCCAAAGATACAAATTTACTATTTTCACCACATTAGTCAACTGCATCTGTAGTATATAAAAACAAAATTAAACTCATTTTATTAAAATACCGACTTTGGGAGGTTTCTCAAGCACGGTCACATTTAGTAAAATATTGTTTAGTGTCTCTAATTTTCATCCATCATAGCACTTTACGTCTTGAATTAAAAATTACAGACATGCATTAATTGTACCATGAGTTTTGATTGTTGCCATACTTTCCTAGTCTTTAGTAAGTGAAGGTGGTAATGTTTATCAGGTCCATCCGTGCTGGAGGTATTCAACACCCTTTTACGTCATCTGCGAATATCTGTTGACACTGTACTGGTGGAAGGACAAAGAGCAAATGATGAAAGACACTTTCAGGAAGCCATCATCAACACAATTGGTGGGAATTGTTTTGTAAAAAATAGGTTCCTCACTGTCGCTGCTATTATTATTATTATTATTATTAAATAAATTTGTAAAGCGCGCAAGGTCACACCGAAATGTGAATCTGAGGCACGGGTAGTCAGCTGCCAGAGGAAGATGCAATTAAAGATCCATATGCCTGAAAGCCAAGGAGAAGTAGTAAGTTTTTAGCCGCTTTTGAATGAAGGAAGTGAAATTGAGCTTCGAAGAGAGAGCGGAAGTCGATTCCATTCCCTGGGTGCAGAGGCATGGAATGCATGCAAGCCCATAACTGTTTTGCATCGAGGTTCAGATAAAAGACTTGTACCCGATGGACGCAAGCAACGAGGAGGAATGTAAGGAGTTAGTAGTGACTGAAGGTAGGAAGGTGCGTTGGTGCTGAGAGATTTGTAGGTCAGACATGCCAATTTGAATTTTATACTGTACTGAACAGGAAGCCAGTGCAGTTTCAAGCAATAAACGCTGGAGTTTTTCGCTAGACAAACCACGCTAGCAACCCAAACCGCAAACCATCCATTTTCTAGCGCAGCGTTTCCCAAAGTGGGTTCCGCGGAACCCAAGGGTTCCGCGGGGCGAGCTCAGGGGTTCCGCGAAAAGTTGTAAAAAATCGAATTTTTTTGGAAAATGCAATGAAAATTTGAAACTACAGTCAATCGACTTTTGTGTTTTGTCCTCGCCCATTGAGTGGCTCCAAGGTTCCGAGTTTCATTGTCCATTAAAAATCCAGTTACAATTCATAGACAACGATCACTGCTGAGACGTATGTAGGTCAGAGCTGTAAATCTGAATAGGAACTCAGTCATCGATCTTTGTTATCGTTATCCCGACCGAGGCTAATCTGAGCATGATTGATTAGGCCTAAACGTGACAGCTTGAAAAGTGCCGCCAAGTAAAATTATCGTACTGTGCAATTGTGACAAATAATAATTTTATTAGTTGGTGTAAAAATTTACCAAAATTCAGTGACTGTATCGTACGCTTGGGTTCTAGGCCGCTCTTTGTGATTTAAATGATAGGCGTACAGCTGACAATAAGAATCCAGCTTTCAAGTGCCAAGCCAATTATAGTAGAAAAATTGCACAAGAAGAAGAAAGAGGGCTTTTCGTATTCTAGGCTTCATGTGCGCTACTCTCAGTATTGTGATACACGAGTCATGATTTTCAAAACAATTCCACTTAATTTTTCAGATAAGAGAAGTAAACTTTATGCAATAGGCCTAGTGTTTTGGTAGGCCTATGTAGGCTAGTCCATATTTGTATGCTTTCTAGGCGCTATGCATGTTTCAATTCGTTTAGTTGATTTGGGGTTCCGCAGGAAAATATTAGGACACGAAGGGTTCCGTGGCCCAAAAAGTTTGGGAAACGCTGTTCTAGCGAACTATGTTTATATTTCTTATTTTCCGCCCAGCAAATGACGTAATTTATAATATGGAAAGCCGTTAGTACAATCGTGAAACATAATTATATATTCCTATTGCCGTTATAGCGAGTTTATACGGGATACATGGCCGGCGAATAGACGCATATCGCGTGGACGAGTTAACTCGGGGATCACGCTGTGCAATAGTTAATGCTGGACAAGTTAACTCGGGGATCACGGTAAAGGGGTTAAGCAATCTTTGTTATATCGTTTTCCAAGGAAAATTACATTTCAACAAATTACTCACTAAATACAGTTTGAAGCGAAATATTCTCTTTTAACAATGTTATTATAATTATGCCTGTACAATATAATTATTTCATGCACCGAAAGTGATCTTTATTATCACTTGTTGAAACCACCAAAAGAACTCAAATATCAAAGCCATGTATGGTCGAATCGGAGAGTAAGGACACAAATAAGTAGCGTTGTTACATGTTTAACGACACTGCCATTTCAAAGATGATTAGTGTCGCCACGCCATTTAGGTCCCCGTTGACGGACCGTGCTAGCCCGAGATTTTGAATCTCTGAAATAGCCACCTTCGGGAAGCGAACCGCGGCCCGCGGCCCGCACGTTCTCTTTCACAGAGTTACGTACAGACGCGCGACCAGCGCTCTTGCCGATGTAGCTAAGCCAGCTAGTAAATAAGTAGCCGTCTTTGTGGGTCTATCAGTTTAGCTAGGCCAAGGGATCACGTGGTTTCGGCTGAGGTATTTTGTGAGGTAGGAAAATGGCGGATATGAAAGATTTGCCACGGCCAAAAGTGAAAACCAAACATACGAAAATATTGCGCTGCGTAGAGATGTAAGGAATTTTAAAATTAAACTCTGATATTAATCGAAATTTAGCGCAGTTTATTGGATGAATTGACGACTTTTCGGCAACCAACGATGTGCGCTTGTTTATATCAACGGCGTTATGATATTTACGTACGCTGTAGCTTCACAGTTAACACCTCGCATAAATTCGTGTTTCCTGCTCTTTTTACACTGCCTCAACATCACCGGGCAGCTCAACACAGGAAGCTCCGTCTAGTAATATATATAAGGTCGTTGAGTTTAGCCATGGCGTTGCCCATCGTTAATGTACATAACCGCAAATATCAAAGCAGCTATGCGTGGTGTTCTAATAAAAGAAACAGGCACAAATAAGCAGCCATCTTGGTTTGCAATGTAGGTGTAGGCTTTGGGTATATATATTCTTGGGCGCACGCCGTGCGCCATAAGGTAGCGCTGCTGCCAGAGTTCTTTTTCAGTTGGTTATAATTAAAGAATATACTTACCGAATCTATTACTGTCAATATCATTGAAACTGAACTTGATTTTTTCACGGACTACAGTTTTATTACACTTGGTGCTGACATACTTGCTAAATTTATAATAGAAATCGGAAGCAGTTGACGGAAGTTAATATTATAAACTGTTAATATTATGAACAATTTCCAAACATAATTTTGCTAGAATTTGCGCATTTTAAAGTTCTTTCATCATTAAAAATGATATTCTTCAATGTCACTTGTTTTGATTTTATGCATTCGACCTATATGCGAGCTGTCGATTTTGGACGTTATTTTTCTCGAAAAACACTTTGACTTATACGTGAATCAACTTATACGCGAGTAATCCGAGTATATAACTATATACGGTACTTTCCGCGTTGAATATCTTACCATTTGTCATGCTTAAACACAAGCAACCACTAGCGAATTCATAGTGTGTCTACCAATTGCTTATCTATGAACTTACTGTGTTTGACTGAATTCTCCACCATCCAACTGCTTTAAACTAGGGCTGTTGATTTAATCGCGTTAACGTGTGCGATTAACGCGTTAAAAAATTCTGCGATTAAAATTTTTAACGCATTAATCGTACGTGTTAATTAGATCTGATTAAAATGGAATCAGAGGCAGGAAAACTCATTTTAAATGGAAGGCTCGTGCTTAAAGCTAGTGATACATTCTTTGGCAAATATTCCAAAAAAGAATTTGAGTACGGTATTATCGTAGCAATTCTTTGCTCAATTATCGTCTGCATGCGAACCAAAACATGCGTTAAACGTTAACGATGAACCGTCGACATCCGCGGCATCGCATCGTCCACTAAGGTTGTTTCCTCACCCCGTCAGACTACGTTGGTTGAACTCCATGAGATGGCAAGACCAATGAATCCAGGTTTCAAACAGTAAATGTTTACAGAAGGACAAATTAGACGAGATTTAACAAGAACCGCAACCTCTTGTGAAAAATTGTGACTAAATAATGAGGTTCAATAGTAGACCTGCTACTGTTAATTAATAAGAGCATCTCTTGAACCGACCAATATAAATAAACTGGTCTGCCTATTCAATTGGCTGAATAAATAATTAATTTTGATAGTCAGAAACGGTTGTCTAATCTTCACATTTAGGCCTAGATCATTTTAATTAAAGGTGGTTCAAATAAAAAAAATTACGGATTTTTAGCAGTTGACTGATTTGAACAGTGTTTCAATTCTGTCTGTCACACAAAACTGCTCAATAAACTAAAGGCAGAATTCAATAGGTCTGAGCCAAAGGTTATTGAATATGTTTGCAATAGAAAGAAAGCATTCAATCATTAAAATTTTATGCTTCAGGGGTCCTTAGAAAATAGTATGTTTAAAATATTTGAAGGCAATGTATTGCGATTAATTTGCAGTTAATTCCGATTTAAAAAATTAATTGCGCGATTAATTTCGATTAAAAATTTTAATCGAACAACAGCCCTACTTTAAACTCAGTCCGTTGCAACTACGCCTATGGCTGTGACATGCATGCAAAATTGCTGGCTACAAAATTGCACCTGTGGCAGTCAGGGGTTAATTTGATCCCATCCCAGAATAAGTCTGATAATATGATGTTGACCCTTCTGGTCATCCCAAAATAAGTCTGATAATATGATGTTGACCCTTCTGGTCATCCCAGAGTAAGTCTGATAATATGATGTTGACCCTTCTGGTCATCCCAGAATAAGTCTGATAATATGATGTTGACCCTTCTGGTCATCCCAGAATAAGTCTGATAATATGATGTTGATCCTAAGTGGAGCCTTATTTAAAATTTGCAGGTGAATTCGCTAACAATCTTCCAGATTATCAAAAAATTGAAATAATGATGTTTGTCATGGGCAAAGTGCCACTGCCATCAGAGGATACCAAGAGGTCAGTGTTTGCTTTTTTTATTCAGTGCACAAAATGGTAAAGCAATGATGTGTTTAGAATGTTCATCTGGTGATAGGGAGGCTTGCTGGTCTGTCTCGCACTGGTGGTAACAAGTGAAGATGAGACAGCCAGCAGGAGTCCCACTCATCCATAAATTCCTTAAATTTGAAAATTTGGCTGGAGGATCTTTTCTTATTGATTGGGCACATTCGCCTGCCACTATAATTGCCTTTTCTTCATTGAAGACCATGACTTCACCTCATGACTCATCTCGTCTTAGTGTTCCGTTCTAGAAAAATTAATTTGGGAGCCCTGCCTATTTTCAGTAACAAACATTAGGCCAGCTAGGCCTATTTCTTTACTGGAAAACTGAAAGTTACCAGAGGTGGTTGTGCTTCTAGCCATCACTAAGTACACCATATTGCCACAGTTGCTGATTATTTGCAAACAGGATAATCTTCAGTGGCAGTGCATTACCGGTATTTCATTCTCTTATCTGCAGTGTTAGTGAACGCAATTAATGATGCAAACTTGCAAATAAACATAAAAACTATGCAGAATGAGGTATTTATTTATGCTCTTGTTTAGTTCAGGTCTGTGTTTTAGTCTGCCATTTCGATTTCTGATTTTGCCTGATTAACCTGCATGCGCACGATTTAAAGTGTCCAATAGCTTTGCTACATTCAATCATGTGATCCGCCATTGCGAAGTTGGCTACTTAATATGTTCACACTGATCCAGTTTGAGACTCTTGGAAAAGCATCTTATTGGTTTATTATAAGATCAGGTCGAATACATAAGTTATTAATGAGGTAGAGCTCTGACTAAGCTTTCGAACTATTTAAAACAACCCGGCTGTCTTTCGCCAGGTGGATGCTGTTGATGGCTTTAAAATTATGCACTAAACGGTTTTTTAGATCGGTTTTATACCTTATGGGTCGTTTAATTTGCCCAAGCAACTCATTAAAAACAGAAAAATAAATCATGTTTCAATATTTTATTGGTACATTATATAATGTAGATGCCAAAAAAATGTAATAATCGCAAATTCAATAATTTGAAGGGTTGACACCTTTAAAAGTGATTTGCAGCTTTCAGCATTGTGTGACTTCCGACTCATAATGTAAGGACGGTTACATATTATCCTGGACATTGAGAAGTGACATGGAAGTAGAGTGACTTGCCATGTTGAGAATCATGTAGAATATCCTTTTATTATCTTCAACAAACAGCATCAGTAACATAAGGTACAATAAACAAGCAAGGCAGTAGCTATTGACTTAAAAGATGATAAAAGTGCCAGTAATTAAAACTTCTCTGGATCTGACTCAGCTAAAGTGCCTCGAAAGGTCACCGAGTTGAAACGCTGGACCAGTGACATAGCCAGGAATTTTTAATGGGGGAGGAGTTTTATGGCCGGATACCCTGTTTTTTCTATTTTTTCTTACTAAAATGGATAAATAACCTTAAAAAACCTTTTTCCCGGAGCCAATGGGGGGTTTTAACCCCCGAAACCTCTCTTGCCTACGCCACTGCGCTGGACAGTTATAGAGAAGCTTTGCAACAGAAAACCGGTCTCTCTCAGATCACCAGAAGACAATGTTGGAATGCATCCCACACAAGATGACGGCCCGCACGCCATAGAATCATGGTCATGCCGTCTGGTCGTCTACCATTCGTGCGTAGTAGTCCGGGTGGTTCTTTTATGGACGGGATCCCTGCTTTTAAAAGGGAACGATGCATAATGTCATTGATCGTACTACGTCGAGCTATGGGGGGGCCCGGTAGAGTAGTGGTTAACACGCTGGCCAACAGTGCGAGAGGTAGTGAGTTCGAGCCTCCGTTGGGCGGATTTGCTTTGTAGGCTGCCATTGGCGCCGTGTAATTACAAAGCTGTCTGTTCAGTTGGTAGTTAAGTTTAATTAAGATTAATGCATAACCTGTAAATGTAAAGCGCAGTGCGTCTTGCAGGCGTTTAATTAAAGAAAAAAATATTATTATTATATTATTATTCGGCCAAAGCCGAGAGAGCAGGACACGTCGTGGCTACTTCTGGCGTCAATTTGGGTTCCGCAGGCGCAAGTATGAGGTCCACATATTGAGGCCCCAAGTCGCAATCCAACGACCACTTGAACATCCTCGTTGTCAAATCGTAGTCTACATGCAGTTATAGGTAAAGCATGGAGCCTGTCGCTAGCGTGGGGTGATGAGACTGCTTTCAGTTGCACGATGTTATATAACATCTGCATTTTCAAGCATTGACTTTGCAGTTTTCTCCAAAAGGGTTTGTCCCATGATGCTTCCTGATGTGTTGGCAAGATCCCTGCCTCATCGAATTCTGTCTTGGAGCGCCACTCGGATCTGTGACTTTCATGACTTGAAAGTGCGAGTCCGGTTCGAGATTAAGAGAACTCAAAATGAGAGTCTGGAGAGGGAGAGTGCTTGCAGCTGAAGCCAGAAAGGCTGGAAGTGCTAGCGAAGACGCTCTCCGAATACCCAGACCACCATCTTTATGGGCAATGAGGCTTGTATACATTGATGATCGTTTAAAGAAATGTAGAATATTAGTTTTGATAAAGTTATTAAATGATCTTGAATGATGATCTTAAACAATGAAATAATGACATTAGTTAGCCAATTTCTTGATATCACGATGAAAATGTAAGGAATATAATACAAAGATAAAATTAAGGAAAATAATAACAGATAGTAAATAAATAAATAAAGCTGCATAAAAAATAAAAAGTGGAATAAAGCGATACAAAAAATTAAAAACAAAAATCACGTTTAAAAAAAGGTAAAAACTTATTTCAAGGTTTTAAATAACTATTATGATAATTTGTTTTAATGCAGGACACTTAGAACATTATTATAATAATAATTATTATTATTATTGTTATTTGCTGCATGCGGCCTGGGATTGAGCAATGTGGCACGGCAGTTAGAGTGGTTCCAGGATTCCGCCTTGGACAAACTATGCATCACATCGGTGCCAGTGTAGCGATATCGCAGACCCAGGGGGACATCATGGACTGGTTTGCAGAAGGTCGATGGGAAGGGCAGTGCGACACACTTCGCTAAATGACATCATCTGGAGAACCTTGTCGAAGGCGGATATTCTGAGTTCAAGAGAACCGTCAGGACTGGCCGCACCGATGGCAAGAGACCAGACGGAGCCGCATTGGTCCCATGGACAATTGGCAGGGCAGATTCATTGCATGGGATGCAACTGCAAATGCACGCATGTGCAGTGTTGTATATTCACCTGACGTCAACAGTAACGAGTGAAGCGACAGAACAAGCTGCTGAGCGAAAAAGCACCAAGTATACATCCCTCCCCGCTACTCACGAATTCAGCCCCTACTCACGAATTCAGCCCCTACTCACGAATTCAACCCCTACTCACGTATTCAGCCCCTACTCACGAATTCAGCCCCTACTCACGAATTCAGCCCCGTCGCCATTGAATGTCCAATTTAGACAGTGATAATGATAGTGAAGTAAGTTCTAGTCCTATTGGACTGCCTAAGGTTCGCCTAGCTCCTCTGCAATCTGTACTCAATGCCGCTGCTAGGCTCATTGCCCGTCTTCCTCGATTCTCCCACATTTCTACATTCATGACTGAACAACTTCACTGGCTTCCTCTCTCGGCCCGTATTCAATTTAAAGTCCTGATTTTGGTCATTAAGTCTCAAATGGGTCTTGCTCCGAAGTATCTGTGTGATCAGATACATCGCCCTCTTTCTGCCACTTCACTGCGTCCTCTTAGGTCCTCTGATCGGCTTGACCTCTTTGTCCCCCGAGTCAGGACTGCCATGGCTCAATCCAGATCATTTGCCTGCATTGGTCCCTCCCTATGGAATGGGCTACCTCCATCAGTTCGCTCTGCCATCCTCTCTGGTAGTGTGTCCTCGTCTTTCTCTCGTCTAAAAACTTGTCTTTTTTCTCGGAGTTAAACGCACTGGGAGCGCTTCTGAAAGGCTCTTGCTGCGAGAAGCGCTTTATAAATGGTCAGATAAGATAAGATAAGATAGTCCTAGTAATATTTTTGTGTAAGAAAATGATGACAGTGATGATAGCCAGAAAACCATTACTAACTTATACCAATGTCTGACTAATTGTTCACCCACTTTTGAACTCCTGTGATCCAATTGACAGGTTTCTTTGTCAGAAGGATCTTTTTATTTACAAATCGGTGAATTTCATCCGCTAGTAAACAGTAAATCTTGGCTCATTTAAATGTCCATTTATGGCTACTTACGGCATGATTTAAATAGCCATTTTGGTTGGTTGTTTTTAGTACATTAGAGATTTCTAAGGATTTCTTTGACACAATCTGGCTCTTGAAAAATTATAATAAGTGGCATCAAAATAATAACAAGTGACACTATACTCTAAAATTATATCAATTGTTATTCAGTAGGAGCGATGATGTGACAGGACCAGCATCGTCTCCTGTTGCTACCATTCTTTATCTTGCAGTCATTAATGAGTTAACGGCCATACATGGCAGTATGCACAGTGTACACAGTGTGCATGCATCTGCATAATCATGATGATGATAAAAAAAGTGCTGTTGATGTTTTGCTGTGACAGTGGCCCAGAAGTCCTACTACAGACAATGCTGCTCAAGTCACTTCTCAAGGTAAGTTGTGTTCTAATACATAATACAGTGTAAATTTTAGTTTTAAGGGTTGTTTTCTTTAGGTAGAGATTCTTAATTCCATGGGATTTAAAAAATAACATTGTTTGCCATGTTGTATCATGCTATCATTATTGTTATTATAATTAGGGCCCCCAGAAATTCGCGATCTTGCGGAGCGCAAATTTTGTGCAAAATTTCAGGTTTCGCGCAGCAGCGCAAAAATTGGCAATCTGCGCTATTTTTGCGCAAATTTTGACAAAATCTTGCTAATTTATCTACATTGGGCTTTGATTGACTTAAAGTTTTCTGCGGCGCGTGGCAGTTCAACATAGCAACGACACCGATGGGTGATAATCGAAATGGCGGCCGCCGAACGGGATGATATTACAGAGGAATTTTTAGCTAAAGATCGGTATTTTTAATAGTAATGCACAAACTTAAAGTATAGAAAATTGTGACGACCGACCAATAAAATGCATTAGACAATTTTCTCAAAGCTGTCACACAGGAGCGGCGTGTGCTGTCTCGGTTTATGACAGAACGAATGCATTTAATCTATAGGCGTCAGGAAGACGGAAGGTTACTATTCAGCACGTTGTGTAATTTGGTGATTCATTATAATATATAAGCATAGAGTCTATATAATACTATTTTGAAGTTGTATTTGTAATGAGCGTAGATTTCGGTGGGCGTAAATTTTGCAAATGATTTGCAAATTGGGAGAGAAGTGACACGGCTTGGATTGAATGTGGATGGTCAGATACTGGAGCAAAAGGAGAGCTTCTTGTATCTGGGAGGTCTTATCGATGCGCATGGGGGATCAGAAAAGGACGTTGAAAGAAGAATTGGGCTCGCTAGAGGAATATTGCAGAGATTGCATAGGATCTGGAGATCAAAGGAAATTAGCAAGACCACCAAGGTGCGAATATACGAGACCTTGGTGCTGAGCGTACTGTTATACGACTCAGAGACGTGGACGCTGAAGGAGACAGAGAAAAGACGGTTGAGGGTATTTGAAATGACGTGCCTGCGAAGGATAGAAGGGGTCACAAGGAGGGAAAGGTTACGAAACATGGAAATACGCAGCAGACTGAGGATACAGCAAGACATTGTGGACAGGATTCAGATCAGAAGAATGCGGTACTTCGGACATGTCGTCAGAATGCAGAGTGTAAGATACCCAATGGTGGCACTTCAAGGATATGTGCATGGGAAGAGGAGAAGAGGCAGACCCAGGAGGCGATGGATGGATGTGGCAGAAGAAGACTGCCTGAGGATGGGACTAACTGTGGGAGAGGCGGCGCGGAGAGCGCAGGACAGGGACGACTGGAGGCTGTCCATAAAGGAGTGGCTGATGCGGGCGGAAGCTTCGCCAGGGCCATAAGTAAGTAAGTCAAATATTGCAAAATTAAAATTCTTTGCAATCGTCTGAATACGTTAATCTCTTGGTTCAAGGAACTTTATAACTGCATTTTTTGCTTGATTGTCTAATTTCTAGAATGCCAAAGCTGTACACTAAATGACAAAAACGCTATTTAGATACTTTGGTACAATGATTCAATGAAAAATAACGAGCATTATCATTTTATAACTTGCGCAAAATTTGCGCAAATTTATCGTTTTTGGTGCGCAATTTTTTGGCGCAAATTTCTGGGTGGCCTATGTTGTATATTAAAGTAGTGTACTATATACAGCTAGTAGCTACACACTGCAGCTAGGAGGTTATTATAATGCTGTATAAATACTGTACTATATAATAGCTACACACTACAACTAGGAGGCTATGATATGACAGGAAGGGAGAGAGATGGACGGATGCATAATTCGTCTATTCAGAATGACAAGGACGTATCGTATATTTAAAAAGTGTTGGATACGTCCTTGTTATTCTGAATAGACGAATTTATGTATAATGCAGGACTATTGGCTATATGCCGCAAATAGACTACGACATCTTATTTTTATAACAAACTAGCTGTACCCGGCCACGCGTTGCTGTGACTGAAAAGACTGTCCAACCCTCCCCTCCCTCCGTCCCTCCCGTTTCCTACCCCTCCCTCCCCTCCGTCCCTCCTCTTCCTCCATCCCTAGAAATATGCGCTATAGAAAGACGCGCGGATATGCGTCATAAAAACGGCCGCAAATGGACGATTTTGTAAAAACCGACAGTTACATATAAATATGCGCTATAGAAACACGTGCGGATATGCGTGATCAAACGTGGCCGATAATGGACGGACAGAAATCGAAATGGGTCGAATCCATCGATGTATATCGAATCGAACGAAAAGTTACATATAAATATGCGCTATAGAAACACGGCCGGATATGCGTGATAAAACGCGGCCGAAAATGGACGGATGGATGCGTGAAAGTTGAAATTGAAATGGGTCGAATCCATCGACGTATATCGACTCAAATTCAAAGTTTGGGGTTTTTTCGTAAAGAATGCGCTTTTCCCAAAAGGCATCATACAAACCCGCTCATGCTCGAATGGAACGTTTTGCGAAAAATTTCAAAACAATCGGTCAAGAACTTTCCGAGAACCTTGATTACAAACGGTAACGTTTTACATTTTTATTTATATAGATAAACAGTTGGTAAAATAGGCTATCTTCTTTCGATAATAACTTGTAAGTATGAATTAAAAGCATTCAGTATTTTTAGACAAATATAATTAGTACCAACCAAGATGCTTATTATGATAATTTCCGGCATCAACTAACTTCAAAGAACTTAAACAGACATTTGAAGCTGAGTGTATTTGTCTGGAAACGCACTTCAAAGAATGAACATTGATTGGCACGTCTTATGTTTCACTCAAGTATTGAACGACATCTTCCAGCTCTATCTGACTCAGCCGCCGCTTCCTCACCAATGAAGTCAGAGGTTGTTGATTTGTCCGCCGCCGCACTTCCTCGTTCGTGATGAAATCACTCCATTTTATGTTGCAGATCCTCCTAAGGCACCAGTGATCCAGGGCATCAACTTTCTTTTCTTCCTCCTTTGTCAGAGTCCAGGTTTCACTGCCATAGAGGAATATCGATAGTATACAATTACAACCGTTGTAGAGTCTGAGCTTGACCTCCAGCGACAATCGTGAGGACCACACATTCTTGTTGAGATCCATCATGGCCTGCCTGGTGAGAGCCATTCTGCGCCGGACATCATGTATGCTCCTTCCAGATTCATGAATCAGCGAGCCCAGGTACGTGAACTTTGGAACACACTCAACCACCTGGCCATCCACAACCAGGTTCCCTGGTGAGGGCAAGAAGTCGCTATGGGATTGGATCTTTGTTTTTTCCAATTGACCTCAAGGCCCAGCGGTGCCCCCTCCTCTTGCAGGATGGTCAGTGCCGATTCCAGGATATCCACCAGTTCAGCCAGCACGGCAACATCGTCGGCAGCCGGGCAAAGTCAAGGTCGGAGAATGACTCATCACCAATGCTGAACCCATTTATCGCTCGATGCGTCGTTCGTTCCATCGCAACATCAAACATATCAGGCACCATTATGCAGCCCTGCCTCACACCAACATCAGTCTGAAAGTGCTCCCCAACCATCCCATTCACAGAGACGCAGCTGGTCGTGCCAGTGTGTAGTGTAACTCTCAGCCTTATAAATTTCTCTTGTATCCCAAGCACCTTTAAGATTTTCCACAGTGCTGGTCTGTAGACAGAGTCAAATGCGGCTTTAAGGTCCATGTATGCTGCATACATTGGTATCCGATACTCCCACCTTCTTTGAGTATTATGAATGATAGAAGTGAATATTTATGGCATGTTTATTGTTTATACATGCCATGTTAGACATGTTTTATAATAGTTTAGCTTCAAAAAAGTACAAGGTGGCCCTTGCACTCAGTTCGTTTTCAGTTTGTCGCCCAGTCACAGTTTTGTTGACTCAGCTCCACTTTATAGCTGAGTCGGATTTCCATCCTCCTGCTCTGGCCATTGCAAACAGTCTTCGAAGCCAGAGTCTTCAGCCTATAGAAAGTTGTCGGTCGAAACAAAGCCCAAGACATCGCCATTCATCGGCCCTGGAAACTCTTTGGTTTTTCCTTCGAAGTTCCGACCTTTAGGACTGGAACTGGACTATCTCTAGAAAGGAACGGTCGCAGCTTTGTACAGACATGCTGGAACTCTGAAGACACGTTAGGAACTGACTTGAAGTGAACGGTTTGAGACAGTTTTCGAGGTCAACTTAGTTGAGTACAGAAAAAAGAAAACTTGGTTAAAGCCAAAAGTCATATGTCAATTTCATGCTACCTAAGAGACAGAAAGAAGAGGTTACTCGGGTTAGCTATCGGATTGACCTTCCGGCACATAGCTGACAAACCACGATGACGAACGTTACAAAATCAATAAAATAAACGTTCAAGTCGACCACTGACCAGGTTGTGGAGCGCGGTGGTGTAGTAGTGGCGTCGTTGCCTTGAAGCCGGAAGGTTCGAATCCACCTCAAGTCGCTGCGTAGGAACCTTGAGCAAGTCCTTCACTTGCAATTGCTCAGCGCTTCGGTGTGAAACTCCGATGCAGTGTCCGCTCTGCAGTCGGGAGCGCCTCTGTGTAGGAGCTTGAAGGGGCACTATAGCAAGTGCGCGTACAAACTGACAGTGACTGGCTTTGTCCTTTACTTCATTTTGCCCAAAGTGCAAAAATTTAATGAGCCTGGGTCGGCCACTTTAAATCAATCTGTGGACCGCATGCGCCGGAGGGTCGCAGGTTGAACAGTGTTTTCATGTTTTTAACCTCTTCAATAAGTATATATTCGAAAGCTATATGTGTCTAATTTAGCATTGTACAATATACCCGATCGACCATGTGACCAATCGTCCATGTGACCGATCATTGATATGCCATTGCACCATTGGGTAATTTTCCCTATAACAGTGTATGGTCAGTGTACTCAGTTGGGTTTGGGGAACACAGGTTGAACAGAAATCCCCAAAAAAATTTGCCATGACAGTTTTTTAACCCCAACCTCTAAGTTGATAGATCGCCATGCCAGCCACTAGACTATGAAATTGCAACCAGCCAAGTGGGTTATGAGTTACTGATGAGTAAAGTGTTGTCATGGTAAAGAAGAAAATCACTTCGGACTAACAAGACAATTTCTTAACACTATAGCAACGAGTGTGTAATTAAAAGCTTAGCAACGAGTGTGTAATTAAAAGCTTAGCAACGAGTGTGTAATTAAAAGCTTAGCAACGAGTGTGTAATTAAAAGCTTAGCAACGAGTGTGTAATTAAAAGCTATGGGGACACAACAATGCAGCTCGTCATTAAGTGTTGAACAAGTGATAAAACTAGATATATTCCCAGGAAGAGTTGTAAGCAAAGCACTTCTGAGGTACTAATGTGTGTAGTATATTATGTATGCATACAAACATATGTCATGTCATGTCATAACGCCGGCTTCGCTTCGCGACGGTTGGCTGCATGATCGGACCAATGTACACCAGCAAGATCTGTCCTTTACGGTCCTCAATAGCGCCGCTCCCGATAGACCGGTCCACAACGTGATGTTATCGAGCCAGCATATTCTAGGTCTACCGTGGCTACGAACACCTTCCACCAGTCCCGTCATGACACTATTTTCAATATTGTCCTGCTGTCGCAGGATATGACCAAAGTATCGTAATTTCCGAGTTTTGACATGGCCTAACAACTCGCATTTGGTCCCTGCTAATTTGTAAACTCGTTCATTAGTCAACATTTCTGTCCATGAAATACGTAGTAGTTTCCTAATGCATTTGTTTTCGAAAGCCTGTATGATTCTTTCCTCCTCTTTCTTTAAAGTCCACGTCTCACAACCGTATGTTGCCACTGGCCACACTAAGGCCCTTATCAGTCGTATTTTTGTCTTGTAGCTGATCGCCTTGTTCTTCCATACCTTTGTCAACTTAATCATGACTGATGTACCCATGGCTAACCTTGTTTTCACTTCTACATTACAGTCTGCATCTTTCGTTACTCTGCTTCCCAGATAGACAAATGAGTCTACCTGATCTAAACTGCCACTGATCACTCTAATCTTCAATTCTTTGTCCGTATTTGTCATGACCTTCGTCTTTGCGGCATTAATCTTCATGCTGTAACACATATGGAAAATGAAAAAACATATGAATCAAATGATTTTTTTATTAAACAGGTGGCGACAAAATATAAAACTGTGTCAATGACAAATGCATTTCCGTCATCATTTGTGGAACCATTGCTTCGAATGTCACTCATTAAGGATGCTGGTATAAGAAGAATTGTTCAGGAGATCCTGCACACACTCATTGATCGCCACGACAACCTGACAAAGCTAAAATCAGTCAGGTACTACTTTTTGCCTTAACAAAATCTCTACAGAGTTTTGAACTATCATTGCAAGTTGTCAATGTTCAGGAAACATCTGGTTCCGTCTGTTCTCAAATATGCTGTGTTGCCAGAGCTGCTTTACATGCATGCATTAGAGTGGACTATGGTAATGCTATTTATGTGGACCTCCCTCTTTTTTAGATTAATCAGCTTCAATTCATTTTAACCCTTTCCGTACCATGCCATTTTAGTCCTGTGATACCAGGGTTTCTTAGCAGATTTGGCGAGTTTCGTGGACATAGATTTATAGATTTATGCAACTTCTATTTTACACATATATGGAAACATTGAAAACTTCAAATATGTAATTTTCAACTTTCTAACATGTTTTTATATGCAAGTTTGTATAATTATTGATAAATTCTGACTGTTTAGCTATGTTATTTAGGCCTACTGCTATCAATACTAATATAGGAGCTCATTCACCGTCTGTCCATTGACGGGCGCCGACCTTTTTGCAGCTTTTTCGTCGGCGCTGCTGTACTTTGAATACTGTCTGCATCACTACTGTCACCATCAAAGTCGCTACTTTCACTAGAAGGCTCTATATCACTACCAGAAGATTCTAACATCAGTTTCGCACCCTCTTCTTTGCTGAACGGTTTACACAACATCGTTATTTACACGCTCTACTATCGACCTTGAATATGCAATAAACACGTCACTTTCGTCAGTATAGAATAATATGCAGAAAAATAATATGCAGAGAATAATATTTTATACAGAGAATAATATGCAGAGAATAATTTTTCTCTTGTTTCTACTTTCAGTAGGTGTCAAAATTCAAACACTAAGCTCACCCTATCAAGCTAACACGATGCAGGTTTCTATAATATTCAAGGGCATATGCCGTAAGTCAGTGGCCCATGGACCCGATTAATGCGGCCTGTGACAGCCGTCTGGTATTTTGTTTTGTAAAGAAAGTAATCGGTTAAAAGCCAGTTTTGCTGCTCTTTTGCAATTTGAACCAAGACTCAAGCTGTTTTCTACTCATTTTACTGTGGACTTTGAATCCGCAACAGAAGATGTATAACATATGTAGTTAGTGGACCTTTAATGCGATACCTTGCTGAAGCCAGAAGTACAATGAAGTTTACATTCCGGAATTCTGCACCTTTCTACCACAAGAATAATTCCCAAAACTGCACCTGACTGCAACACGCATAATGGCAATGTTTGGCAGTACCTAGGCCGCATATAATGTGAACAGCTTTTACATTAATAATGAGTAATCATCTCAAAGAAGGACTGCCTTACAGTTACAGGTGAATATTTGCAAGCTGTAGGCCTGCTTCAATTGCTTGCATCTCAGAAGATAAAGCCGAACATTGATGCTCTTGTAGTTGGGGAATGTTGTCGGATGAGTGGCTCTAATAACACTCAGTATTACCTCTGATACTACTCACTAGAAATACCTTGGCATTTAAAGCTGCTATAAGTTCAGTTTTACGTATTACTAAATGTGCTGTTGATGCACTTCAAATCAGTGTGGCTCTGAGTTTTCAATTTTCTATGTGTTCTAGATCGGCTATATTTAGACTATAAATAAAGGTAAATTTTAAAAGATTATTTCATTATTACTTAGCATTGCATGATGTAATTATATAATTTTTTATAAATTGTTTCGCATGCATGATATATTTTTATGTTGTGGCCAATGTTCCCTCTAAGCTACGCGATTGGGCGGCCGTGCAGAAGAAAAATTTCTGCGGCGCAGAAGATTTTAACTGCCGCGCAAAAAATAAGTTTGAGTTACTTAGTATTTTTATTTTTTTCTTGTAGCCATTTTCTTAAAATCTGCATTTAGACTGTAAAACAACGGCGATAGTGCTGTAAAGTATCACTGGCCACTTTGTCATTTTGCGCATGCGATATAGCTATCCCTATTGACATCTGTTTCCAATTCTTTTCGTGGCAACTCTAAGAGTGAAGAAGTCTATGACTGCGACGAATAACGGCTGTAATTTCCGTAGTGGTTGGGCCCTGAATAGGCGATTTGGGCATTTGCACAGGATAATAGGTACCCTAGGTGCGCGTTCGCCATGTGCAGCTGACCACCAGAAGTGTGAGGCTGTGACCCTTGGAAGAAGCCGGGAAGGAATCGAGTAGCAGACCAGTCAGCGTTTAGCTCTTGTCGGATTTAATAGGTTTCTAGGTTCAGCAGACAGAGGCTGGTATTCATATCGACAATGATGCAAATTGAATTTTGATTTGCTGACATTGTAGATTTTCATTGACGTATACGTTTTGTTGTTGGGTAAAGCTCGAGAAAAATCATCACAATCATGACTAATTTACTTATTTGCTAAGCTAATTTGCATTTGCATAATTTTTCTGGAAAGGAGCTCCTACTACAAGCAAATAGTCCAAAATGTGGTTTCCAAGAAATCGAAATGGAAACGGTTGATGAAGGTCTGCTTAAATTTAGGGAGAAGGCCTAGACCTAGTGGCTGCAGATATATTGTCAGAAATGCTTTAGTCTGATGAATCAGATTAAAGCAAGAGCCAGAAATAGTTTAGAAGCCGACATGAAGATAGCCTTATCAGGAACAAACTTTATTTAGCATCGCAGAGGCAAGAGGGGCATAGCCCCACTGGAAAATTGATGCCTATTTTAATGACTAACATACATTTTGGTTTTTAATAAATGTCTTCGCACAAAGCATCATTGGTATACTAATGTCTGCTAATGATGCATAACTCGACATTGGGCTCCTGGCTTCAGCAAGGTATCGCATCAAAGGTCCACTAACTCCATCTGTATACATCTGTTGCGGATTCAAAGTCCACTGCACTGATCTGGTGCTGCATCTTGGTCTTGCTCCCATGCACTTACAGGAACTCTGCTGTCCCACCTCTGGTGTCCAGCGGCGATCTGACCTCCGATCAGCCGATCAAGCTGAACTCTTGACCCCTCGTTCTTGAACTGCTATAATGCAGCGACGCTCTTTCTCAGTGGCTGGCCCTAGAACCTGGAATGGGCTACCTTTTGCTCTCCACCGGGTGCCTAGAGGTCACACCACTATGTTTTTTCTCGCTTAAAAACTGCCTTATTTAGCCGTTGTTGGACTGGGAGCGCTTCTGAGTAGATTACTTTGAAGGTGCGCTATATAAAAAGTCAATAATAATAATAATAATAAAGTGAAACGGAGAAATTTACATTTGGAAACCCATACGAGAAATAGGCCTACCCATGTTCTTAATTTACTTCTTGGCAACTTACAAGCTAGCTAAAGGATTTGACTTTGCTCTTTGTCTTTTGTCACCCCCCACCCCCCCACTCCCGCAAGTTCCATATCTAGGCGCCCATGATCGGGGCATAGGCCTACAGTTAATATGGACGAAGCTCGTTATTTCTGCATGAAAGATCTGCAACGGACCATGAATTATTTCTGCTGTTGATGGCTTGGAAGACATAAATGCAAGACCCACAAACACTCACACAAACTCGCACATTCACAACACAGTTTCTTGATAATTATTCTGTTTTGAATATGCGTTTGACTGTTTCCTTTCTCCCGCAAAATTTTGCACATAAAAAATAAAACTGTAAATTGTTGCGCAGGAGATTTCAGTTTTGCACAACCACCGTCAAACCTTAGAGGGAACATTGGTTGCGGCCCACGCAAATTATGGGGCATGATGGGGGAAAAAACGAAATTTCACTCTATCCACACCTTTAGCCACAGTTTTGCAGCTATTCACCTGGGGCGGTAGTTATGGGATAGGCACATTTTAATCTATGAATAAAGGCTATTCTTCGGTTAAGTACTCTTCGAATAGGGCTTCGTCTTGTAAGGAAAGAATTCATTCCTTCTCGTTGCCTGCGATCGTCAAGCATGGGTCTTTTAGCTGAGCCTCGATGCAGAACTGTTATGGGCTCGCGTGCATTCCATGCCTCTGCTCCCAAAGAATGGAATTTACTTCCACTCTCTCTACGAAGCTCAAATTCACTCCCTACCTTCAGAAAATGACTCAAAACTCACTATTTCTCTTGGGCTTTCAACCACATGGGCCTTTAACTGCATCTTCCTCTGGCTGCTGACTATCCGCACCTCAGATTCATACTTTGGTGTGACCTTGCGCGCGTGAGAACTTTATGCAATAATAATAATAATTAGCAAGCGCAGACCTTGGATTACTTATTCAGTCGCGGTGGTTATAGATTTCTATGTGATCGTGCATGCGCATAGCCTACTGTATTTATATGCGATCGTTTATGATGAGAAGTAAGCAAGTAGATAGACAGCCACAAAGCAAAATGATTCATATTTAATGTAGCCTAATTACCAAAAATTAGGAGGCTTGATACGAGCAAAAAATTATTATTTGAGTGAGATGCTAGAATTGCAAACGTATAGAAAGAAAATTACATGGCGAGAAAGTGAAAAGATTTTGAATAGAACAATGATGTGAGGACAGAATCTGATGAAACCTTAACCAGTTTTAGCTAGTGGTCGCCGAATTTAAATTCTTAACACATTGACCGCCTACAGTCCAACATGCCATGTTAAATGACTGTCTGAAGTACGAGTTAACTCATACTTGGCGGTCAACGTGTTAAAAGAGCTATTTCTTGTTGGTTTCTCGAACTGTCCAGTTTCACGTGGTATTTGTTTGATTTATTGTAGAGTTTAGTAAGCAGGCTGTCGCTAGAACAAACTAATTACAACAGATAAACGATTTGGTAGTACTGTGACGTGGCACTTCGAACGCAATTTCCTAGGGTATTTAGCCAAATTTTAATAGTTTGTGGTGGCAAAAATAAAAGCCAATATAATGTTCACCATCGACGAAGGAGAGGAGTTCATTGCAGACGTTTTAAACATGCTTTGACGTGTAAAGTGTCGAATGCAGCGAGTTTCGAGTCACAAGCCTTAGGGAATAGAGACTTACACCTGCCCGAGAATGGGAGTAGCCTTATTCACAGAATAGATGTTTGCACCCGACCCATGATTAGCATTTTAAATTGTTATTCGGGAGTAGACTATATTTGAGCTTCGAATAAGATTAAGCTGCAAATAAGAGGCTCCATAACTGCAGCCCCTCAAACCGTGCAGCTAGACGTAATGCCACCTCGACCACCCAGCCCCACTCCTTCCTATACAAGACACCTACTAAACAAGTTGCGTTATTTAAATGAGTTTTGATAAATAGACCCTCATAAGTTTTATGTTCTCTCTTTTCTTCGTACAATTGGAATTTAATGGTATTCCTAACAAATAAACCCACCCCTCCTCCTCCTCGATTCCCCCCTCTAGACTTATGTATAAATTTGTAGTTAGGTACATTAATAGTATCCTCCAATTCAGACTCCAACCAAGTCTCTGACAGAGCCAGAATAGAGACAGGAAGTTTAATTGAGAATCTCACGGATTTCATCTAGCTTATGCACCATGCTACGACAATTAATGTGCATGACTGAAAAGTTAGCTTCAATAGACTCGAACTTAGCCTCCCAACAGGGAATCTGGAGTAGGGACTGTTCCAAGTCGCATTTGTGAAATAGTTTAAGTCTGGGTCAGTGTCAGTATTGTTGAGCAAGATACGATTGCCTGACTCATCCGGAAACACCTCAAGTTCAAGATTCAGACCATTCAATTCTATCGCAGCAGTGTCAATTGACTTAATAGTGTCATTCTGTTTAAATTCTTCATCATCCTCGACAAAAGGGAATTCATTCATTCATTCATTCATTCGGACATTTATATAGCGCTCCTTCAAGAAAAAACTACTCAGAGGCGCTCCCGACTCCAGCGCGCACAAAAAGAACAGTTTTAAGTTTAGTAAGGAAGGATCCTGGTAGAGTCCCAGGGTGTAGGCGTAGCTCAAAAGGAAGGCCATTCCAGACCACTGGTCCAACCACAGAAAAGGCTCGATTCTTCATGGTAGTAGTACGAGCAAAAGGAACTAAGAGGACTCCCCTATCAGCAGAGCGTAGCTGACGACGTCCTTGGATACCCAATGTAAAGCTGCATAGCTCACGGAGGTAAGTTGGGGCAAGGCCCTGACAACATCGCCATACCAATGCAGCTACCCTGAACTCGATACGCTGGCGAATAGGGAGCCAGTGAAGTACCTCAAGCATGTAGTTTGAGACATGATCATATTTAGGGATTTGCCCAATTAGGCGTGCAGCCTAATACTTCCCTGTTACAGCGTATGCATATCCAATTAACTAAATCATAGCGTACAACAGTGCTTTGAAAACAGCAGCCAAAGTGGAACACAGCGTGACACAATGAGCAGGTAATTACATCAATTGTTTCCTTATTTATATTAGGGCACAGACCACATAAAACCAAGTCATCAATATTCATAAACAAGAATGTGAACGGTGAAGGCCAGTAGTGGTGCACAACCGTTTCTCAATGTCAAAATACAAATTATGAAAATAAGAAACGAGTCTAAATAACCAAAAGAAGAACAGTCAGTGCTAGAATGCAGATAGCATGACTCATGTAATTTATAAGCAACACTAAATGAAAATATGCTACATTAACACTTGGAGAAGTCATGAGAGGCAGGACCATACTTAAAGTAAATCAAATTTATGTTATAAAAAAGGATAGAAAAAAGACAGAAAAAAATTGCACTCAACACTAGGGTGCTTCAGATTGTAATGCATTTTCAAAAAGTTTCTCAAAATACTGCTCCCTGGCAATTTTCCCATTCCATTCATCATTTTGTTCAACTGTGCCTATTTTCAGACCAATTGAAAAAGGTTAAGCCTTGCCACCAGCATAAAAACTTTACAATGCGAAAAGACATAGGAATTTTCTTAAAAATCGGCAATTTGGAAACCATGATGGGAATTGGTGGGAAAACTTAATTATTTCATGATGATTAACTTCTTTTACAAGCTTTTGTATGTGCCTGACAATATTTATTATGAGAAATATTAGGTGCACTGGGTGCAGTATGAGAATTTAAGAAAATAGCTGCATGTGAGTCAGACGTTGATATATGTGGAATTGCTTTGTGCGATAAAAGCTTTACTGCGGATCTTACGAAAGACTATGGAAATCAGGAAATTCTCTCACTGACTGGGTGTGCATTAGATTGTTTAATGAACATGGATGAACTATTTTTGAGAAGTGATGACAAGCTATATGGTTTGTTGGGGGCCAATTGTCCCATTGCCAGACAGCGGAATTTCTATATATGGAGATGTTGTGCGTTTGCTCGTTTATCTGAAACGATTCAAATGTTCATGTTACTGGAACGATCCAGAAGCAGTGAAAAGCAATTAAATAAGTTTGGGGTTGTAGAACAACGAAAGAAGAACGTCGAGGCCAATATTCTCAATCTCTACGATAATTTATAGCGTTGTGTGTGCACGTTCAGTGCCTTTTTGTCAAGGCCTGGCTCTTAGCGGTGTCTGCTGCGGATGCACCTTTAGATTTGTCTGCAGTTCTGGACTTGTCTCAACACGACTGATTCAGATGTTGCAGGAGCTGCAGTTACTGTCCTTAGACATTCAAGATATCTTGCAGAAGAAATTGTGCCATTCGCATTGATCTTGAACTTGGTTTATGAATCCGAAAACCCACAAATCGCTCGCCAACTTCTGACAGCGAGACAAACAGAACCACTGGAAACCTCATTTCAGTAGACTATTTCCGCAGTTGAATGCATCTTCAAAACTGATTCATTTGATTACCAAAACGGCAGTGCTTATTGTTCAACCTACTTAATATTGTAACTGATTGGCTCGTCTTAGGCTACTACCAGCACTGTGGAAACCTGTTGACAATTTCCAGCAAGCAGCACTACTATAGGGCCTATGACTATTTGTTTGTGAATGAAAAAAGCGATGAAACTAATAACAGACTTTGTAAATACAGTCATAAAGGATGAATATCAACGATAGTCTACTCTACACGTGGTTGAAGCTCATCGACACAGATTCCGAGATTTTAAGCACTGATGAAACTCTTGAAACAGTACACGTGTAACACTGTAAGATTTGCAGGTCTGTGGGAGTGAGTGCAGTAGCAGTTTGTGGATAGAGTTACATTTGTCGGTTGATATTAGGGTCATGTTCTGACCAATAAAATAATAAACACATCCTAGTTTTTTCCTGTATACTTGCATACCTGCAATTTGAGTTTTCAACCAAAAATAGCGGTTATTGTTAAACTTCATCGTGCTGGTGGCAAGGCTTGACCTTGATAAAGAATCCTAAAATTTGGTTTTTTGGACTCATCTCTATGAGACGCATGGGAAAATATCCAGGGAGCTATGAATTTTCAACTTTTATTTGTTTGGAGCACCCTACTCAACACTCAGCGCAGTCCAAGTTCCAAAAGGTCAAAGTCCCAGGAGGCATCAACCAGTCATCCAGAGAAGAGGACGAAAGAAAAGGATAAACTCCATCTTGTGCTAAAGTCGAAGTCTGCAACTTGCTGGCAGAGGAGCGACGGTGACGTATTGGTCAAAAAGGGTCAGGGTCGCAATCCACCGACAAAACACTTTACAGAGACGTTACTGAGAGGCAGCACGAGGTGTAGACTCGGAGTCACAGCATTTGTCCAGACTCTTTAGTGATGGCAGTTTCAAAGCATTTGCACCAGGTCTTTCAGAAAGTCTTATGTGAACCCTTCCTCCTGATGTCCAGGTTGAAAAAGCTTTCTTTTCCTTTACCAGTTTTAACGTGCCATGTAGACTTGGTTCCTTGTCCGTTGGCTAATGAATTTGACGATTATTGGTCGGTGTTTGTCTTTGCCTTTACGCTGAATTCTGAATGCAGCTTCGGAGAGAGACAAACCGAGGCGTGCATTGCAGAGCGATATAACCGCTGTGGTTGCTTCGAGATCCACATGGCGGGCGGACTGACCGAATCCGGTGCCTCCCACTCCAGATTGTACGACTGTCTCCTCGAGTCCATGAATGACCAGATTATTCATCCTAGCATCGGCTAGATCCAGACGGGATTTCAAGGAGTCGTTTTCCTCTTCTAGGGCTTTCGTTTTACGGTCCTGAGACTCACAATGCTTTGTAATTATTTCATGACAGTGACTTTCGACAAGTAGGTCCAATCTTGCAGAGTAGGCATCGACTAAACGATTAAATATAACTTCAATGACTGGCGTGAGGCTCGCTGTCAATCGCGTGAGAAGAAACTCCGAAACTCGGTCATCTTTAACCTTTACCCATCCGTAGGCCGCCCTGAGCGGACAAATAAAAAACCGCTTCCAGTCCAGTGTCCGGTATGAGCGGACATTAGTTTGGCAAGGCCCTAGGAGCTCCTATGTCCGGTAGAAGCGGCCAAAAACCGATCAATAACATCGTGGCTATTACATTTAGTAAGTTCATGTGTCTAGGCTGCGGCTCCCGCCATAAGTATGTGACCTAGATGACGTCGATCACCTAGATGACGTAGATTTGACAAGGTCGCATTTGATAGTTTTCCTACCATGAACAATTGAACATTGAGTAAAGAAATAAATATTAGTCTAGTTTCTTTAGTACAAAATTGAAATTAGTGCTGATGCTTAGCACGTTCCATGGCTCAGCAGTGCAGCCTGTGCAGCGTCATAGTAGAGCTGGTGTTGTGCAGGTCCAGAAGCCAACGGTCATTGTCGACTACACCGCGAAGATGGGTGCTGTGGACCGCGCCGATCACCTCTGTTCCAGCTATAATTTCAATAGAAGATCTGTCAAGTGGTGGAGAAAGTCTTTCTTCTTGCTGTTGGAGGTGGCGTGCGTCAACAGCTTCATACTGTATAACATAAACAGGCAGCAGCAGAACGTCGCTGCAGTGTCGCACATCACCTTTCGCCGCAAGATGATTGAGCAGCTTGTCGGCAACGTACGTGCAACCGAACTTCGTCGTGGACGGCCCAGTTCGACTGACAAGATCACGCGGCTCAATGGCAAGCTGCACATCATAGCCCACATGGATAAGGATAAGGATTGCGCGGTGTGCAGCGACAGGAAGACACCTGGGTGCCGCAGACGTACTAACTTTCACTGCAAGACATGTCCCCGTCAACCGGGCCTCCACCCGGACACCTGTTTCGAACGGTATCACACCCAAGTACAATTCAAGTAGGATGAAGTTAGAAATTTCAATTGACAACCTCAACATTATCCTATGCATGATAATGTGTAAACACTTTGAATAGTGTTATATGGTGAAGAAAAATGTTAAAGTGATTATGTTGTACCAAATATTTAATGCAATTTTATTCGGATCTGGAGGGGCTGGCGCAAAAAATAATTCGGATGGGTAAAGGTTAAGTTGTTCAAGCAAGTCGTCAACCTTCGTAACTTTTTTCGCCATTGTGTTCGCTTTCCAGATCTTTTAAACCAGTATAAGTCCAAGTTTGAGATAGAAATCCAACGTAGTGATGATATTGTTATTCTATACGTGAATAAGCGACGACAACGATCACAGCTGCACCTTATTTCGCCCTATTTTCGCCCGCAACGCACTATTTCGTCATTTAACTTGACTTATCGAGATTTCAAACGAAACTTCAGATGCACTAAACCGTTCCTTAGTAGTAAATCCGAAGTTTCCAACCAATTTTCATGCTGCAGTACCAAAAACGACCCGAAAATATAACATAAATCGAGAACGGCTGCACACCTAACACCTCAACCGTCGGCCATCTTGCATAGAGTCATACTATCAAGGTAGAGGGTGAGTTGAGCAGCTACAACCTTTTAAATAATTTTAGAAAGAAATGTTACATTTTCTATTGGTCTAAAATTATTTGGGTCATCCATTTCAAGACCTTCACACTTAGACACTTGGACCAGAATTGATCTTTTCTGTGATACAGGAAGGATGCCTTCATGGAGGGCATAGTACTATTAAAAATGGAAGCAAAGTGTCGATGAATTCCTGAAGGATGAATGTAGGAAGCGAGTCTAAATCGCATTTTTTGGTGCAGAATCCAAGATGAGGCATTGTAGTTGTTGACTTGTGACTGGATCCAATGTAGAGAGCTCACAGCTGGTTGACAGAAAGGTCAGTGGAGGGTAGTCAGCTGTAGCTTCACGGGTGGAAATTACTTTCGCAGTGAATGCTTTCAAGAAGGCATCTGGTGAGAAGAGAGGAGTAGTTGAGCAACAATAATGGAAAACGATGGCCATTTTGGACGCCATCATGATTGCTGGGAAGCTCCTAAGTGATTGTTGGGAACTTAGAGTACATTATTGTACTCATAATCCTACACCTATCATGAAAACACAAGAAGTCAGAAGTAAGAATATCGAAATGAAATTAGGCTTAAAGACAATTCATATCTACACATGATGGCCAGATTGCATCAAAATATTTCAAACAGAACAAAAGTTATACTGTATCCTAGCTCCGGACATGTTTGACGTGGCCATGGATAGAGTTGTGGGAAGGACAGTTGCCAGGGCCTGGAGCTGATATCGGCGAAGTTGCATTTACTGACTTTGATTTTGCCGATGATGTATCTCTACTGGCCCAAATTTATGATTTGTTGGCATCAACCCTTACAATCTTCGAGGAGGAGGCATCAGAGTTGGGTCTACACGTCAATTGGCAGAAAACAAAGGTGCAGAGTCTCAGCGATTTCCTACCGCGACCTCCGGACATCGTGGTAGAGGGTGAGGCGGTTGAGTGTGTTGAGGGCTTCAACTATTTGGGCGTGCTCACTCACGAGTCCTGTCGCAGCGCCCCGGAGATCTCAAGACGCCTGGGAATGGCAAGCGGAGCGTTTGGACACGACCGTCTGAATCACAGGCCGTACACAAGGGATTGTGACGTCACAGAAGACGGCTGAATGCATGTAGCTGTTGCTGCTTGGTATGCATTCAGATACGCTATGTTTTAGTTTAAATAATTAATTAGCCTACTAAAAATGCTATGTGAAGCATGTACGCATACATAATTGTGTATTTATGTATACGGACATTTATATAGCTCCTTATAATAACCTCACAAAGGCCTTTAACATAGCTCCCCGACAGTTCTAAACATGGGCATCTTGGGTGACTCTGAGACAGTTTCATGAAATACATGCAGTGCAGAATTGTGAATAAGCATACAGAGGTATGTACATGAACATGGACATTTATATAGCTCCTTACAATAACCTCACAAAGGCCTTTAACATAGTTACCCGACAGTTCTAAACATGGGCATCTTAAGCTTCCTAGGTAAAATGTGACAAAAGAAATACAGTAATTAATTAACATTTATTTTACATGACACATGTATGACAAAATCACAGACAATTATAAATCTCAATACATCAATGCACACAAGGCCGTAGCCAGGATTTTATTTCGGGGGTGTTTAACCAATTTTGTTTTAAAAATCTACATTTTTCCATTTCGGGGGGTGTTTTCATGGTTTTATTTAATGGTTTTTACGTCATATGCTCGTAAATGCATTATATTATTTTTCACATTTTCAATTGTGAGGGGTGTTCAAACACCCAAAACACCCCCCTAGCTAAGGCCTTGAATGCACAAGTGTTTTTAATTTTCTTTTTGTCTTCTGCTTCCCTACAGTTAATTTGTCTGCTTCTTTCTTGCAGTAATTGTTTAAAAATATGTTTGTGACATAACTCAGTGACATCTGTGCTAGACATAACATAGTTGTACCACAAGTGCATTCTCCATCAACAGCACCTGACTTTTTCAATTGTTCACAAATCAACAAATTTAAGACATTCTTTTGACTGCCGACAGTTAAAAACTTTGCCTCACATTCTTTGGATACAACAGTTTTGAAAACCATAAATGCCTGGGTCACAATCTCTAATAAAAAATCTTTGGGCCACTTCAACCCGCCACGATCAATTTCTGATACATAACTAAAATCACTTGAGCTCAGATCTAACTTCAGAGTGTTTTCATAAACGAGCTCATGCTTACATATTTCACATGCAATTTTCTGTCCGGGTTTAAATCCAATATATCCTGCAATAAACACTAAGGACTTTGACTCAGACTCTGTAATTTCAACATCAACACATGCATTACAACTAGATAACAGTTCCTGGACAATGTCATCATTTACATCATTACTGTGGTCAACATTATCAGCTGCCTGTACAATAAAATCTTTCAGTGTAATATTTCCACGTGAGGCAGATACAACATGCAGAATACTAACTATTTTCAATTTCTTTTCAGACTCTTTTATTTCCTGGACAGACACGTGATAATCTGAAAGCTATACATAATGTATCTGGACAGTACTTAATTTTTTGTAGCAAAGAGCAGCGATATCTGCTCACCTAGAAATGTCAATCGAGTCAACACATCTGAACCATAATGATCACTCTCGGTAATCATTTCAATCAGTTCATGCAAATCCTGCTTAACAACTTCTACCTGTTCAACCACAGACAAATGACCAACATGAGTAGAAAAGTGACTAAGTAATGATGACAACTGTGACCAGCATTTAAGCAGACACTCTTTACCAAGGATCCAAGTCAAACTTTTACTGGTAATATGTGACTCACCTCTATAAACTTCAACATTCAGACTCCTCGGTATTTTAATCGCTGTAGTAATGCATGGCTTGTCAATGACATCAACAGTATAAATACATAAACAATTGTTATCATGAAGTGTAATCCAATGGGACTCAGACAATTTTTTCACGAAGTCACCAATTTTCAAAAGCAGCTCGTCGAACGAAGAAATTTCATCCTGCTGTATCCATTTTTGAAAATCTTCATTGTCACGTGCGTACTGTTCGGCAAACCTCTCAGCGGGTGACTTTCTCTTCTTTGGAGGCTCAGAAGACAGGTAGGATGAATTGTTCGGGAAGATACACGGGTAAGCATCTGCAGCCAGTTTCGGATACTTGCGTGGAACCGTGAGAATAGATCCATCGGCACGAGTTGCAGTATCCACTCGTAATACGAATTCAGGCACAAAATGTTTCTCGCACACAGCAGTCCTGTCGTTGACTTCCAATCCTTCTCTGGGAATCATTCGCAACCACTTCGTGCGAAGTTCTGGGTCACTAGGGAAACGAAAAACACTGACTTTCTCTTCTGCGTATTCTTTCGTTTTGTCATAATTTCCACGGCAGTTAGGGACACAGCATTTCTGTGGCATTCTTGAAGTCTGTAAAGAAATCATTTAGAATCTAATAACAGGCTGTATTTATTTGCACAGTTAAAACTTAAGGCAAAAGTTTAGGGTAATCTCGAAGACTGCGTGCCTATCCGTGCGAACAGTATGGCCGAACCAGACATCGCTAGAAAAGAGCGTTTTGGCCTTAGTTTCGAATTTTATATTTACTCGTATTTACTGCATATTTCCCCTATTCATAATTTTATTAACTTGGCCGCTTTACTTAGATCTCGTGTTGATTACTTACTTACTGAGTGCATTGTATCGTAGGATGCAGTTGATAGGTCTCAGCGCTCTATTTTAGCTAAGTCGTTGGCAACCATATTTTGTATACAGGCAAGCCGTCTTCGGGATTGCCACGTTTCGTTTAGCATTGTAAATTGTTTGCCCATTATACCAAAATTATTTTTCATCAATCCTACTTCTACTGAAGCAAGACTTAGGTACTCAGTCTTCGGGATTACCTTTATATTATAAGTATTGCGCTGCGTACATAATATTACCACACAGAGACGCAATTCACGTTTTGTATACCGCTCACCGACACACTCGTAGCCTATATTCATTCAAGCACTGACAAATAATAATTATAGCCATTGCAATAGCGATGTATCTAGCAGACGGCGAAGATAATTATGTTTTGTAGGGTGTCAAGTGTCAACATTGCGATGGTTCCTAGGTCTACTCTTCTGATTTACAACTTAAAACAGTTATTAGCGTTTTCGTTGGTGTAATACATACCTTGAGTTATTCCGGCGGATGAAATCCAGAATATTAGTAGCGGAAATGTAAGATTTAACGACGATTTGGTCAAAATTAAATTCAAAGAAACCTCGCAACATGAGATTAGCGATGTAGCAGACGGCATCTCGTGACGTCACACGCAGCTTATTTCCGTTGTGTACGGCCTTGTGATTCAGACGGTCGTGGTTTGGAGCCCTAAAAAATAACATCTGGTCTACTCGCATCAGCCTCAGTACCAAGATACGACTGTTCAACTCATATATCATGCCAGTTCTTCTTTACGGCTCTGAAACATGGTCATTCGGTAGGCGGGATCAGCTGCGCCTAGACGCCTTTGGCACTAAGTGCTTGAGGACCTTATGCGGCATCAAGTGGTCCGACTTCGTCACCAACGAGGAGGTCTACAACAAAACTGGACAAACAACGGTATGCGTTACTATTAGACGGAGACGTCTGGGGCTGCTTGGGCACATCGCTCGAATGCCAGTAGACTCAGACTCAAGACAGGCACTGCTGGCGCAGGCCCCACCTTCCTGGAAGCGCCCTAGAGGAAGACCCAGAACAACGTGGCTCGGGATGATAAATGAAGACTTAACTGGGCTGGGTATGGATTTGAACATGGCCATCACTGTGGCTGAGAATCGGACACGATGGAGAAACTTGATTAACTCATTGTGCAACGCTCCCATTGGTGGAGTAGGCGACGAATGATGATGATGAAAAGTTATACCACATTTAGTGGGACCACCACCGTTTTTTAACGATTCAGTAGGGTAAGGCAAAAAAAATTAACAAAAACACAATTTTATTAAGTCTCATCTCAAATATTTGTTATCAAATAGCCTTGATTTTGCTAGATGATCATTATTATTATTACTATTTAAAAAAGGAACAGGGTACCAGCGTAGCTGCACGTCACTGAGAAGTCACTTAGCAAGATGACAATCAAATTGGTAAATAAGGAATCTGTCAGATTAATCAACAGCTCCATCAAGAACTTTGCAAAGAGACTCAAAAGAAGTTTTGGCACTGGGCATATTGAACACAAGTTGTGAGGCACTACCAAGTTCATTTGACAACAGTTACTTGAGATGAGACTTAATAAAATCGTGTTTTTGTTACTTTTTGTTGTGTTTCGTTTTTGAATCGTCAAAAAACGAGGGGTGGCCTCACTGAAAGTGATATAACTTTTGTTATGTTTGAAATATTTAGATGAAATCTGACCATTATGTGTAAATATGAATTGTCTTTAAGCCTGTAAAATTTCATTTCGAAATTCTTACTTCTGGCCAAGATATGGGCAAAAAACTTTAGGGGGTTACTTTTTTATGACCCACCCTGTATATCACACTTTTTCAGAATTTTTTTTGAACTCAAATGTATCTTACTTTTGCTTTTAACACCAAAATGTGCAATGATGATTTCGATTTTGGCGGAGCTATTTTGACAGGGTACCCTTTTTTCCGTGCTATAGTCGGGAGCACCTCTAGATAGTTCCATGAAAAGGTGCTGTATAAATACTTGAATGAATGAACGAATGAATGAATGAATTTCTCTTAATGGTTCTATTTAAATTCATAATTACAATTGAAAAAACAAAACATATGCACATACATGCATGAAGTAATGCTTGCATGTCTTGTTATAACACACAATACTGCTGTTTTCATATTTCCTTAAGTTTAGAAGTGCACACATGACCATATGATAGAACATTAGCCTCCTCTCCGTGGAGGCTTGGCATTACAAGCCATATTATGTGCTTTGTGCTTCAGGATATACAAGGACATCGGTCAGATTGATCTCATCGTGAAAAAGCCACAGAGACAGGATATGGTTTTCATCAAGAAGGCAAGTATAGATTGCAGAAGTACTGTCTGTGCTAGACATCAGTGCACCATCCAGGGGCCCGGTAGTGCATTGGATAACACACTGGCATGGAGAGCGAGAGGTAACGAGTTCGCACCCCGCAGGGTGGACATGCTTTGTAGGCTGCAATTAGCACCATGTATTGCAGGTTGTCTTTTCTGTTAGTAGTTATAGTCGGGCCAATCTACGAAATGACCCCAAAAAATTGCAAGAAAGCGTTTTATAATGATTTTCTGGTGGCTTAGGTCTGGTGAACATACCAAAAGTTGCCTGAAATCGGACCAGGGCAAGTGGTCTAATTTTGGCGGGGAAAAAGATGGCTGCCAATTGGACCAGGGTTGGAATCTGGAAATGACACTGTTAGAAGCAAATCATGAAACAATTTTCTAACATGCATTTCTAGACTAATTTGACCCTCCTGAGAACGAAAATTGTGATTAGTAAGCTCGATTTTTAGCAGTTGCATGGGAAAAACAAGATGGCGGCCAAAATGGTGGCCTATTGCTTCAAAAGACTGTATAGTCGGGTCAAGCTTGATATTTAGCGGTTGCATGAGAAAATATTGAAATTGCTATAAGTGAAGCAATGGAAACATGATTTCGGACTCCAACTTCGCATTTTTGAGGTCACGGAATGCAATGGAATCAATTTCGCAAATGTGGCACTGTAAGAAAACTTTTGTTTATCTTTGACAGTAACTTTATAATATTGATCTAATATATATTTTGGTAAGTCTGTGTGTTTGTTTGTGACTTTGTTAGCTATGTACGGCTAAGAGTTTTGAAGCAATCGACCCCAATCCTTCGCAAGGGGGTCGGGGTCGACCCGCAGCAGGTCAATGAGGGTCGACGAATCTCTGCCACCATGGGGGCCAGGGTGGGGGCCATGACAACAGTGGCAGCATTTCCCTCGACAGATTGGCATGTTACAGCACTTTTTTCGAGTCCCATACGCATAAAAGCAGTGGTTGACACCGTTTTAGTGGTGTTTAAGGCCAGCCTTTTGCCAGTCCGGCTTCAATATAACTTAGTACGTTATTTGACCGAAAATTTCTGGTAAGTCTGTTTGTGGCTTTGTTAGTTATGCGCGGTTTTGAAGCAAACCCAATCCTTCGCAGGGGCGTCGGGCTCGACCCGAAGCAGGTCATTGGAAGGGTCGGCGAATCTCTGTCACCATGGGGGCAAAAACCCTCATTTTCCCTACTTTTTCGGCCGTTGCCATGCATAGTTTCACACTTATTCACCTGAAACGTTACAACTGCACAGATTTTTACATGGGCCACCTCGCCTCCACCAAACACACACCTCGGCCTGAGGTGTGCGTTTGGTGCAGGGGATTGGGAGAGAATTTTTCCCGAAAACCCAAATTTCACGGGTGGTGTACCGGTGGAGGTTGGAGTGTGGTGGGGAGTGGGTGTGTGGGTGGGTGAAGTAAAATCTTTCCAAAGACCAAGATTTCATGGGTGGCGTACCGGTGGAGGTCGGAGTGTGGTGGGGTGGGGAGAGAAGGAGGGAGGGTGGGATTGTTCGGGGAACGGCTCGAACCCTAAAATTCTCGGGCAATGCTGGGTGCCCCAGCTAGTTATAAATAATAATGGAGAATAGTAATAATGTAATGTTTTCACACTAGTTTTCTTCATGTCATATTGGCTGCAGAGTTGTAATGTCGCAGTTACCATGCTGACATTGTGCGCAAGCTGCGGTGCATTCCATGCCAAGTCTTTTGCAGCTACATTGCAGTGTGTTGTAGCGTACAAAGTAACTACATCGGATCATTTTAAGTGGTTGTCTGGAGCAGGATTATTGTCCATCATGATTGGAACAAATTTTTGATCTTGTGTAGTCCAACCCCATTCAGTTGGATCTATGTCGTCTCACTTGCCCATCCACTGCATGTCTTGTAAGTAAGCTCACGGTGAGTGAAGGTTTGTTTCAGATGGCCTTGGAGGCAATCTTTCAGGCTTCACAAATGTCTTTGCAGTGGATACTTTCTAGTAGAGGATCCTATAGCGTAGTGGCACTAACGATTCAGATTTGACGTCCTGAAACACGGAATCCATCGCTGTACAACCAGTGGTCTCTACGGTAACTTGATCTGTGTGTGGAGTGCAGAAGATATTCGAACAACTGTGAAAAACAGGATCGCCTCTGACAAGTTTCTGGAACACTGACTTTTTGCCGATCTCGTTTTCCTGAAGTACTGTCACAGCTAGATAATGCATGGGCAGACAACAGACCAGACCACGCATCATGTAATGTTTGTAAATGTTGAGGACCTTCAGATCATATACATATGGTTTTACTTTGTTTTTGTCGGACCGAAAATAAAGGTTTTAGCAGTCGTATACAGTAGTGTTGTGAGGCGGAAACTTTCTCTGCAAAGTTTAATATCTTTCCGGAAAGTTTCGGAAACTTTCCGACGTATTTTTCCTGAAACTTTCCGACATATTTTTCCGCCAATAAAATATTATTAAATACATACTCAATTCTAATGAGTCCGAAATTTTCTTTCAATACAATGCTACACATCAATCACTATAAGTAGTCTTAGGTGGTTATAACTGATAGTTTATTCAATAGATGGCACTGCTAGTGATAGTTGTTCAGATTGTTCACACGGCCCAAAAAATACATTTAGGAATTAAATGCAATTAAACTTCGCTGTAAATTTAGAGAAAATATTTTTTATCATTCAGTCACCTTCATATTTGTGAGTTATCTATATCTATAAGAAAGGATGTGGCTATGTATGTGGGTATGTGACTTTGTCCAGAATGCACGCTCACAGTTTTTGAGCTTTTCACTCCAAACCTTCACTACTGTGTAGGTCTCGGCACAAGACGCAAAGGCGAGGGGTTGGCGATTCTCTACCACCATGGGGGCCAGGGTGGGGGCGAAACTCCCCAATTTAAAAAAAAAAAACGTAGCTATTGATTTGATTTCTTTTCCTAGATAGAGGTCCATCAGAACCCCCCGGATCAGTGATTGGAAAATCTCTACCACCATGGGGGTCAGGATGGGGAGGGGTCAAAAACACTAATTTTCGCTATAAATTTTCATTCGCTTGCAACGTATAAAAACAGTCACTTTAACCGTTTTAAAGGTGTTTAAGCTCTTTTGCCATTACGGATTTCACGGGTCGCTTACAGGGATGGAAGGGTTGGGTGGATGGGTTGGGGTGGGGGTCGGATGAGGGTGGAAATTTTCGTGAAACCCAAATTTCTCGGGTCGCGTACCGGTAGAGGTCGGAGTGTGGTAGGGTGGGGTTGTGGCCGTAGCGGATCGAACCCTAAATTTCCCGGGCAACGCCGGGTTCCCCAGCTAGTGAAAATATAAGACAGTATTGTTTTAACTTTTAAGTATTGATAGATTGTTAGATTGTTTCATGGTTATAACAGTTTCTTTTACACGTTTCCTGCAGCAGGGCTGACTGCAGACATGCAAGCTACAGACTAGTGTTTAATGCTCATACTAATTATTTTTAAGTTCAATATTGTTTGCATCGACAGAAGTACTGTAAATGAAAGGAGTTTAAACAATAATACAAATTTCTGAGAGTGAAATTCTAATATTTTCTGGGTTGAATGTATTTTTCCGGTCCTTCAGAAACTTTCCGGAAACTTACCGGCAAAATACTTTTCTGGAAAGCTACATCACTAGTATACAGCGTGATACAGCAACAACACCAACAAGTCTGTGTCTTCTCCTGTAAGAGTTTTGACTTGTAAGATGACATTTCAATGGCTGCTTTGATTATTACGTACTAGCTGGGGTACCCGGCGTTGCCCGGGAAATTTCGAATTTTCGTTCCCAAATCTAGCTCCACCTGCCCCTGTGGGGCGGCTTTGCCGCCCATTTGGGGTTTATATATGGTAATTTATGCCCCTCTGCTTGGAAGGTCTTCCACAATTCTGCTGGTTAAACTCATGTTGCATGGGGCTCCTCTTAGTGTATATACTCCTTGGCCGAAGGCATTTATCTTTCCCAGGGTGGTTGCGCTGAGAGGGCTCGAGTTTCATGCTAAGCTTTGGCGAAAAATGACGTCAAGAGCAACGTGCATTTGTTTTTGCACAACGATTCAAATATGGCGTTGCAATTGCAGCGACAGCGTAAATGACACGGCGCAAATTAAAATGTCAATATCTCGGGTTCTAAAGTGAATAAGGAGCTGAAAATAGCGCGCTTGGATGAATCTAGTGAACGTCTATTTATGTACAATGTACATTCTTATAGTGAACGTCTATTTATGTACAATGTTTAAGGTCGGTAGCTGCAAAACTGAGCGTGCATTCTGGACAAATCCACATACCCACATCCATTCTTATACATGTAGATATAGATGTCTGGGTCTCCATCTGAGTTTATGGCATAGCAGCCTGTATGTTGCAAGCAGTGTTATTTTAGTTCAGAAAATTCATTTTTATTTCGTTTTTATTTAGTTCAGTACTAATCATTTTAGTTTTTTTTAGTTTTAGTTTCATTTCTCAAAATCATTTTAGTTCTTATTTAGTTTTTATTCATCAATTCATTTCAGTTTTAGTTTTTATTCGTAAAAGTCATTATAGTTCTAGTTTTAAAGAGGTAAATAGACTCGAAATAAAGCTGTAGTCAGTCACTGTGTGATTATTGATCATCAGTTCTCAACCTTATTATGAAAGCTTAGAAAATGTCCTTGTTCAACTTCAGGAAGGCTGTCATTTCCAATAATTTGGACAATTCGTTCCGCCTTCCTGCTGTTAGAAGTCCACATAACAAAAAAATTCTTTCCATGTAGACTTGGGAGGTGGGTGCCGCAAGGTCTTCAGCAACAGCCCAACACTGGATAGATCTTCCTTCGCTCAGACCAAAGTCTGGAGGCATTGTCTTCCTGACATTTCTTCACCTCTGAGAGATAACTTTCCAATTCTGTGTGGACATTTGTCTCATTGGTGACATCAGCATCATGTCCAGTAATTTCTTCATTTAATTTTGCTGCCAGAAATTTGAACTTCTTTAATGCTGGTCTTGCTGAACATCCCGATAATTCATTTAGAACCAGACCTGCCACTGGTGCAGTTGAATGAGTTGATACTGAAGCTGCACGAACCTTGGTTGCCTGTAAAATTACAAAGAACTTTCCAGCCTGAAGTAGGCCTGTCGTCTCTGGAGTCAAAAGGCAAACCGCAACAGTTGGTTAAACAGGAAGCTGACAGTAGTGGATTGAAATCGACACAGGCTGGGTTCAGTAATATTTCAAAACGTTTATCAAATTTTCTCAGCGTCATTTGTGTCAACAAATCTGCCTTCTTGAACTGGGTTAGGTGACACTGCAAATCCAACGGCGACGGGGCCACGTTCGAAAGAGATGATGCATCTGTCTGGAGGATGTCAGTTTTGGGCAGCAAATGGTTCCAACAATTCAACAAGCACATCTATTTTTGACCATTCACCGGCCATCAACGTGTCCTGGTTTAGCTCAGACATCACTTCCACGACAACCTTCTTAAGATGAACCAACCGTTTGAGCATCAGATATGTACTGTTCTATCTTGTTGTACAGTCAGAAGTAATTGTCTTTCCGCTTTGACTTTCTATCTGTTCCATCGCCACTGACGAGTGCCTGATTGTTTTCACAAGATGTCTCGCTTTGCTCAGTATTTGATTGAATTGTTTGGATTTGTACACATCTTTGACGACTAATTGCAGTGAATGTGCCAAGCAAGCCATTCACCGGCATGGAACTTCAGTTGGGATCGACAAATCGTCATCCTCATCTCCCTTTTCAGAAGCTTCATCATCTTCATTGTCAGCTTTGTTGCCTTCTTTTTCACCATCATCAGCATTCTTAGCAACCCTTTCTTGCAGCAACCTCACTGCTTTTACCATATTCACTCCACTGTCTGTAACAATCAATAGAATTTGATCTGTTCCAATATTCCAGGCTTGCAGTGTAGAAAATTACAATCTGACAGCATCTTTCCTGTGTGTGGACGCTCGATTCTGTCAATGGCAAGTGTGGCACGGATTGCTTTGTTGCTATAGATGTCAAAGAAGCAGGTCGATATTCCAAGAAAGGAAGAGGATAAACCCTTTTTTGACCATCCATCCAAACATATTGTTACCTTTCTGCAGTTTTCAATCTTCTTGGCTAATTTTTCTTTGCCTGCCATGAATCTTGCAGCTATTATCTTTGTGACAGTTGCAGAACACAGAGGCTGAAACTTTGCATCAAATGTTCGCTGCATTGCTTTGAATGATTGATGATCAACCATGGATGCCAGATATCCGGTCTCTGTAACCATGTTCGTTATCGACTCCAGGTGCTTTACATACTCAGCAGATTCAGTCGGGTATGAAACAATCTTCCTTGCAAAGCAAGCATCCACGGTCTGTGTTGATGAATTTGATGGGCTGTCCATGTCTTCCGCTTTACCTTACACTGCACCTTTTTGTCATTTTCCTTAGAATTTACCACTGTGTGAACCTCAGCATGGTTTCGGCTTATGTGTGTTTAAGATTTGTTGGATATTTACCTGTAATAAACAAATTTAAAACAATTTTGTGTTGGTGAACACTGGATTCAAGCTTCATTTAACATATTAAAGAAAAGGAGTAACTAAAAGATGCATCTGTATATGCCTACTTAATTCTAATTTTAGCCACCTATTACAAACACTTCTAAAATGCAATAAAACGAGTAAATATCATAACACAATAGATCTATACAAAACTGAGACAAGTACATATTTTTAGCATCAGCTTTGTTAATAATGATAAATCCGTGAAAACTGGGAGTTAAAAATGCCCTGAGGATTCAGGTTTATTTTCACTTGTTGTGGTTATAATTTTTAATCAATATTACATCTAGTTTTGCAAGAATCATTCTCATCGATCCAGCTTCTGTTTAGGCAAGAATTCGAGTAGAAATCGGATTGATTAACATAATTTGTTGATTCAATAGAAGTGGGATTTACAAAAGCATTAATGCTGAAATTGGAGCTGGATTGATGAAAAATTATTGTTATTTAAATAGACGTTGGATTATTTAAAGGCAGTTATTGTTGAAATAGAAGCTGGATTTATTAAATGATTTCTTGCTTAAATCGATGCCTGATTGATGTGAATGATTCAAGCCAAAGTAGAAGCCGGATTGAGGAAAAAGAGTTATGCTGCGCAAGTCCACGCTACAAGTGATAGGTTGCCTTCACTTCTATCTAAAAAAGTTATTTTCATTGATCTGACTTCTACTTAGCAAGAATTCTTTACTTCAATTTGACTTGTATTCGACCAATGCTGAAACCGATGCAATGGAAAATAATTTGCGACGCTATGTACACGTAACACGTGTACCAAAACTGGTCAGCCTGATGTTAACCGCAATAGTCAATTTCTAAAACAATTTGTAAATCAGATTATAATATTATAAGTAACCAACACCAGGTGCTTTACATAGCTTATTATACTAAAAATAAATTTACGTAAATGTATTCAGGCACAAATGGCGTAAACGACAATCACCAGCTATGCGAACACCGCATGGTTCTCCTTTGTCATTCAGCACTGTACAGCAACTTTTATTGCTAGGTTCTTCGTATATACAACAATTTCACGTTTCCTACCAGACAAAAGCTTTACTAGACTCATTATTTATTACTTCATGCGCCTACTATTCGTTGAACTGTGTCGAACGCAAAAGACAGAAACTCGAAATTGGTAACAGGAAGTTGTCCAAGCGGGTAGAGTGACAGCGACTTTTACAGTTATGTGCACCATCTAATTGCATCGCCGCCGAAAATTATACCATTTTATAGATGCATTTTTTAACATTTTCGTTCAAGATTTCAATATCGTTCTCGTTTTCATTTCATTTGACTACAAATCTTTTTTGTTTTTATTTAGTTTTAGTTCGAAAATTCTTTCTAGTTCTCATTTTCGTGAATGATTGCCTAATCTTTTTTTGTTCTCGTTTTATTTTCACATACGCCGTGGGGCGCGGTGGTATAGTGGTGGCGTCGTTGCCTTGAAGCCAGAAGGTTTGAATCCACCTTAAGTCGCCGCGTAGGGACCTTGGGCAAGTTCTTCACTCGCAATTGCTCAGCGCTTCGGCGTGAAACTTCGCTGCAGTGTCCACTCTGCAGTCGGGAGCACCTCTGAGTAGAGAGCTTGAAGGGGCGCTATAACAAGTGCGCATACAAACAATTCACAAAATTAACACTGGTCGCAAGTTATCGTAGAATAGGTTTATGTTTATTCATTTCATTTGAAAGAAAATCATGCATTTCTCGAACAAATTGCGTTGATTGTCATATGCAACATTGTTTGAAACATAGGTTCTTCTATTCATATGTATGTTATTCTTTGTGCATGCTTGGCCATCCATTGTATCTATGAAAATTGAGTGGCCTTGCTATAAGGCTTGTATGTGAAAGACCCATGTCATGTCAAAACGCCTTCATTGCCTAGCGATGGTTGGCTACAATAATGGAGCGTAATTGTCCAAAGTCTCGTGTCACGAGCCGCATGTAACAGATGTGTGCCCACGAGGCCAGTCCATTACGAGATGTTGTCCAGCCATGCAATCCTGGGTCTGCCTCGTCCTCGGACTCCCTCCACGAGACTAGTCATCAGACTGCTTTCAGCAGACTGAAAGAAGCATAGTTATCCACAATTGAACTTCCTTCCATTAACTGATGTTGAAGTGAACCGCCATCAAGTACATAGTGATCAGTTCTTGGAATGGACTGAAATACAGCAGCATTAGATGATTTCACATAGCTTCGTATGACCTCTTGAAGTTGCAGTTTTTCTGGCTTTCTCAAAAGATACTTTGCTTCAAACAATGATGGTGTGACATCATCACAACTTCATCATCATCATCACTTTCCGTGGTGCGATTTAGAACAACTTTTAGTATTTTCTTCTCCAGACCTAATCAACTCGAATATCAACTTATCGTTGATTTTTGTCATTCTGGCCGCCATTTTTCCGCAATTTTGATTTTCTTTCAGTGCTACATATATTTCTTTGATTCCATCACTTACATCTCAATTTAAATTACAAAATCGTGTTTCTATGACATACAATACCAGACTTACAGCCTTTTGAAGCAATAGGCCGCCATTTTGACCACCATCTTGTTTTCCCATGTAACTGCTAAAAATCAAGCTTGCTAACCACAATGCAACCGAATTCCTAACTTCAGTCCTTTTGAGCAAGTCCTAAATGTTTAGCTATCAAGATATAATTTCGGATATTTAGTTTACACATGATTTGACACGTTAATTTTCATCTGGTCGATAAAAATATTTTATTTGAAAATTTCACATGTACCTTAAAAGCACCCTACTCAACGCCCATGTTCTTCTTTTCGTTCTCTGCCCTTAGGCAGGTTCGAATGTTTGACATCTTCATTCTTCTCTGTTCTGTGCTTTATTTTCAGCTTCTGATAACTGTCTTTCATCATCCAGTCCAACAGTCTTTGTCTTGATCTGCGTGTCATTCTTTTTCCGTCCATTTTCTGCTGTATGACAGTTCGTATCATCAAGTCTCCTCTGAGTGTGTGCCCGATCCATCTTCTTTGTCTTTCTCTAATTGTGTGTATCATCCATCTCTTTTCTCCAACTCTTCTCAATACCTTCTCATTCCTTACATCAGCGGTTCTCAACCGGGGGTCCCCGGCCCCCTGGGGGTCCGTGGCCATCTGCCATCTGTCCGCGAGCAAGTCCTGAAAATTATATATTTCTTAGTTAAAAACATAGAAACAGGTAAATCTGTCATTTTTTCAATATTTCTCCTTTTCAATGGCGACATGAAACCACCGGCAATAATACGCTGATTAGGCTTAATGACAAATTCATTTGTTTTAGATAAGCCTGTTTGTAACCGACTAGATTTCCGGATGCTTTTGAGAGAGTTTTTTTTAGAAAAAGAAGCAGCCTGTAATTCATTTGAATAAACAACTCGATAATGAGCTTCAACTTTGACTTACCTGGCTGTCATTCTTGAATAAACTGAATTCCTCTACGCAAGGGATGCAGACAAATCTAATCACCCTTAGTGATAAAGTGTCTGCCTTTGCAAAAAAACTTGATATCTGGCGCAAAACGGATAGTGGTAGATAACTTTGACACATTTGATCAATTGTATGAATTCACATAAAAATATGGAGATGCTGGGATCAATCAACCAAAATTTGTTAATTTAATTTCGTGTCAATCATAGATGGATCAGTTCAACCTTTAATTCGGTAATTTGAACGTTTACAGTTTTTCGTTGGCTTCCAGTCAGTTTCTTGCAAACTTTGATTCGTGGAATTAACCAACCTCAGAATTGAACCAAATCATTGAAGATGTACGTTGCATCCATGCAAGAGTTAACTTGATGCATGAGTGTCTCGAGCAGATAAAATATTAATTGTGCTCGAATATGCATGCCCAACTGCAGCCCAAGGCTTACATTAAAATAAACTGCAGTTTTTTTCTAATAAATTTCATATAATCTTATATGCAATATAAAACTTGTACTACGGAGTGCAAGGGCATATCTATGCTATAGTATAGCATACATGTAGGCCTACTATTATACATGTATATAGGAATATAGAGTCGCACAGTCACGAAAATGCGCCAAATTTCGGTAGGGGTCCGTGACCGGGACCAAAAATTAAAAAGGGGTCCGTGAGTCTGAAAAGGTTGAGAACCGCTGCCTTACATGATCCCTTCAGCTGATTCTTTCTATCCGTCTCCATATCCACATTTCAAATGCTTCTATTCTCTTGATGTCTTCCATCCTCATATTCCATGTCGCTGATCCATATAGCATCACACTCCATACTAAGGTTTCTACCATTTTCTTTTTGAGCTCCTCAGTAGCTCTTTACTCTTTTAGAATGCATCTTTTCCAAGTACAATCCTTTGTTGTATTTCTCTGTGACATCTAGCATCTTAAAGTATAAAACTCAAAGTTTGTCCTTCTGTGTGTGGGATGCACCAATTTTGCCCGGAGGCCTACTCGGAAATTACAGCGATTCGTTTAAAAAAATTTTTGCAATCGATTCTTACCCACATTTGGAGTTAAACGCCACTATTTTCGGCTGCCAATTCACTTTATAAGTCCCGAGATGTCAACATTTAAACTTGCACGCGATAAGCGATTCAAAATCCATTCACGTTGATCGCCTCCACAAGGCCTCCATTGACTACCAGAGAACTACAGCCAATGGCATGACGGTTTGAGGTCACGTGATATTTACTTCTATCGACAATATTTGCGAGGATTATTCTCGGCTTTTTTCTTCTGATCCACACGAGAAAATCATAAAGATCGCCATCCAAAAATCTTTCCATATTTTAAATTTCGCTGTTATAAAAACGATATATTAGACACGGCATAATTATGTTCACTAAACTCATGACGTCATTATTTTGAGCTCAAATCTTAACGTCACATCTCGCCAAACCGCGTAGCAAAAATGTTGTGGATGTAAATAATGCGAATATAACTGCAAATAATCGGAATAAAAAAGCGTAGATTTAAAAAACTTCCTTTATCTAAGTGGCAAAGAACAATTTATGAAAAAAGCACGTTGCGCTGAATGGTAGTATCTTTTCAGAAAAAGTCGTTTTTCTCAGTTACGTGTCGAATGGACTTAACGGGTTTTGCTCTTCGATTATTGACCAGACCTGTACACCTAGCGGAGAGGTTCGTTACTTCTCCTTAACGCGGGCTTCGATGGAAGGCGGGGTCAGAATGGTGAAGTCGGAACGGGGTCAGGCGTGGCTGGGGACAAAAACTTATATTTCCCGGGCAACGCCGGGTTATTCAGCTAGTCCTCCATAATCGTACTACCGAGATAAGCAAATTTCTTGAATTGTTCTAATTCTTCTCCATGTATGAATATTTTAACTACCTTCTGCTCTTCTTTGCCTATTCTAATGACCTTTGATTTCTTTTTGTTTATTTTCATTTCATATTCTTTTGATGTTGTGTTTAGCCATTCCATCATTGTTTGTAACCCTTCCTGACTTTCTGCCATCATTGCTTGAGCGTCTGCTAATCTTAATGCCCTGATCCACATTCCTCCCACTTTTATCCCTTCCTCCAGTTCCTCCAATGCCTCCTTGATTATCTCGTCTATATATATGTTGAACAGCAATGGTGACAGTGGGCATCCCTGTCTCACCCCCTTCCTACCTTCCCCTGTTCTGAATATTCCCCATCTATCCTTATCTACAGAACTGGAATGTGGCCAGACGACTTTCTGCAGACAATACTAATGCCATTAAAGAAAAGGGCGAACGCAATAAGATGCGAATAATACCGTACTATAAGCTTGCTGACCCATGCTTTGAAGGTGCTGCTAAGGGTGCTGACAAGGAGACTGCAGGCAAAGGCGGAGGCAGACGGGTATCTTGGGGACGATCAATTCGGGTTCAGAAAGGCAGAGGAACGAGAGACGCCATTGGAGCTTTGAGAATATTAACGGAAAGAAGTCTGGAAAACAACCAAGAAGTGTACATATGCTTTGGGGATTACGAGAAGGCGTTCGACAGGGTAGACTGGAGGAAGCTAATGACAATCCTGAGGAAGATGGGAGTGGACTGGAGAGATAGAAGGTTAATACGAAACCTGTATATGGGACAGAGGATAAGAGTGAGGATAGAGGAGGAACTATCGGAGCCGGGACAAATAGGAAGGGGTGTGAGACAGGGGTGTCCACTCTCACCCATACTATTCAATCTTTACATGGAAGAGCTAATACAGGAAGCACTACAGGGCACGGAAGAAGGAATAAAGGTTGGAGGAAAGATGATAAAGGCGCTAAGATTTGCAGACGACCAGGCAATGCTGGCAAGCAAAGAAGAGAACCTACAACACATGATGGATGAACTAAACAGAACCAGCAAAGAATATGGGATGAAGATAAACATCAAAAGACGAAGGTAATGAGAATAAGTAGAGAAGCAAAAGGGGAAAAGAATATGAAGATAACAATCAATGGAGAAGAAGTGGAGCAAGTCACTGAATTTTGCTATCTAGAAAGCCTGATATCGGAAGATGGGAAATGCCACAAAGAAATCAAGAAAAGGATAGCGATGGGGAAAGAAGCGTTCACGAAAAGGAAAGAGCTACTGAAAGGAGGAATGAGTCGAGACATCAAGAAAAGAATGGTCAGAGCACTGATCTGGAGCGTCACACTGTACGGAGCAGAGATCTGGACGATGAGAAAGGAGGATGTCAAACGAATAGAAGCGTTCGAGATGTGGACATGGAGAAGGACGGAAAGGGTCAGCTGGACAGAGCATAAATCAAACGAAGAAGTCCTGAAGAAGATGGAAGAGGAAAGATCCTTGATGAATACAATTAGAACAAGGCAGAAGAACTGGATAGGACATGTACTTAGAGCAGCGGTTCTCAACCTTTTCACACTCACGGACCCCTTTTAAAATTTTGGTTCCGGTCACGGACCCCCACCGAAATTTGGCGCATAATCGTGACTGTGCGACTCTATAATCCTATATAATAGTAGGCCTACATGTATGCTATACTATAGCATAGATATGCCCCTGCACTCCTGTAGTACAAATTTTATATTGCATATATAAGATTAGGCTATATAAAATTTATTAGGGTTGAAACTTTATTTTAATGTAAGCTTTGGGCATGCATATTCGAGCAAAGCTTATCTGCTCGAGACACTCGTGGATCAAGCTAACTATTTTCATGGATGCAAAGTACATCTTCAATGTAGGCCTAATGCCATTTTTAATAGTCACTTCAATAATTTGGTTCAATTCCGATGTTGGTAAATTCCACGAATCAAAGTTTGCAAGAAACTGACTGGAAGTCAACGAAAAAATGTGAACGTTCAAATTACCGAATTAGAAGTTGAACTGATCCATCTATAATTGAGCGAAAATTAAATTAACAAATTTTGATTGATTGATCCAATCATTTCCTTATTTTTATGTGAATTCATGCAATTGATCAAATGTGTCAAAGTTATCTACTACTATCCGTTTTAAGCCAGATATCAAGTTTTTTTGTAAAAGCAGACACTTTACCACTAAGGGTGATTAGATTTGTCTGCATCACTTGCGTATAGGAATTCAGTTTATTCAAAAATGCCAGCCAGGTAAGCCAAAGTTGAAACTCATGAGTTGTTTATTCAAATGAATTACAGGCTGTGGTCTTTTTCTAAGAAACTCTCTCAAAAGCATCCCGAAATTTAGAGTCAGTTACAAACTGACCCATCTAAAACAAATGAATTTGTTATTAATCAGCGTATTATTAGTTTCATGTCGCCATTGAAAAGGAGAAATATTGACAAATTGGCAAAGATTTATCTGTTTCTATGTTTTTAACTAAGAAATATATAATTTTCAGGACATGCTCGCGGACCCCCAAGCAGATGGCCGCGGACCCCCAGGGGTCCGCGGACCCCCGGTTGAGAACCGCTGACTTAGAGGCAACTCCTTGCAAAGGGACATAGTGGAGAGCAAAATGGAGGGGAAGAGGAAGACCTAGGGAAAAGTTCTTGGACTGAATGATGGAGGATGGATATGGAAAACTCAAAGAAAAAGCACAACACCGAGAAGAGTGGCGTCGTTGGGCATCTGGACCTGCCGGGAGGCAGTAGACCTAAGGAAGAGAATCCTTATCTGTACTTTTTGTCCTGTATACAGATTGCCTATCAGTCTTCTCTCTCCAGTCCACACCAACTCAGTTCCTTCATCAGTCTCTTCCAGTCCACTCTGTCGAACGCCTTTTCATAGTCTGCGAAACATATGTATACATCCTTTCCTATTTCGCAGCTTCTTTCTGTTATTACTCTCACCTGGTCACCTGGTGCCGTCAGCTCTTGGAGCTCTGGCGACAGTCGTGGTGTATCCTCTCCAGTGTCTCCTCTCTCTTGTTGTCTCTCTTAGCTCCTCCAGGCTCATGCCAGACTTTTCCTGTACCTCATCCAGCCATCTCTTCCTTGGTCTTCCGCGTCTCCTCCTTCCCTCACCGCATGCTGTCATCAGCTTCTTTTCCAAACCATTAGATCTCATCACATGGCCGAAGTAGCTCAATTTCCTCCAAGTTGCTGTTTGCTGCAGTGTCTCCTCCCTCTTTATTCCGAGCTCCCTGCGCACCGATTCGTTAGTTCTCTTCTCCGTCCATGAAATCCTTAGCATCTTTCTCCAAATCCACATCTTGCATGGAATGCACGCATTGATTTTCTTTTCCATATCCCGTGTCTTTGTCCATGTCCCGCATCCATATAGGACCACTGGAAAGATCAGTGCTCTTACCTGTCTTTTCTTTGTTTCCCTGCTCACGTATTTATCCTTCCAAATCCTTCCCAGACCGTTCATTGCCTTATTTCCATATCACTTCTTCCCTCCTTCTCTATCATAGATCCCAGGAATGTGAAGCTCGATATTACCTCTATCGTTTCTCCATCCACCTCAAAGTTTTCCCATGTTGCAGTTGTCATAACCTTTGTTTTCTTTACATTGAAGTATAGTCTCGTCTTTTCGCTTTCCCTCCTGACTCTTCTTATTAACTCGGCCAGATCATCCTTCTTCCCCGCCAATAATGTCGTATCATCAGCATACCTCAAATTATTCAGTATTTTCCCCGCTATCCTTACCCCCTCTGTTGCCTCCTCCAATCCAGCCCTCCTCATAATTCTCTCAGCATACAGATTGAACAGGAAAGGGGACAAAATGCACCCCTGCCTCACTCCTTTCCTTATTTTAAATTTCCCTGTGTCTCCATATTCAGTTCTTATTACCGCCTCTTGATCCACATATTACTCTCAGTGACCCAATTGCATCCCTGGTTCCCATGCCCTTCCTAAACCCGAACTGATCATCTCCTATATCATGTATTGCCTCTGTTTTTGGTTGTAACCTCTTTGTCAGTATTCTGATCAAAATCTTTGACGCATGTGTAATGAGACTGATAATGCGATGGTCCTCACATCTAGTTGCGTTAGTCTTCTTTTTGATTGGTACCATGATGGAATGTAGGTAGTCTTCCGGCCATATACCTGATGTGTATATATCCTGGCATATTTTCGATTATTTCCTTCATTGTTTTCTCATCCAGACTCTTCAACATCTCTGCTGGTATATTGTCATACCCTTCTGTCTTGTTATTTTTCAGTTCTTTTATCGCTGTTCTTACTTCCTCTGCCAGCAGTTCCGGGCAATTGTCTTCTTTTGCTTCCCCTATCTGCTCTTCTATCTCCCTTCTCCCATCTTCTTCTGTTCCATTGGCGTTTTCGTCCTTATATAATTCCTCTATGTATTCTTTCCACTGATTTTTAACTTCTTCAATTTCACTTACCGGTAGTATCTTGCATTGTTTATATCTAATCTCTATTCCTCCTCCCTTTCCCGTTTTCCTTGATAGATTTTTCACTTTGTTGTATACCATACTATCCATTCCTTTTTGTTGTAGTTCTTCTATCTCTCTGCATTGTTCCTCCCACCATTTTTCTCTAGCCTCCTATGTTGTTATCCTCAATTTGTTGTTTAGTCTTCTCGTACTTTGGTGCTTCCATTTTCTTCGTTCCTCCATTTCCTCCTGTCATCCATGGTTTCCTTGCTGGCGTTGACTCCTCTATTCCTATGATGTCATTGGCGCTCTTTATGATGGCCTCTTTTAATCCTTTCCATCTTTCCTTTCTATTGATGTTCCCTCTTTCTGTTTTCTTCTTCTATTCTCTATCCTAGTTCTTTGCTCTTTTCTTTCAAGTTCTTTTTGTTCCATCTTTTCCTGTTTTTCTTTTTCTTTTCATGAATTTGAGTTTGACTTGTATGTTCATAACGACCAGATTGTGGTCCATGTCTGCAGCTGCTCCGGGCATTGCTCTTGAGTTCTTTACACTGTTCCTGTATCTTGATCGTACTAATATGTACCGTAGATACTCGATTATAACACAAGCTTTTTGGGTCGAATTTCCAAGCAGCAAGTGGGGTAGTCGCGGTATATACGGGACAAGTTGAAACTAAACTTTTATCACACGAAATATATTACCTGTCCATCTACCGTATTTTTGGACTATAAGTCTCAGTTTTTTACATGGGCATCAGTGATTGCGACTTGTATAAAGATGCGACGTATGTATTGAAATTTCAAAAAAATTTGGATTGGTATTTTCGCAAATATAATCGGTCAAAGAAGCAATATTAAATCACATTTATGGAACGTCAAACAACCCATTGTAAGTTGTCACAGCTTCATGGGGGGGCTATTACATATACAGATACATATCGACGTGTATCAATATTGGTAAACAGGACTAAGCTGGTAACCTCTAATTAGGCCTATATAGGCTCTATCTATATCGAGTTAGATTAGTAGGTACTGGATTTGATAGCTTCCCATAAATAGGCCTAACGTTTATTCCTAGCTAATCCGCGAAGTAGGCCTGTGATATATAACATGGAACAACTAAAATTCTATAGGCTCCTATTATAAGATCAAAAGATTTGCCGTAGGGTTCATGTAATGTTATTCAAAGACCATCTACAATGTGAAAGGGCGAAATTATTCATTCCTTCGTATTCTGTGGTGCAGCCGATATATGAAAGCCCTTGTTCAATTATTTGTTTAAGGTAGTTCGATAATACTTGTACATGGTAGGACATGTGCAACTGAACGCAATTGTTCCTTTTAATTATATAATGGGTAGGTCTGCAGAGTCTAGTAGAGCCTTAGCAACTGTTTGTTTGAAGAATTAGAACCCCAGGTCAACCTAGTAGTCCACGTCATCATGCCATCTGAATTATCCTAGTTGTCTATGTTTCGAGCGTGTTTGTTTGCATTCAGTTCAGTCCTTCCTTCGTATTTTGTGGCCCAGCCGATCTTTGTAAGCGCTTGTTTAATTATTTGTTTAAGGTAGGCCGATGATACCTGTTGGTGGTAGGACATGTGCGATCGCAGTTGTTTGCTTTTAATTATATAACGGGTCTGTAGAGCCTGGGTAATTGTTTGTTTAAAGCATTGGAACCCTGCAGGTCCTACCTAGGAGACCGCATCATGACTTTGACCGTCTCGATTACCCTTTGTACATCCAGACTGTCTGGTCTATGTTTCAATCGCGCTTGTTCTCACTTTAACTCATTCATTCGTATGAATATTCATGCAGGACTTAAATAGGACCTCGTTAATTAATTATTTAAAGTATAACACTGGTACATAATTCTAACTATCACTAATAATTATAGTCTAAACTGATCTGTTGTTTAGTCAACATGCCTGTATAATGATTTTATCCAACGGATGTTTGATGTATGGAACCATGTACTTACCTTTTCAAGGTACAATCACAGAAACAAGTCATTAATTTTAACAGCGCAAAAACTATCATAAAACCACAACAGACAACAAATGTCGAAGTTGTTTTATTTTTATTTATCGCACAAATTAAATATATAAAAGAATACAACTAAGTATTTGCTAACAATTCCGACGTGATTACGGCCGTCTTTGGCATCGCGTCCTACCCTAGAATCCATGTATGAGTGCGACCTGTTTAACGGAGCGACGTATGTACGGATTTTATAAAAAATATTCCATTGTGACGTCACATCGACCTATAGAAAGGAGCGACATATAGTCCGAAAAATACGGTATGTGTGATTTCTGCTCTGTTCATCGGTACCTTTCCCTCTTCTTTCTTGATTGCCATAAGTTTCAGCACTCATCTGCTGTTGATGTTTCTAAATCATCTTATATATTTCCCTCGTTTTGCATTCTCTGTGGCACCTTACTACATCGCTACATTGATCTTCCAGCCACTTGGCTTTGTCTGCCTTTGCTACCTCTGTACCTCATTGCATTTTGGTACAATCTCTTATTTGCCTCTAATCTGTCTATTCCGCTCTTCAGCTCTCTCTTTTCCTGCACCAGTTTCATAGTCTCTTGTGTGATCCATTTATTTTTGATCTTTTCCTATTTCAGGATCACCTGCTCCACCACCTTCAGCATTGCCATGGTCAGCTGTTTCGTCCTTTTTATATGTCCCACGTGGGTACATCCATGTTGTCTTGTACTTGTTGACCTGTTGAAATAGACTGTTGGTTGTCACAAGTGCGTGTTGGGAGCAGAGCTGCAACAGCAATGAGCCGTTGGCGTTTTCCTTGCAAGTGGATTGATGTCTGAGCACCCCCAGCCATGCGGAATGGTCCTGGCCGACACAGGCGTTGAATTCGCCAAGCAGGAACAGACGGCATTTATGAGGCACTCTGGTGATGGCAGCACTGAGAGTCTCGTAAAAAGCCTCTTTCTCGTCATCAGGTGCGATCATTGTCGGCGCGTACGCGCTAAGCATGACACCTGAGTGACCACTGTCAAGTCTCAGTACTTTTAAGGATATCAGTCAAGGGCCAATCGCTGTGGGTTGTTCTTCAATTTGAGGAGTCAAGGCGGTCCTGACAGCAAATCCGACTTCTCCTTGTCTCGGCCTACCAACCGGTTGTCCAGTAGTGTAGAAGGTGTAGCTCCAACTTCCTGAAAGTGGTTCTCACCCGAGATGCGTGTTTCGCTAAGTGCAGCGATGTCTATGTTATAGCACAGGGGTTCGCATCCGATTATTGCAGTTCGGCGCTCGTGCCGGCCAGGGAAGTCGAGGAGCATACGGACGTTCCAAGATCCAATGCACATTCGTCGCTGGTTCATGCGTCCAGTCGCGTTCCAATTCCAATCTCCATCCCTCCCATTCTTATCATTTCTATTCTTACTACCACAGATGTGGATATCCAGTTGGCCGCGGATGGTCGGCAGGACGGTTAGGAGCAAGCTTTTTTCAGGGATTCTTTTCTCTCCCCCTCTTCATATGAAGAAAGAAGTGCTATCCCTAAACAGGGCTGCTCTGTCGCCTGAGCAGGATATCAATGCTGCTGTTGTTCCATGTCAGCAGCAGACGACCATCACACCCAAGCCACCTACGTGCAGGTTTGTGGCTAGGCGCTCCCAGTGGTATCCTCCACCTCGCCCATCGCCGCAGGACTCTCCCAATCGTCACGACTTATACCTTCACATTGAGTGGATTAAAGTGAGAGAGATGTGTATCGTCCAGTTCCGCTCTCTCTTCTCACACGGACTATAATCCACAGACATGGAAGCTGAGACATGTGGGCCCGAGAGTGTGAGTGCAGCAGGTTGACCAAGACTGATGCCAGTAGGCGGTTAGCATGCTCTCAACAGCTACCTGCGGATGCGGTGCCACCCTCGCCATTGCCGTGACATGCCGGACTTCAGCTGAGGTCACTAAGGCAGTCTTCACTATTTGCCCTTAGGTGACCATCCTGAATTTAGCCTACTGAGACCAGTAGTTTCCAGGGAGAACCACGAGGAAGTATCAGGATGATCTGCTGCACTGTGAAGCTATACCGTCAGGGAGGGACTTCTGCCTCACTGAGGCTGCCCCCTTTTTCACCCCAATGAGATTAGCTGGTGACCATACATCATTAGCTGTGCAACAGCTTCAGTACTGAGTCTGATGCGCTTCATTCATTCATTCATTCGGACATTTATATAGCGCTTCTTCAAGAAAAAACTACTCAGAGGCGCTCCCGACTCCAGCGCGCACAAAAAGAATAGTTTTAAGTTTAGTAAAGGAAGGATCCTGGCAGAGTCCCAGGGTGTAGGCGTAGCTCAAAAGGAAGGTCATTCCAGACCACTGGTCCAACCACAGAAAAGGCTCGATTCTTCATGGTAGTAGTACGAGCAAAAGGAACTAAGAGGACTCCCCTATCAGCAGAGCGTAACTGACGACGTCCTTGGATACCCAATGTAAAGCTGCATAGCTCACGGAGGTAAGTTGGGGCAAGGCCCTGACAACATCGCCATACCAATGCAGCTACCCTGAACTCAATACGCTGGCGAATAGGGAGCCAGTGAAGTATCTCAAGCATGTAGTTTGAGACATGACCATATTTAGGGATTTGCCCAATTAGTCGCGCAGCAGAGCGCAACACCCGGTCAAGACAAGTCAATCTGCTGGATGGGAGGCCAATGTAGAGCGAAGAGCAATAGTCGATGCGAGATGTAACGAAAGAATGCACTAAAGTAAGAGTAGCAGCAGACGTAAGAGAACGGATGACAGTGCGAAGCTGGCGCAGCTGATAATAGCAGTCTCGAGCAAGACGGTGAAGTTGAGGAGCAAAAGTGAGTTCTTGGTCAAGTTGGACACCTAGGTCTTGAACCGTGGTTGCAAAGACAAAGCCAGGAAATTCAGATGCAAGAGAAACTAGATCAAGCTTGGTAAGCTGCTGCCGTGTGCCCAACCAAATAAATTTTGTCTTAGATGGGTTCAAGCGTAGTCTGTTGGATGACATCCATGCCTCTAGAGCATCCAGAGTCCCGCTCATTATCCGAACCGCTTTGACAGCTTCAGTGTGGCACTCTCTCGAGCGTGGATGCACCCATGCTCGAAGCACTGGCACGCATTGGACTATGTCATCACTCGACAGCGCGTTGTTCATGATGTGCATCTAACATGAGCCATGCGTGGGACTGGCTGCTGGTCTGACCATCAGCTATTGCGGAGCCACGTAGCTCTAAAACCTTGCCAACAGAAGCACAGGAAAACAGCACCTTGTAGAAGGAGGTTGGCCATTGAACACCTAAGGCTACCCGAGATTAGGTCCCGATTGCAGGATGAACTCTACAGAGCGACTCGGCATCCGCTCTCGACACCCCCGAGAGGGAATGGGCCAAGGTCAGAGACGTCACTTGCACGGTGGCTGCAGAGGTGCTGGGCTATAAACAAAGGAAACATCAAGACTGGTTTCACGAGCACGATGTCGCTGCACGAGAGCTATTGAGTATGATGCACAGGCTGCATCTGGCCTGGATCAACGACAAAGCAGCACCGCCAAGAAAAATGCTTACACCACGGCAAAGCAAAATGTGCAACCGAAGCTACACAGGAGGAAGGAGAGCAGGAGGTGGGCTGACAAAGCACACGAGCTACAGGATGCAGTGGACAGACATGACTTGAGGAGCTTTTACGACGGTCTAAAGACAGTCTATGGGCCGCGGGACAATGGCTCCATAGAGTCCATACCTGTACAATCCAAGGACGGCACCACTGTGATCACAGACCAAGGCCGGATCCTGAAATGCTGGGTCAAACACTTTGAGTCGGTGCTGAATCAGCAATCGTCATTTGATGACACGGTCCTCGATGAGATCCTGCAGTGGGCTGAGGCGGCCAGCCAAATGAGTGATTACCCGACTCTAGATGACGACATGCATACTGCAATCAAGCAGTGGGCTGAGGCGGCCAGCCAAATGAGTGATTACCCGACTCTAGATCATGACATGCATACTGCAATCAAGCAGCTGGCATCCGGCAAGTCGCCGGGTGAAGACTCAGTCCCATCTGAGATCTATAAAAATGGCGGCCCCCAGCTTGCGAACTGCCTGACGGGTTGTTCAGAACAATTTGGGATGAGGAGACTTCAAAGACGCACATCTTCAAGCACAAAGGCGATCGTGCCAATTGCGATGATCACCGTGGAATATCCCTTCTATCTGTCGCTGGTAAAATACTGACTCGGGTTCTGCCGAATTGGCTACGTAGCTCATAATGACATCCTTCCGGAAAGTCAGTGTGACTTTTGTGCAGGCCGCAGCACCATGGATATGACCTTCACTGCCAGGCAGATTCAGAAGAAATGTCGGGAGCAACACCAGGATCTGTACATGATTTTCTTCGACCTAACAAAAGCATTTGACTCAGTTAACAGAGAGGGCCTTTGGAGGATTCTTGAGAAGATCGCCTGCCCCAAAAAGTTTTTAAATGTGATTCGATCCCTGCATGATGGAGTGATGGACATGGTTCTGGACAATGGTGAAACATCATCGCCCTTTAAGGTATCCAACGGGAACAAGCAAGGATGCGTGATCGCTGCAATGCTCTTCTGCGTCTTCTTCTCTATGATGTTGATTGTTGCCTACGGAGGATGCGATCTGGGCATACCTATACAGTTTAGAACAGACAGGAGTGTGTTTGGTCTGAGACGACTTCAGGCCTGTACAGAGGTATTCTCGGCGATCATACGCGATCTACTCTATGCCGATGACTGTGCACTAATGTAGACCTGGGAGTCGACCCCAGTCGACTTGGTCATCCCAAGTCGGGTCGGGTCGTTTCTGCTCACCGCAGCTGACCCCAAGTCGAATTTTGTAGATTGAAGTCACTTGAAGTTGTTTTTACCACAAGTCGACTTAAACCGACTTGAGACACAAACATAGTTTTGTCACTTCAAACCAATGATCGTGACAACATTCAAGCAGATTTTGTTGCCTAGTGTGTTTACAAGAATGAATGAGGCCTTTGCTAAACAGAGACTTAGGTCTACTGATTATTTTACCGATAGGCTATCGTGCAGACTGCCGTCTGCCGATCTATTCATATAATTTGTAATTCTATGCTAAAACGTCAAGCTTAGGCATGCGCTTAATTAAAATGGTGAAACAAAATGTTACTAAAATATTAGCACGTGTGCTTATCAAGCAATCAGTGAACTTCTAGTGGTCAGTGAATTCGGCGCAAAGAAAGCTGGATCTTTGGTATGCTGCATCTGCAGTTGTCTGCAGACGGAAAGACTATTGTAGGGTCAATTGGACAATGAAAGACTTCATAGTCAGTTAGTAGGCCTAGTAGCTGTAGTAGCCTACTGTAGGATGCTTTTTGCTAGTTGCGGAATGATGTTAGTGGTCGAATTATTATGAAAACAGAATTACAAATTATAGGCCCATAATATCACGCCATTCATTCAGTGCAACCAGTCAGCGGTCCACTATTTTATCTTAGACCTGCGTTTTTTTAACAATTTATTTAATATTAATATTAAAAAATAACAATAATGAGTGTAATCTGAATAATCACAGACACGGACAAGCTAAAATTCCTAGGCCTAATAATTTGCCGTCGCACTGTCTAGACTAATAGATGGCCCAAAGCATCACACAACTATTCAAACTGAAACACAAACAGCCTGAAATGGGCTTAATAGCACTTTAACAAATTCATGCATCAATTAAGTGTTGAGGCCTCATTACTCATTTGTAGGCTTAAATGAAATTAATGCTTGAAGGAAAATTGGCTAGACTTCTTGCATTAGTATATAGGCGTAACCGTACGTAGACCTAGGCTAATGGCCATTCCCATGTCAGAAGTCGACTTCAAGTCGGAAGTCAGTTGTTTTTCTGCCCAGTCGGGTCAAGTCGTTTTGATGCCGATAAGTCGACTTCAAGTCGACCTCAAGTCACTTTAGGGTCAAGTGGGGTCAGATTAGCTGACCAAAGTCACTCCCAGGTCTACACTAATGGCACATACACACAGGACATGACACAACAACTCTTCGATCGCTTTGCATGTGCTGCTCATCGCTTCGGACTAACCGTCAGCCTAAAGAAAACAGAAGTCATGTTACAGACAGAGAACAGCAAGACCGTATACAGTTATACACTCCCTTGATCATCACAGCAGGTGGTACGACTCTCAAGGTGGTGGACATATTCTGCTACCTCTATAGCATCCTCTCTATTGCTGCAAACATCGACGAAGAGATTACTGCTCGGCTGGCTAAGGCAAACGCTGCATTTGGAGGGCTCTCGCGACGACTGTGGAACAACCATGGCATTCACCTGGCCACCAAGGTTGCAGTCTAGAGAGCAGCTGTGCTGACGATGCTTCTCTATGGTTGCGAATCATGAACGCCATATCGCAGGCACATTGCTAAGCTGACCAGTTTCATTTGAAATGCCTTCGAATAATAGCTCATATACAATGGCGAGACCTGCTTCCCAACACTGCGGTCCTTGAGTGCCCTGGCATCACGGGCATTGAGGCCATGCTAGCAGCAGCACAGCTCCGCTGGACTGGTCACGTTGTTCGCATGGCTGACTCACAGATCCCCAAACAAATCTTTTATGGTCAGCTTGTGTAGGGCACTCGGGTAATCGTAATCTCCTAATTTCTAAAGCGCCACTCGAAAGCCAAGCGCGGGGCACCGGCTTATTCACGAGCGCTGCATTGAGTTAGAAGGGTTTCCGTGAGAGTAGTCCGTGGTGGTCCGGGTCGAGTTAGGTTCGGGTACAGGGAAGTCCAATCTGAAAAGGTGCGGCATGGCAGCTGCTGATTTGGAGGGACTAGCGGCAGAGCGCTCGGAATGGTGCGGTACCTGCAGCGAGGCGGTGGAAAGATTTGAACTTCAAAGGATATTGCAGCGTAAGGAAAAGCGGCAGCAAGGAAGCAACACGCTGAATATAGCCAGACTTGATTGCTCAGGACTAGAACCTTACTCACGACGTGAGATCTGTCGTATCGACAGATCAGTCCATTACATGTCCCACATCTCACCCCATTCTCCAAGTCCTGCCTCGAGTGCATTCTAATATGCAATCTTTATGTCCTATGCAGCCAATCTTGATACCTCTCTTCGTTCCTGCAGCTCCTCCCTATGTCTTCTCTTGAGTTTTATCTTGATGCTTTCTATCACCAGGCTATGGTCTGAGTCCACATCTGCACCCTGGAATGTTCTACTTTGTTGTACTGATGTTGCCCAGTGTGGGTCGATTAATACCAGGTCTATCATGTTTTTGGTTTTTCTATCACAGGATCGCCATGTCCTTTTTCGACAGTCATTCTGCGGGAATCTTGCATTACATATTATTAGTTCGTTATTGGTTGCAAATTCCAGTAGATTCATGCCTCACTCATGGCCATCCCCATATCTGAATCTGCCCATGACTTTCTCCCATCCTGTGTTGTCCATGCCAATCTTTGCATTCCCGTCACCCTCCACAATAATTCCACAATAATTATGTCTCGCTTGGGCACCTCTTCAACTGCTGATGTTAGGTCTCTGTAGAACGTTTTGATGTCCTCATCCAAGCTTCCCGCCATAGGAGCATACACTTGGATGACTGTCATATTAAACGGTTGAGCTCCAAATCTTGCCACTATTATTCTGTCACTTAGGGGTCATTGCATAATTACGTAACGCCAAAAATGGCCGTTTTCGACCCACCTACCCACCCTGTAACGCTTCGTAACGTTTCCCTTGACCCACCCACCCACCCTCCCCAGCGTTGCGTAACGATTGCTACGAAAAATCAATTGAGATTTAGGCTAGGTCTATTATTGACTTATGTGACCGCGTAATTATAATTCATATTTTCATAGGGAATTTAATATAGCCCAGTATGTGAATTATAGGCTAATTTGACAGTATAGGCTTAAAATATACACAATGTTTTATTTATATAAACGACAGTCATGCGTGAATTGCAATTTTATTAAATTATAGGCCTACCTCAAGAATATAATTTTGCACACTGCTGAAAAGTTTCAGGGCTAAATGGCTTATTAACAATTAATCTAAATTAAGGTGAACTATTTATTTCCTTAGTCTGGGCACTTCGATAATCTTTAATAGAAATATTGCCGATTTTTGTTGAACATTAATTTCGAATTAAAATGGGATCGAGTCCACTAAGTAAATCATACTTCAAAGTAGTTGTTTGATGTCAGGAATTCAAAGAGAATTAGGCTTAGGTCTACCACGTTGTTTCGTTGGCAAAACTATCACAGCGGTTTCCGGTTTGCACAATGGGAGAACAGAATTGACCCGGCATGTAACTGGTGTCTATACTGCCAGATCTTATTAAGATAAATAGACCTACTTCCGTTAAATTTTTAATCAATGTCACAAAGTTTAAACTTCGATCACGTCATGTCTAAAGTGTCATTCGATGGTAATTTAATATTCATTAATAAAAAATTTCATGGCGTTACGTAACGTTCAGCTCCCCCCACCCACCCACCTACGTAACGTTTGGTAACGTTTTCAATCACCCACCCACCCTCGAGCGTTACGTAATTATGCAATGACTCCTTATTGGTTTGTATCCCATCAGGGCATCCCGCGGCCTGTAAAAATCCGAACCCCTGCTTCATGGCTGGTTTACCGCCTGACCATAAGATATAACCCCGTTCATTTTGCCCACCAACATCCATCTCATCTCAGAGATTCCAAGGATGTTGCATCTACACCGTGTCTAAAAAAAAACTGCAAAATTGTTTTTATCAGAACTTCGTCAAATTTCCACCAATCTTAATAACTTTTGGCAGGTAGACGGCAAAATGGCTGAAATTTTATGCTATATATAAATTTTCCACCTCGCCTGATTCATATCACCGCACTACCTTGTTGAACACAGATGTACCAATTTTTCAAATAACGGCGTCTTGAAGCTTGGCTGCACTGAAATCCATTGCATCGAGCTGGGTGCCGGAGTGAATGGGGCATAGGCCTACTATCGCGACAACCTTCTTGCCCAGAAGATACCGTCAGACATACGCCGGATATCCCAGGGCGAGTTTATTATATTTTACAGGATGGCGCCCCGGCGCATCAAGCGCGCGACACTGTCTCTTTCCTGGAGCGAGAGACGCCCGACTTCATCCCTCCAACACTGTGGCCACCGAATTCACTTGATCTTAACCCAGTCCAATATAGCATATGGAGTGTGCTGCAGTCCAGAATAGCCAACGTCGATGAACTCAAAACGCTGCTGCTTGACGAGTGGGCGCGCTTTGGCCAGTTGATTGTTGATACTGCTATCAGCCAGTTGCGTCGCCGTCTAAGCGCTTGGGTCCGTATATGCGGGGCACATTTAGTCCACCAACTCTAACACTTTTAAGCATATCTGTCATAGCAATTAAAAAAACTCTGCTAAGTAAACCACATTTTACTTTACTGCGTGCTAATTCAGTTGTCAGAAAGTTTCTTGCAGGTAATAAAATTTAAGCGTTATATGAAAAATTGGTATATCTGTGTTTGACAAGGTAGTGCGGTGAAATGAGTCGGATGATTTGGAAAATTTATATATAACATAAAATTTCAGCCATTTTGCCGTTTACCTACCAAAAGTTATTAAGATTGGTGGAAATTTTATGAAGTTCTGACAAAAGCAATTTTGTACAGTTTTTTTTTAAGACATGGTGTATATCTACGCATTTCTCCCTGCATATGAAGGTTTCATGGTGTAGTGCCACATTTGGCTGTAGTCTTAGGTGTGTCATGCTTGGAAAAAGGGTAAGAACGTGTGAATTAGACCATTTGTACATGCATCTGTGCACACACCTGTCTTTGGCTCTTAGAAACACATATATACGTTTTGTCTGCATTTTCATCCATAACACATCTATTCGCACAAAAGGCACATACGTTTATCTACTTCCATTATTTGAGGATCAAAAGCATGCACATTTATAGGCACCGACATTTCATTTACCAAACCAACATGTTTTGGACCCCTCAATTGTCTTCAAATGGCCATTCCTTCCTTCTTAACAGCTTTTCACATGTAGACTTTGTGTACCTTGCAAATCTACAGTGGTTGCATACGATTTGCTTACCAAATGAATGCATTTCATCCCATCCATCTCTTGCACAAATTTCTCGAACCCATGTTTAACCCTGTGTGGTGAATGTCTTCCCCGTTCGAAAGCTGCTCATTTGGAACTCCCATTAGCGTCCATCGGCACCTGTTTATACAGGATTGTATACTCATCTGTCAATTTGCTGCCGGGCTAAGGTTTATTGTCGACCAGCCATTTGTGTAACTCAGGTGGTAAGCATTTTACAAGTTGTTTCATTTTAAACACTTCGCTCATGCATTTTGCATGTTTCATTGCACTCTCGCCCTCAAGCCAACACTGAAATGGAATTTGCAACATACTTTGAGTATGTTTCTAGTTTCTCCTTCCTCATTGAATGAAATCTCTTACGATGGAATTCTAGGACCCTTTCATAAAACGTTTTGCCTATGTCACAACTTCATAACTCATTCATTAATTCAAATTAAAAAATTTCTCATGTAACTCTAAGTTTAATATATTTTATATTTAATATTAAAATTTTAGCAGTTTGGCTATAAACTCAGACAAGTCTGAGGCAATTTTGTTCGGGTCATGCCATCACCTGCGTTCTTTTCCTTCACTTTCCAGCATCGACCTCGCAGGTTCTGTGGTACCAATATCAGGATCTGTCAAAACACTTGGGGTTACCCTGGACAGTATGTTTACTTTTCAGATGCATGTAACTTGGGAGGGCCCGATAGCGCAAGCTGCGCAATGGATAACACGCTGGCGTAGAGTGCGAGAGGTAGCGAGTTCGAGCCCCCGTTGGGCGGACATGCTATGTAGGCTGCTATTAACGCCATGTAATTGCAAAGCTGTCTGTTCTGTTAGTAGTTAAGTTTAATTAAGATTACTGCATAACTTGTAAATGTAAAGCGCAGTGCGTTTGCAGGCGTTGAATTAAAGCAGCGTTTCCCAAACTTTTTGGGCAACGGAACCCTTCGTGTCCTAATATTTTCTTGCGGAACCACAATATCAACTAAACGAACTGAAGCATACATAGCGCCTAGGAAGCATACTACATGTATGAACATGGGCTACATAGGGCTACCAAAACACTATTGTAGAAAGTTTACTTCTCTTATCTGAAAAATTAAGGTGAACAGTTTGGAAAATCACGACTCGTGTATCACAATACTGAGAGTAGCGCACATGAAGTCTAGAATGCGAACAGCCCTTTTTCCTCCTTTTATGCATTTTTTCTATATAATTTGGCTTGACACTTGAAAACTGGATTCTTATTGTCAGCTGTAGGCCTAGGCCTATCATTTAAATCAAGAAAAGCGGCCTAAAACCCAAGCTTACGATACAGACACTCAATTTTGGTAAATGTTTGCACCAACTAATCAAATTAGTATTTGTCACAGCTGCGCAGTACGATAATTTGATTTGGCGGTACTTTTTAAGCTGTCGCGTTTAGGCCTAGTCATGCTGAGATTAGCCTCGGTCGGGATAACGATAACAAAGATGGCTGCGTCCCTGTTCAGATTTACAGCTCTGACCGTCTCAGCAGTGATCGATGTCTATAAATTGCAACTGGATTTCTAAATCTAATGGGGAATGAAAGCTCGGATAGCCACTCAATGGGCGAGGACAAAACACAAAAGTCGATTGACTGTAGTTTCAAACTTTCAGTGCATTTTCAGAAAAGTTTCGATTTTTACAACTTTTCGCGGAACCCCTGCGCTCAACTCGCGGAACCCTTGGGTTCCGCGGAACCCACTTTGGGAAACGCTGAATTAAAGAAAAGATTATTATTATTAAACTAACCTTTGTAGATCTTGCTTTTATCACATCATGGCAATACGCCACTTTAGGTCGGCTCTGACTAAGGATATGTCGAAGACTTTAGCCTGTTCCCTTGTCTCCTCTCGCCTTGATTATGCTAATACAATTTTTGTTGGCATTTCAGACTATGAGCTGCAACTCATCCAAAATTCCTTAGCTCATCCAAGGGTTGTGCTGCGCGTCCCACTGCGATCTAGTTCTTCAGTCTTACATCATCAGTTGCATTGGCTTCCTGTTGAGTTCAGGATAAAATTTGAATTGGCCTGTTTGACCTACAAATCCCTCTCCACCGGAACACCTCCCTACCTTCAGTCACTGCTTACTCCTTACATTCCTCCTCGTTACCTGCGATCATCAAGCATGGGTCTTTTAGCTGAGCCTCGATGCAGAACTGTTATGGGCTCACGTGCATTCCATGCCTCTGCTCCCAAGGAATGGAATCTACTTCCACTCTCTCTTCGTTGCTCAAATTCACTCCATACCTTCCAAAAACGGGTCAAAGCTCACTATTTCTCTTTGGCTTTTAAGTGCTTGGCTTTCTAATTGCATCTTCCTCTAGTGGCTGACTATCCGAGCATCAGATTCAGATCTCGGTGTGACCTTGCGTGCATAAGAAATTTATGTTGTAATAATGATAATAATAATAATATAATTTTATTCTGCATGAATGAAATACAGATAACCAGTTGAAGCCTATGCAGCTCTGTGTACACTTTCATCGAGAAAGAATCGCGTCCTCTGTCAACCCTGGAGTAGCTATTTTTGTGATGACAGCGTGTTTTTTGTTGCAGAATGGGTCTCTGTTTTTCTGGCATTTGTACGAAAACATTCGCCAGACTAACAATAAGGTTGACAACTACGAAAGTATATACATAACAATGGCTCTGATATACATTGAAATGGGTGGAGAGGAAATACTGGTGGAACTTTTTCGATTGGCATTGGAAATTCAGGTGAAATTCATACAGTGCACTCATCTTAATGAATTGTTTCACTGCTGGGTAACAATAGTTAACCTTTTCCACTCGACTATTACAGTGGGACATTACAGTGGGACATTTATATTTTCCCATTCGGGTCGTCTGTCCCACTGGGACATTTATGTTCAGTGGTCGTATGTTCAGTGGTCGTATGTTCAGTGGTCGTATGTGCTATCCAGTGGGACATTATGTCTTTTCACTGTGTTTTACACATACAAGAATGCACCTACTGCTGGAAATATTATAACAATACGTAGTCCTGGCGTCGAATTACTGTTGTAATGAAGAGTAGAAAAGAAGCGGCGACAGCATCAATGGAAAGTAAGATTTCATGTTTTAGGAAATATTCGGATATATTGACGATGCTGAAGATGATATATAGTGATTTGTTGTATGATATTACTCAAGAGTTGATGTCATCAGAGGAAAACAACGGTAGTGATAAGGACAGGAATACCAGCAGTGATGCATCTATGTAATAAACTGATGCAGAACGAAAAATAGTCAGTCTGTCATCTATTCACAGACAGGTACCACACAGGTCATTGTTTGGCTCACAAGTTACAGGAACAATGTATGCACAATATTGGAAAGTTATACACAGCCATCAAGGACTACCAGACTTACTTGACTTACTTTATGGCTCAGGCGATGCTCTTGGCATTCGTCAGCCACTCTCTATGGTAGCTCTCCATTTCTCCGTGTGCTGTACCCTGTGAGTGGCCTCTTGAATCGTTTGATTCCCATGTCTTTGCAGTCCTCCTTTAACATGTCTATCCCCTTTTTGGTCTTCCTATTCCTCTTTTCCCATGTACATAGCCATCTTGTGCTGTCTTCGGGTATCTTTCCTTCTTCATTCTAGATATGTTCATTTCATTCATTCATTTCATGAATTTATATAGCGCCTCTTCCAGAAATTTACTCAGAGGCGCTCCCAGCCCAGCCACAGCTAAAAAATAGGATTTGAGATACTTAAAAAATGCAGTGGAATTTAGCCTAGGCATAAGTCGCAAGGTTAGTGGGAGGCCATTCCAGATAGCGGGACCCACAACAGAAAAGGCTCGGCGCTGTCTGATAGAAGTGCGAGCTCGGGGAACCAAAAGCTCACCCGTTGCCGCAGAGCGAAGAGCTCGACAGGCTGCAAGGTCTGAGACAGGTCGACAAAGGCTAGACAAGTACATCGGAGCGCAAGAAAGACGGCATCGCCAAACAAGTGCAGCAACTCGGTAGGAGATGCGCTGTGAAACAGGGAGCCAGTGGAGAACGTCACGCATATAAGCATTAAGCAGAGACGGGGGCATATTTAGGAATGTGACCAATGAGGTGAGCAGCTGAACGAAGAACTCGTTCAAGGTGCGCAATTAGTCCAAGTGGCAGACCCACAAGTACCGAACTGCAGTGATCAATTCTACTAGTGACAAAGGCATGCACAAGAGTCATAGTAGCACTATCAGAGAGGGATCTTGAGAAAACTCGGAGTTGACGAAGCTGGTAGTAGCAACTACCAGTGACCAAATTGATATGCTTTGAGAAATTGAGCTCTTGATCCAAAGTAATTCCAAGGTCTCGCACTGTGAGAGAGAACGAGATATCAGGGAAAGTTGCTGTTATTAAGTGCAAGTCAATGGATGCCAATTGTCTGCGAGTACCAAAGTGTCCGAAGTATCGCAGATGCCTGTTCTGTACTCTGTCATGTGTGATTTTCAGCCTGTCGTATATTGTCCTGTTTCTTATCTTGTCCCTTCTTGCCCTTCTATTTTCCATAGACATGCCATTTCAAAGACCCTCAGTCATTGCTTTTGAGCCTCTCTCATGCGTCAAAATCACTGAGTTATATAGTAGCACGCTCAGTACCAGTGTCTCATACATCTGTACTATTATTGCTCTTCCCAATTCCTTTGAGCTCCAGACCCTCCCCAATGCTTGTAGTATTCATCTGACCAGTCCTATTCTTCTTTCCACATCCCCCGCCAAGTCTTTCTTGGTGTTGATGTTTCCTCCAAGATACACGACGCTCTCTGTTTGTCCCAATCGTTGGTTGCCTATTTCCAACCGTAACACCGTGTTTTCTCCACCGAGGCTCTGACATTCGGTTTTTTGCATGTTTATGCACATAGGGTGGTATCTCGATCTCTGACCCCTATGGCGGCTGCCACTCTTGTTCTCACCCCGACTATTGTAGTGTCTGGCTCCCGGCGATCCGGATTGAGTGTCTTGACCGGGTTCTGCGCACAGCTGCACGTCTTATTTTTCACATTCCTAAATTTGATCAACTCAAGGAGTACATGCGAAATGTCCTCCACTGACTTCCAATTACACAGCGGATCACTTATAGGGCTTCTGCACTAGTCTGGCGCTGCATGAAGGGTCTTGCTCCCATGTACCTACAGGAACTCTGCTGTCCCACCTCTGGTGTCCAGTGGCGATCTGACCTCCGATCAGCTGATCAAACTGATTAATTGCAGAAATATGCTAAACAGCAACGGGGACAGCACACATCCCTGTAAGACTCCTTCGTGCACATGTAACATGTAACATGCTCCAATATGGCCACCAACGCGAAGGGATGGATTGGCTAATAAACTCACGATTTCTTTGTAGAATTAGGTTGAAATGGTGACAGTTTCGACATATCTGGCCGTTAATAATTGTTTGATATAGCAAGTGACGAAAATAAACTATATTTGTCCAAAGAAAATCCTGATTTTGACACGAGTTCTCAAAGGGCATTCACCGCAATTGGCATCTGTTGCTAAACGGAAAGTGGGATGACAATATTTGGTATCTGGCAAGTTAATCTGGAAAATTTAACTTAATTTTTGATGCCATTGACAATACTTACATTTGTGATATGGAAGAGGCAGCGGAGGACACTGAAAAGGAAGATTACCTTGGCTGTTTAAAAATCGCAAAATTATGCGCTATATAAATTAAAACACCTAATTTTCTTAGCTTCATACCTAATGAGGAGCAAGCGATAATACAAAAATACTACCTGTGTTAATTTATTTACTGCTTTTTTTAAAACAACAGACAATTGCAATTTATTTATAGTAATATTTAACTTTCGTATTTAAGGTCTAATCATAATTTGTCAAACTTTAAATTGTAACTTTCTGCATCTCTGATATTTCTATGATAATAATAACAAACGAACTGAACTCGGACTTCATGTCCTATCGTTTTTGTTGACGTCCATGTCTCCGTATTGTCAGAAAACAACTTTTACAGTAGTTTTTGACCATGACCTGAAAATAATTTGGCACAGAATTTGACTATGTAAAAGATAATTTGTATAAGACGCCCCGAGTATACCACGCAGGTAGGGTACGTGGTTTCTAAAACTTTGTATAACCCACGTGATATATTTGCAAAAATACAGTAGGTACCTTGAAGGGGCGCTATATAAATTCAAATTGATTGATTGATTTTGCTTCTCGAGCGGCGTTTGCCTAAGGATGGCTCTGTCATTGTGACTTTACCGTTTTTTTACGTGTCGTGTTTTTTTTATATGCTTGTAAACCATAGTGCGTTTTGCAACTTGTGCATTAAAGAATATACTTACTTACTTACTAATTTTCCATTCTCATTTTGCCTTCAGCATCCACCAATGCCACTGGTTTTGAGAAAAGTTCATAGCACAATATTATAGCCAGATCCTCGCATGCTTCATACACTATGATCAGGTTCTGCTTGATACAATGATCTGCCTTTTGTAATTTTGTTGGTGTTCTTTTTCTTGCTGGAGGAACACTTCTTGATTTAAGACTTACTGAGAGACTTGTGTTAATTTGACTGATTATATCTGGCCAAATAAGGCAACACTGTAGAGAAATTCAAGAGGCAAAGTCCCATATGCCTTTTTTTAAAATCATGTTTCCATTGCACAAACGACAATTTATGGTCATTTTTAAATTCTGGTCGCCATCTTGTTCGTCATAAATGTGACTTTGCTACCATTGCATTCCGTGACCCTGAAAATAGGAATCTAGACGCTGAAATTATGTTTCCATTGGATATATTCATTTCATTTGGCTTGGCACCCACCAGCAGCTGGCAAACCTAGATATGACAACCAATGCTCATGCCTTTCCTGATTTTGTCTTCTTAACCAAAGTCCGTGACCTTGGTTTTACTCTGGACCAAGAACTCATTTTTGTTCCACACATTCACTCACTCAGCTGTGCCTGTTATTATCAACTGCGTCAACTACGCACTGTTGCTCACTCGGTTGCTCTACTGCTGCTCCAAAAGACCTGGGAGTGACTTTGGTCAGCTAATATGACCCACTTGATCCTAAAGTGACTTGAGGTCGACTTGAAGTCGACTTCTCGGCATCAAAACGACTTGACCCGATTTGGCAGAAAAACAGCCGACTTCCGACTTGAAGTCAACTTCTAACATGGTAATAGCCATTAGCCTAGGTCTAGCCTATGTACGGCTACTAATGCAAGAAGTCAAACCGATTTTTTCTGCAAGCATTAATTTCATTTAGGCCTACCAATGAGTAATGAGGCCTCGACACTTAATTGATGCAAGAATTTGTTAAAGTGTTGTTAAGTCCAATTAAGGCTGTGTTTCTGTTTGAGTAGTTTTGTAATGCTTTGGGCCATCTAGTAGCCTAGACAATGCAACGGTAAATTATTAGGCCTATGAGTTTTAGCTTGTCCATTGTGTGTGATTATTCAGATTACACTCATTATTATTATTTTTTTATTATTAATATTAATCTATATAAATAAAGAGAAGATTCTGTGTGTCTGTCTGTCTTGTCTGTCTGTCTGTTTGTTCGGGATGCATTTTCACAGTTTTTGAGCTTTTCACTCCAAACCTTCACTACTGTGTAGGTCTCGGCAGGAGACACAAAGTCGAGGGGTTGGCGATTCTCTACCACCAGGGTGGGGAGCAAAACCCCCAAAAAATTTCAAAACAACCCAGCCATTGATATGATTTTTTTTTACCTAGATAGAGGGCCATCAGAACCACTCGGATCAGTGGTTGGCGAATCTCTACCACCAAGGGGGCCTGGGTGGGGAGACGAAAACACTAATTTTCGCTATAAATTTTCATTCGCTTGCCATAGTTTCGCAGTTACACAGATTTTTACACGGGCCGCCTCCACCCAGCACACACCTCGGTCCGCAGAGGCCGGGTGGGGCAGGGGTGGGTGGACGGGGGTGGGGCGGGATAAAATTTTCCAGAAAACCCTAATTTCACGGGTGGCGTACTGGTGGAGGTCGTAGTGTGGTGAAGTGGGGGATGGTGGGGTGGGGTGGGGCGAGGGGGGTGGGGTGAGGGGGAATTTTCACGAAAATCATAATTTCACGGGTGGCAGACTGGTGCAGGTCGGTGTGGTGTGGTGGGGTGGAGAGAGGGAGGGGTGAGGAGAAGGGTGGGAGGGGAGGGTGGGTGTGAAGTGAGGGGTGGGGTGAGGGCGAATCTTCCTGAAACCCTAATTTCACGGGTGGTGGTACTGGTGGAGGTCGGAGTGTGGGGAGAGGTGGGGGGTGGAGGGAATTTGACCCAAACCCAAATTTCACGGGTGGCGTACCCGTGGAGGTTGGAGTGTTGTGGGGTGGGGGTGGTGTGGTGGGATTGTGGCCGGGAGCGGGTCGAATCCTAATTTTCCCGGGCAACGCCGGGTACCCCAGCTAGTATTAAATAAATTTGTAAAACGCGCTGGGTCTAAGAAAAAATGGCGGACTGAATGAATGGTGTGATATAATAGGCCTTTTTTGTAATTCTGTTTTCATAGTTATTTGGCCACTAACATCATTCCGCAACTTAGCATATAGCATTGCAAGCACATCATCCTTGCTTAGCAGTCAAAATTAGTGATGAAACTCAGATTTTCATACCCATCTCCATTCTCCATCACCCAAATAGACCTACATAGGTTGACCAGACAGGCTACTGGACATCAAAATAAATACTAGATCAGTTTAGCACCCACTGTCTATCAGTCTCCGTGTACGCTTATGTCTGTTTATTCGTATGTCTCTTTGCTTGTTTGTCTGTCTGTGACAATGCGTATGTCTGCCAATCCACTTGTGATCTACGTCTGCCCACTCACTTTGAACTAGTTTTGGAAGCCATAGGATGCCGCGTTTTGACCTTTTGAATCTTTCATATTTATGACAATAAGTAAATCCAAAATGGCTTCAATGAAATACCATAGGTTATATCTGTTCTCATAATATTTATATGAATCGACATGATCTGTCCTCATAAATAAATTAGTATTAATCTGATCTCATAATATTATTGGGACCGGTAAAAATCCGGTCCATAAATAGGAGCGGTGTAAATCTAGCTTAAAGCAGGAGCCCTATCACTACCAGGTACTGCTAGATCATCGAAGACAATCAGCGAATGACTACATATTTTTATTGAAAGTAACATTTATAACTAATAATGTTTAACCAGACTGACAGGCATACAAAGTCAGAGATCACTTAGCTGAAAAAGTTCTCAAAGCTAGGCCTATGAACTTAAGTAGCAGTAAAATATAATAAAGTTTTAACTAATAATCTGAGACCCTACAGATCATGCCTTTTAGGAGTTCATGATTTTTAAATGCACTCCGAATTGTCTTGGACTCTTGGTCCGAATTGTCTGTCTCCGAATTGTCTGGGTCCGAATTGTCCGTCTCCAAATTGTCCACTCCGAATTGTCCGCTCCGAATTGTCCGGGTCCGAATTGTCCGGGTCCAAATTGTCTGCTCCGAATTGTCCGCTCCAAATTGTTCGTCTCCGAATTGTCCGCTCCGAATTGTCCGCTCCAAATTGTCCATCTCCGAATTGTCCGCTCCAAATTGTCCGCTCCGAATTGTCCATCTCCGAATTGTCCGCTCCAAATTGTCCGGTCCGAATTGTCCGTTCCGAATTGTCCATCTCCGAATTGTCCGCTCCAAATTGTCCGGTCCGAATTGTCCGTTCCGAATTGTCCGGCGACGAATTGTCCGGACACCGCAGTAACTGCTGCTGTCTCTATGGTGGCCAACCAATTGCCCATCTGAGTTGCCTTGATTGCGTCCTGCGCTCTGTTGCCCACCTTGTTGACTGCATACCCAAATTCAGCCACACCTCCAGCTAAATGCATGACATTCTCCACTGGCTCCCACTCAAGCAGCAAATTGAGTGTAGGATCTCTACTCTAGTTTGGCACTGCATGCTAGGTATTGTTCCTGCCTACCTTTTGAGCTCTGTGGTCCTGCTCTTAGTTCTCACCTTTTCAACTCCCTTTGTTCGACTGAACAAAGTCTGCCCTCAGTCCCTTTTGCTCGTACTTCCACTATGCAGAACCGTGCTTTCTCGGTGGTACGACCCTCAACCTCGAATTCTTCCTCTGACCCTTCGCTCTCTTTCTAAAAATCCTTCTCAGGCATTCCTGTCTCATCTTAAGACTGTTTTATTTGGCCATGCTGAGTTTGGGAGCGCCTCTGAGTAGTCTTCTTGAAGAGGCGCTATATAAATGCATCTAATGAATAATGAATATATACCTTCTTCACGTGTATGAGCTTTAGAGGGGTTTAGCATCTAGCGATTTGAGGCCATCCATGATGAGAGAGCATCAATGGCATGGGGCATTAAGGAGACAGAGGACACTGCATCAGTGGCAAAGCAGTGAAATATGAAAAAATTATAAAACAGTTCAATGATTAAAATCAAGGAGAAATGTTGTGACTTTGCTAAATAATGTTCCAAATGGGTGATTTTTTCCTGTTTGCTCTGACCAGTAAGGACTACATTTAAGAAGACATAGAACTAGAAGGCTGGCATAATTTAAGGTTATTTCTTGGTCAAAATGTCAAAATTAATGAAAAATGGTAATTACTCAGTCATATGTTGCTAGCATTATACAAACAAACAGGAGATGTGGTGGAATGCGGGAATTATAGAGGAATCAAGCTGTTGGAGGTTGGATTGAAGGTGTACGAAAAGGTCATTGAGAGGCGTATCAGAGAGCGGGTCGAGCTACATGACAACCAATTTGGATTTACACCTGGGAGAGGTACAATGCTTGCAGTGTTTCCCTTTCCACTTGCATAGACTGCCGCGCACTGCGCTCTGCTTCCATGGTGACTTAATGGTTCCTTTCACTCGCTCTGCAACAATACCGAGGCGTTCGTTCTCTGTGGTTGGTCCAACAACCTGGAATGGTTGAATGAATGAATGAATGAATGAATGAATGAATGAATGAATGAATGAATGAATGAATGAATGAATGAATGAATGAATGAATGAATGAATGAATGAATGAATGAATGGGCTTCCCTTGACTATGAGACACCTCCCAAGCTGTTCTCAATTTCACAAACTGTTAAAGACTAGGTTTTTTCGCTTGATCTTGGCTGGGAGCACCTTTGAATAGATGCCTGGAAGGGGGCCTATATAAATTCTGATTGATTGATTGATTGATTGATTGATTGATTGATTGATTGAGTGTTTATACTGAGACAAGTACAGGAAAAGGTATTAGAATAGTGCTGTCCAACCTGCGGCCCGTGGGCCAAATGCGAGATGATTTTAGGTGGCCCGCCTAAGTTACTGAAACTTTTGCACATTTTGTGAAAATGAAGAATCACGATCGCAGACCAACTTACTTAATGACTTGGCTTGCTATTTGACAATGTGAAAACAAAATCTAGTTTTTACGACACAATTTCTATGATTGCTCCATTATCCATAGTAAATTTTAATGCAGCACAAACAATTCACATTAGATTATGGTTGTTGCTTTTGAGTTCACCAGTGTGGCCCTCGGCTTCCAGATTAAGTTCTTTGGTGGCCCGCGGTGTCAAAAAGGTTGGACAGCTCTGTGTTATAAGAAAGCAACAAAAGATACTGGACCTTTGTCGATATGGAAAAAGCTTTTGACAGAGTGCCATGAGACGTGTAGTTTACAGGAGCATAAGGAAGAAAGGAGTCTCGGAGGTGTTTTTAGCCCAGTAAGGTCGATGTTTAAAGTAGGGCATGAACAACGGTAAGGAGCAGTGTGGGGAACACTTGAAGATTCAAGATATGAGTGGGGTGTGCACCAAGGATCATGTCTGAGTCCTCTACTGGTCATTATTGTGATGGATGCTGTGTTGGAACATATAAGGAGAGAGGTGCCATGGGATATGCTGTATGCAGATGATAAAAAAAACTAAAAAAAGTTGTAAGCAACTATGATGCAGACACATTTTACGGAGTGGCAGATTATTATTATGATTATTAAATCAATTTGTAACGCGGGCAAGGTCACACCGAAATGTGAATCTGAGGCGCGGATAGTCAGCCGCCAGAGGAAGATGCAGTTAGAGATCCATGTTCTTGAAAGCCAAGGAGAAGTAGTAAGTTTTTAGCCACTTTTTGAAGGAAGGAAGTGAAATTGAACTTCGAAGAGAGAGCGGAAGCCGATTCCATTCCCTGGGTGCAGAGGCATGGAATGCATGCGAGCCCATAACTGTTTTGCATCGAGGTTCAGATAAAAGACTTGTACCCGATGAACGCAAGCAACGAGGAGGAATGTAAGGAGTTAGTAGTGACTGAAGATGCATTGGTGCTGAGAGATTTGTTGGTCAGTCATGCCAATTTGAATTTTATACTGTACTGAACAGGAAGCCAGTGCAGTTGATGGAGTAGGACTGAGGAACTAGTTTGTATTGGGATGCGCAGCACAACACGCGCTAAGGAGTTTTGCTATTGGGTTTGTTTTTGGATTTTGTTTTCACATTGTCAAATAGCAAGAAAGGAGTCTCGGAGGTATTTTTTGCCCAGTAAGGTCGATGTTTAAAGTAGGGCATTAACAATGGTAAGGAGCAGTGTGGGGAACACATGAAGATTCAAGATATGAGTGCATCATTCAAATTTTAAATTATGATATTGAGAAGCTAAGGAGTTTTGGATGTATTGCAGCCTGTTGAGCTCAGTGACTGAGAGACTGACAAAGATGGCGTTAGCATAATCAAGGTGAGAGGAGACAAGAGAATAGGCAATAGTTTGAAACATATCCATAGTCAGATGGATATGTCTTAAACAGATGTCAGTGGAGAGCAAGGTCCTCAAGATAAACATCAACAAAACAGTGACCATGGTAGCTCAAAAATAGTGGAGGCAGTGGAGATTATGGGCATCACAGAAGAACCACTGAAGCAGGTGGATGTATTTAAATACCTGGGATCGACTATGAATACACAGGGATGATGTGAACAGCAACAGAAACAGAAGTAGCTTGGCAGAAGTGGAAGAATTAACAGGAGTGCTGTGTGACGTCAAAATGCCAATTCAGCTTAAGGGAAAAATATATAAAACAATATTAGTGCCGATGATGCTATATGGAGCAGTGGCCTGGACGTTAACGAAATGGGGTGAGGGGTTACTAGAAAGAACAGAGATGAGAATGCTGCGATGAATGCTGCGGATCTCACTGAAAGACAGGAAACGAAATGAGGACGTCAGAAAGAAGCTAGGAGTGCGTGTATAACTGACAAGGCACGAGAGACCAGGCTGATGTGGATGGACAATTGGACATGTAATGAGAAAAAGATGATAATTGTGTCAAAAGGATCATGTATACGGTTGACTCAGTCAGGGACTACAGAAAAAAAGATGAGATCACATGATACAACAAGACCTGAAGCTGCGCAAACTGAAGAAATAAGGCATTGGAAACAGAGACAAGTGGAGAAGGATCCGAGTGGCTGACCCCTCGCCAGAGGGACTTATTCTAGCCTGAAGGGAAAGAAGACTCAGTCATAATTATGTTATTTTATTTTTGTGCTACTGAGCTATGGGAATTTCCTTTTGAGTTAATGAGTTTTGCCTTGAAATTGATCCAGGTCATTTTAAGGAAAATCAACCATGGCGCAGAATCTCCCTGAATTAAACAACATTTGGCTGAGTTATTGCCATTGTCTCTTGAATTTGACCTTCAGATGATTTTGTCTTTTGTTTGTCTTTAGCAATGTTATGTCTTTTTGAATGTAGCAAGCTGACAAAAGAATCACCCAAATAGAACAATATTTGACTGAGTTGTGGCCATTTCCGGAGATTTCCTTTAAAATTGGCCTTTTTTTACCTTTAAATATCCTTCAGTTGTCTCTTACTTTACCTTGTTTCTTACCACAGGCAGCCATTATCAAGACACGGAGAAACGCAGTGCAGTATTAGCCGATTTCAGCAATTATTAGCAGATCTTACTATTTTCTCTGATTTTTGCTAGATTCAATTTTGTCTGACCTTGAAATGACCTATGACAGATTTGGTGTCAATGTTTTTCCGGTATGTAGTTCTTGTCAAGACAGACAGACAGAACAAAAAGGTTAATTCAATTCAAACTCTTTGAAACCCAAACCCAAATACCCAAATCTCATGGTAGAGCGCCTACCATCAATCAATCAGAATTTATATAGCGCCCCTTCAAGGTACCTACTCAGAGGCACTCCCGGTCAAGATCAAGCGAAAAAAACAGTCTTCAACAGTTTATTATATATACAGGGTGCGCCAAAAAGGTAATCCCCTGCGGTTTTTAGCCCATATCTTGGCCAAACAAATGAATTTTTAAATGAAACTTCACAGTCTTAAAGGCAATTCATATCTACATGCATTGGTCAAATTACAAAAAAATATTTCAAACAGAACAAAAGTTATATCACTTTTAGTGAGGCCACCCACCGTTTTTTGACGATTCAAAAACGAAATGCAAAAAAATTAGGTTTTTTGCCAATATCAGAGCCAGAAGTAAGAATTTTGAAATGAAAATTTACAGGCTTAAAGACAATTCATATTTACACATGATGGTCAGATTTCATCAAAATATTTCAAACAGAACAAAAGTTATACCACTTTTAGTGAGGCCACCCCTCGTTTTTTGACGATTCAAAAACGAAACGCAACAAAAAGTAACAAAAACACGATTTTATTAAATCTCATCTCAAATAACTGTTGTCAAATGAACTTGGTAGTGCTTCGCAACTTGTGTTCAATGTGCCCACCACCAGTGCCAAAACTTCTTTTGGGTCTCTTTGCAAAGTTCTTGATGGACCTTTGATTGATCTGACAGATTTCTTATTTACCAATTTGATTGTCATCTTGCTAAGTGACTTCTCAGTGACGTGCAGCTACGCTGGCACCCTGTTTCTTTTTAAAGAAACAGGGTGCAGATATGCAGATATGAATTATCTTTAAGCCTGTAAAATTTCATTTTGTTATTCTTACTTTTGGCCAAGATATTGGCCAGAATAATTAGATTGGTTTTTTGTTACTTTTTGTTGCGTCGTGTTTTTGAATTGTCAAAAAACGGTGGGTGGCTTCACTAAAAGTGGTATAACTTTTGTTCTGTTTGAAATATTTTATTGAAATCTGGCCATCATGTGTAAATATGAATTGTCTCTAAGCCTGTAAGATTTCATTTCAAAATTCTTATGTTTGGCCAAGATATGAGCTGAAAACCGTAGGGGATTACTTTTTTTGGCGCACCCTGTATATTCGTTTTAATTCAGCCAGTTACAAATAAGAAATGATTAAGAAAAATTATAACAATTAAATCAACTGGGAGGAAGTCAGAAAGAGGGGCAATGGTCGAGTATCTGTAAAGTATTTGAGAAATGTAATTTCTTTCGTCCTTAATCGGTAGTTCAAAACTGTGAGGACGAGGACGAAGTTTGTACGGCCTATGAACTCTCGGTGGGAAAATGTTAATCAGGACGTGTGAGGCAAGCCGGATCACTCTACTAACAAAGAAGTCGATTTTCAATGTCATGTACAAGAGCTTCAACGCTCTTTATATCAGGCGTCAGAAAACTGTAACGTCCCATCTTATGATGAAAACTCTCTAGTTTTGATTTTGTTTGTTTGTATGTGCACTTGTTATAGCGCCCCTTCAAGCTCTCTCTACTCAGAGGCGCTCCCGAATGCAGAGCGGACACTGCATCGGAGTTTCACGCCGAAGCGCTGAGCAATTGTGAGTGAAGAACTTGCCCAAGGTTCTTACGCGGCGAGGTGGATTCGAACCTCGAACCTTCCGGCTTCAAGGCAACGACGCCACCACTACACCACCGCGCCCCACAATTGATTGATTGTCAGCAGTAGTTAGGCCCCACCAGGCAGGCGCAGCATAGAGGAGGTGCGCTGTTGTAGCTCTGGCAACGTTGTGTAGGGCACTTGGTGGCAGTCCATGAGCTCTTAGGACGCTCAAATTTTAAATTATGATATTGAGAACAGTTTAGGATGCCATTCCATGCCATTGAATGATCCAACGATAGATGCAACTGATTTTCATTGATCAATTGATTAATTAGTATTGATTTCTTGTTAATGATGTTGTGATTTTAGAGCATGACTCTTGAAACAAAGCTACCCATCACTCATAAATGTGCAATCCATGCAGTGGTTGCAGCTTACCTGAACCTTATCAGTCAACTTAGTTCCCTGACAGCACTTTGTCAGATTGTTACTCAGGTATACTCTGCTATTGCTTACAATAAACATGCAAGCATTTCACTGCGTAAAGCATGCACTCATGCTCGCACACATATTTTTACTGAAAAATTGGCACATCAGCAGTGTTTTCAATTAATAGTTTTTCAAGGGAAGAAGAAAGCCATTTCTAAAAAAATCCTGGTGAATTCCTTTGTAGAAGTATTTGTTTCTGTTAAGATACATTCATTCATTACAAGGATTTATATAGCACCCCTTCAAGGTTACTACTCAGAAGCGCTCCCGACTCAACATTGGCAAAAAAACTAAGTTTTAGGATTGCAATAGAACGTTCAGAGGAGATCATTGGCAGCAGGCAGAGGTATGGAGGCACCCCATTCCAAACCATAGGGCCAGCAGCAGGGAAATCTTGTCGCTGCCTGTACTTGCATAGGGGACGAGAAGTTCACCCTGTGCAGAGGAACGAAAGGAACAGCGGTCTGGATATGCTGTGTGGAGTGTCAAAACTCTCTGAGATAAGCAGGGGCTTCTATCCCCCCTAAGCAACCGGGCGCAATCCATCTTCTTCCCCCCTTTTCTGGACCGGCCTTCCTCTATGTATGCAATATAATGTAATCTAGCGCATGCCCTCCTCTAGTGTGGGAATGAAGGTTTGTTTGGAGGGGGACAAACGAGCATCCAGCAGATGATCGCCGAAGCATGTGTAGCGCCGAGAAGGAACCTGGTATGGGGAGGGAATGTGCCCCTACCCATAAGAAATTTTTGCGATTTCCGCATTGCAGTTTCAGCATTTTAAGCTGTCCTCTTAGCAAAATTACTCTACTATTTCAGTGGAGGAATTGCTGCCAAAATTGGGAAGCCATATGTTTTGCGCCTCTGATCAGTGTGCACTCGAGAGGTGTTACATACATTTTTAGAGCACAATGCAATACAATAAAATACAATGTAGGTCCTGCATTGTAAGCCCACGTAATAATTATGTTGCTTTACTAAGTGTTCAAGGACCAAATTTGACTGTCTGAAATTTGAAAGATAACATTGGAGATAGCCATTTAGTTGTGCAAAATAGTATTTGTATTAACATTATTTTTTTCAATTATAATATGATTGCATTATTTAATAAAATAGTAAGAACATAACTATAATCATGTAACAGGAAATTTTTATTATGGTATATTATAGCTGTTATAGCAGTTCATGTAATTCGAAAATGCAGATAGTAGCCTAACTAAAAACTCAAAGTGTATAAAGTATACATTTTGCTAAAAACTATTAGGCCTACCATTTTGTCCAAATTTATATGGAGGGGACGTATTTTCTGGGGGGATCTTCCTCCTAGTGATGCCTAGATTGAACGCTGCCCTCCATGTCCGACCTTCCCCCCCAACCGACGTGATTTTTAGCTGTCTTCTGATTCCCCCCTATTTTTCACTGGGCGCAAGCTGCGCCCGCCATGTATAGGGATAGAAGCCCCTGGAGATAAGCAGAGGCCAAGCCAAGGAGGCAATGCCGCATTAGTGCTAAAACCCGATAAACAATTCGCTGCGTGAGAGGTAGTTAGTGCGGAACATTATACTCATGAGACATGGTCATACCAAGAAATGCACCCAACGAGGTGCACTGCCGACGTGAGAACCCATTCCAGACATCTCAACCACCCTGCTGGTATACCGATATAAAGTGAGCTGCAGTAGTCAATTTGGGAGGTAACAGAGGAGTTGATAAGGGTGGCAGTGTCATTAGGCCTGAGAGAGCATGAGATGACTCGTAACAGTGGTAGAGAAAGAGAATTGTGAGAACCTAGTAGCATGGTCACCCGAATTGATATTAGCAACTGTTGCCTTGTGCCAATCCATATGAATTAAGTTTTAGACGGATTAAGACGTAAACGAGGCATCCCTAGCCATACCCATATACTGAACTGCTGTAGCAGCATCCAGCACCAGATAGACAATCTGGATATCATCACCATGCAACTGACTCAGCACATCAAGAGCAGCAATGTGCATGCCTAGTTCAGCTGCATAGATACTGTAGAGAAGGCAGACCGAATGGGCTGGGGCCCAGGAAGACCTAGTGGACCCATGAGCCACACTGAAAGAACGATCGTTTAACACGTTCACCGCCCAGTACGAGATATCTCGTACCAATTTTTGCGTCCTGTGGCGCCCAGTACGAGATATCTCGTACTGGACAATACGGCGAACTACGGATATGTTGGCGTAACAGGAGAACTTTCATTGGCGTATTACGTAATATTACACATTTCTAGACGTCATACAACACAACGAATCAAAAATAAATACTTTTATAGCAATATTTAGTGTTTTTGTCACGCGAATGTTGTGTACAAATGGCGTCGTCTAAGGCGTTTTTGAAAAAACGACTTAGCCCAAGTGAAGCTTTGTTATTGTTGCATAATTTATCAGATGATGAAGATTTTGATGATCATAGTTCGGATGATGGCTGGACTGATAGAATGAACGAAGTGGGCAGTGAATCAGATAGTGATCACGGTGAAAATATTAGATCTGATGAAGCTACAGCCCATGCATCCTCGGACCATGGTAGTGATAGTGAACCTTTGATTGAGTCGACAGCATCTTGGGTGCGTGTAGGCCTACTGGATACTTACGTGTTACCTACAAACATTCCGTTTACGAGTGTCCTGCGAATGAAAGCAGGGATTTCAGCACAGACCACGCCAGTCGATTTGTTGTAACTATTTATTAGCGATGAAATAATTCTGATATTGGTCAATGAACGAACAAATAGGCCTAGGCCCTACGCTGGATGATTTATTGCCAATTCAAACTTGAAACCAAAAAGTCGCGTACATCAATGGGAGCCAAATGCTTCAAGAGAAATGCGTAAGTTTTTAGGAATACTTTTTTGATGGGAGTAGCGAACAAACCAACCATTGAGAATTATTGAAAATGAAATTACAAATGAAAAATTATGAAATATACAAATAATCTTTCAAATTTTATATAATTTCACATAATTGTATCTAATTTTACAAAGTTTTGCTTTGTGAAATAATTTCTATGACATTATAAAAGATACAGGTAGCATAAGAAATTGTTGTGATATTTAAATAAGCAAGCCGAAGTATTAAAATAATTGAAAAACAACGACCAAATTTGTGTACTTTTCGCCACTTATCCCGTGGCGTAGCGAGAAAGAATACAGCGGCGGCCAACGTGTTAAGAAAGATGCCATCCAAGAAAGGAAGCTACCAGTGACACCAAATGATCTGGAAAGGATATCAAGCCTGCACTGATATCAGATGTGGACCAGGAGAGTAACCTGTCTATAGCCCCATAGATATCAGAAAGAAGATGGAGCAAGAGGGTATCAGTTGAGTGACCTTTGCGGAAACCAGACAGAAAGACCGGAAGCAGATTTTGCTTCAAGGTAGGTCAAGTGTGAGCTGATAGGCAGTAGCCTTTTCTATAACCATTGACAGGACTGAAACATTTGCAGTTGTCCTACAGTTTTCAGGCTCAGCTGCATCTAGTCCATAATGTTTGACTAGAACCAACATGGGCTTGTGCTGCTATGGAGGTGGACAGCCTTATTTCAGGGATGCAAAAGGACAATCAGGAATGGTAGCAGAACATCAACAAACTCTTGAAGAAGGAATGTTGGCAAGAAGTTCACATGATTTTGGGGCGGATGCAAGAACAATACAACGCAGGTTGATGCTGGAAACCTTGCTCACAAGAGACAAGCAACTGATAATGGATGGGAGTTCCAAAGGAGGAGCACCAACAGTCTCTTCGCGGATGGGGAGATGATCTTAGTAGAGAAGGATGTCATGAAGTCCTCCGCTGTAAAGAAAGAGGTATCTGGTTCATGTCCAGTGCAACTGTGTGCTTGGAGGTCGTTGAAAGTAACCCACAACCACTTGGGCTCTCCGGCATGGTTGGTGCTCGTGGCTTCCCAGTATAAACATTCTTTTCTGTGTGTACATTCCACAAACGTATTGCACCCAGATCAGTGGGCGATTTGGTGCACCTGTATTGTCTCGTGGCAGTAGACCTGTCAGCGAAGAGAGCCGCATTCTGCATCGAACCAAGGCAAGAAAGTTGAGTGGCGAACTCTGACTGGGCGAGAAGGAATGAGTCAGTTGACGAGGTCAGCAACAGTTGTTTCTTAGGTAGCGAAGATGTCAGGGACCGGCGCATCAGCCAGGATGGACGGGTCAGCAATGGCTGGTATGCTGAGCAGCGCATCCTTACAAATTTCACGATTAAGCTTCCGCTATCCACGAACCTGCCACATGATGTTAGTTGATTTGTCATGGAGTAAGGGAATGGTCAGTGTTTAATCTAGTCATCTCGAGCTGAAAAAGTTGACAGCCGAAAAAGTATGACAGCTGCTGTTTACATCTGTATTGCAAGAATACATGAACGGTTATAATAAACTAAGAAACATGATATTATTTACCATTACCGTATTTTTTCGGACTATGAGTCGCAGTTTTTTTACATGGGCATTGACAGTTGTGACTTGTATAAAGGTGTGTTGTGTAATGTGTATATTGAAATTTAAAAAATTTCGAAACGGTATTATCGACAAATATAATCGGAACAAGGAAGCAATATTAAATCACATTTATTGAACGTGAAACAACATATTGTAAGTCATCATATCCTCACCACAGCGGAAGCCGATTCCATTCCCTGGGTGCAGAAGCATGGAATGCATGCAAGCCCATAACTGTTTTGCATCGAGGTTCAGATAAAAGACTTGTACCCGATGAACGCAAGCAACGAGGAGGAATGTAAGGAGTTCGTAGTGACTGAAGGTGTGTTGGTGCTGAGAAATTTGTAGGTCAGACATGCCAATTTGAATTTTATCCTGTACTAAACAGGAAGCCAGTGCAGCTGATGCAGTAGGACTGAGGAACTAGTTTGTATTGGGACGCGCAGCACAACACGCGCTAAGGAATTTTGGATGTGTTGCAGCCTGTTGAGCTCAGTGATTGAGAGACCGACAAAAACGGCGTTAACATAATCAAGGGGAGAGGAGACAAGAGAACAGGCAATGGTTTGAGACATATCCATAGTCAGGGCCGACCTGATGTGACGTATTGCCCGAATGTGATAGAAACATGATTTACAAATGTTTGATATATGAGGTCGAAATGTGAGCTTATTGTCTAGGGTTACTCCAAGTGTTTTGACAGTATCTGATAGATGAACAGCAGTGCCGGCAAGGTCGATATTAGAAAGTGGAGGGAAAGAGCGCAGGCGCTGGCGTGACCCCAAAAAATTGCCTCAGACTTGTCAGGGTTTATGGCCAAACCATTGAAACAAAACCAGGAATACATAGATGAAAGACACTCTTCAAGTTTAAGTTTGCCAGACTGATCAGTGTGTGATAAAGCAATATGGAGCTGGGTATCATCCGCATACTGCTGTAAATGGATTCCAAAGTGTTTAGCAATGCGACTGATTGGGGAAGTGAAGACAGTAAATAGTAAGGGGCCAAGGACAGATCCCTGTGGAACTCCAGCAGTGCAAACAGTAGGCTCAGACCGAGCGGTCCCAATGCTGATTCCGGTCACGCAGGTAAGAAGCTAACCAGTCTAAGGCTGTCCCAGAGACACCGAAACTATTTGCAAGTCTTGAAAGAAGTAGCTGATGGTCAACAGTGTCAAAGGCTGCACTGAGGTCAAGACATACTGAGAGGCAGGCTTTCTCATTGTCAATAGACGAGAATTTGTTATCAAGTGTAGAGACAAGGGCAGTCTCAGTGGAATAACCTTCGCGGCAAGCTGACTGATAAGGACTGAAGTTGGGACAGGAAGTGATGTGTTTCTTAATGTGAGTGAGAAAGAGACGTTCCAAGATCTTAGAAATGTTATTAAGGTTGGAGATGGGTCTGAAGTTTGAAAGATTGCTGGCGTCTAGGTTAGGTTTTTTAAGCAATTGCAAGTGAAGGACTTCTTGCTCAGGGTCCCTATGCCGCGGATTGAGGTGGATTCGAACCTGGAACCCTCCGGCTGCTAGGCACTGAATCACCACTACACCACCGTGCCCCATCAATGTTAGTACATTGGTTACGAAGACAAAGTTGTTTACCGGGTAGTCGGGTACTGTAAAATTTCACTGTAGTCACGTATATTTTTTCTGTGCAGTTTATATGTGACCTATTTTCACGAAAGCAGTCGCTTCTCGCTAATTTCATCGGGTAGAAAATGACCAAAAACGATGGAAAACCTCAAACCGATCGTAATTGATTTGAATGCAAAACCAAGTTTTATAATATGTATTTAACACAAATGACGTAGAAAATGCTTGTTTTGACGTATCTAAATGCATCAAAAATAAATTTTTCCCTAAGAGCTCTAAATCTGCTTATCGAGATCGAAAGTCAGAATTTCAGTCAAAATTAGCTACTTTTGTTGCGATATTAAATTAGGTTACAGGTCGAATCGAAAAGCGTGATTGGTCTCGTTTTGAACAAGGAAATCCCCTTTTTCTGTTCTATTAATAAAACATGACCGCCTTTTATTTAGTATGCACAGAGAGTGGCCCGAAATAGATCGACAAATAGAAGCAAATTCAGAATTGCGCTATAAAAAACGACGCGTGACCAAATCTTGAGCCGTGGTTGGCTGAACAATTGACAGCCTCATGGCCTCACCTGCCATGAGGTAATGAAATGGGATGAATCGTTTATTTTCTTCGCTTTTCACTTAAATAACTTAATCTTCGAAATGGAGAATATTTTGTAAATTTGTAGAGTATATTTGCAATTGTCGAAGCGGCGGCCAAATTGTATTTAAATTGGTCCAGTAGAAATAGCCATTTGTTATTGTAATTGTAATTGAACATTTATAAAGCGCCGCTCACAGATTCAGTAGCACTCCCGACCCAAGTTAGTGCTCCCGCCAACAAACAGTATAGTCTTCAAGCGTTTACGAAACAAGGGAAGAGAAAGGCCAAGGAGCTCAAGACATATCTTGTGGGGAAGGCGATTCCAACAAGAAGGGCCAATATAGGATAGGCAAAGCTTCTAGATTGGGCCGTAGCTCCACGCATGCGAGGAACAACAAGAAGGCCATTAGCAGCCGAGCGGAGGGCTGAGCGGCCAGGTAGTGTGGAGACCAGGTTACACAATGCCCGAAGATATGAGGGGCTACCCCAAGAAGAGAGTTGCGCATAAGTGTCAGAATCTTGAACTCAATGCGCTGAGGTACAGGAAGCCAATGAAGAGTGTCCCGAATGAAGTCAGATATGTGAGAAAATTTGGGAAGACCAGCGATTAGGCGGCAGCAGCATTAAGTATTGACTGGAGAGGTTGATTGAGGAGAGACCGGCATAGGCAGAGTTTCCAATTTGAACTCTATAGCAAATCAGTGCATGGACAAGTGCCTTGACCGCTTGAGGAGATAGTGGGTGGCGGATAGTATGCAATTGTCACAGGTGATAGAAACATGTTCGAGAGACTCGGTTAACATGGTCAGAAAGAGAAAGGACTAGATTCAGAGTAAATCCCAAGTCACGAACAGTTGGAGAAAATTGGATGTCAGGGAATAAGATGTTGAGGAGCTCCATGTCGATTCTGGCAAGCTGAACTCTCCCACCAAGCCAGATGAATTGGGTTTTATCAGAGTTAAGGTGGAGACAGTTAGAAGACATCCATTGGTTCAGTGCCATAGTGGCGTCAAGGATAGTTGCAACCAGTGAAGAGGCTGCACTTGGTGAACCGTGAACAAATGCTTGTGTATCATCAGCGTACTGGTGAGCAGAGGCACCCTTTCGGGATGATAGGTCCAATAGATCCGCAGTATAAAGGATGTATAGAAGCGGCGCCAGGACTGAACCTTGGGGCAAATCGTATGGGACAAAGTCCAGGAGGAGCTTGTGGACCCAAAGATCACGGATACAGAGCGATCAGAAAGGAAGGGACTGAGCCAGAGGAGGGCAGAGTCACCAATGCCAAAGGATTTGGACAGACGCTCAAGCAAAATAGTGTGGTCGACAGTGTCGAACGCCACGCCAACGTCAAACAGGGCAAGCAGGGTAATGTGGGATTGATCAACAGCAGCAAAGACATCAGTGAGTAAGCGAGTAAAAGAGATTCAGTAGAATGGTAGTTGCTAAAGCCAGATTGGAAGGAGGGCATTAGCGAGTTAATTTCAAGGTAGTCAACTAGCTGGAACGAAACACATTTTTCCAGGAGCTTGGAGAGAAAAGAGAGATTGGAAATGGGCCGATAACTGGAGGGAGCACTTGGATCTAGACCCTGATGCTTGAGAGAGGGAAAAATCACGGCTCTTTTTTGCTGAACTGGAACCAAACCCTGGGTTAGCGAGGAATTGAATAATAACAGTAAAAAAAGCAAAAACTCATCTAAAAATTCTTTAACAAGGAATGGTGGGATAACGTCCAGCTCGCAGGACTTCAATGTGGAACCATGGCTGAGGCGTCTGAGAGCGTCCGACTGGAGCGGCTGCCATTCGTTGAGAGTGGCAGCAGAAGTTGAAGGAGGGAAAGATGGAGGCGGAGAACCCTCCGTTGACTGATGGGTCACGGCGATCTTCTCATTCATAAAGTTCAGGTAATTGTTGGCTGTGAAAGGTGGTTGCAAAGGAGAGCGAGGAGTGGCGGAACGTCCAAAAATCCCAGCGAGAGCCGACCATAGACGGCGCGGGCTGTATCCATCTCGGTCAACTAGCTCCTCCCAATATTGCATTTCCCTGGAACGGAGCTTACCGTGAATCCTGCGGAGGCGTTGGATCCAGTTGAGGCGGTCTGCCGGGTCGCAGGTACGGCGATTCCAACGCTCCAGATGTCTGTTTGTATGTGCACTTGTTATAGCGCCCCTTCAAGCTCCCTACTCAGAGGCGCTCCCGACTACAGAGCTGACACTGCATCAGAGTTTCACGCCGAAGCGCTGAGCAATTGCGAGTGAAGGACTTGCCCAAGGTCCCTATGCGGCGACTTGAGGTGGATTCGAACCTCAAACCTCCCAGTTTCAAGGCAATGACGCCACCACTACACCATTGTGCCCCACGTCTGACATCCCTATGGATGGTGCGGCAGTGAGAGTCGAACCAGGGTGCTAGTGGTCGTTGACGAATCTGATGAGAGCAAACAGGAAGTAGAAAGTCGATGAGCGGTAGAATCGTCGCATCATAAAGAGCAAAGAGCTCTTCAGTGGAGTCCTCAGCATGTGAGAACAGGTCGACGCAGAGTGGGCTGTTGAGTAGTCCAGCGCAGAAAACCTCACGATTCAAGTTCCTCCAACCACGGGAGTGGCGAAGGGCGTATGACGGCTGAGGAAAAAGGAAAGGGATATTGTAGAGGAGAAGGCCATGATCAGAGATTGAAGAAGGTTCCTCTCTGAGGTCCGAGATGGCACAGTCTTACCGCGTGATAACCACATCCAACCAGCCACCCAGAGCATGAGTGGGCTCAGCTACGTGTTGGATGAGGCTCAACTGGGAGAGGAGATCCAAGAAGTGAGTAGAATCACGGAGGCTCGGGTTTTTCAGGTGAATGTTGAGATCTCCAGTGATGATTAATTGACTGTTATAGGTGGAGAAGATTTCCATGAGAGTGGTAAACTCTGAGAAAAAGACTGGTGTGAGCGGTGAAGAACCATGTCTGTAGAGGGCGAGGACAGTAAACGGCCCTCTAGCGAAGGAGCAGGAGAATCCGAGGAGCTCGAGGTGGTGAGCGACAGAGGAAGAGGAATCTTTTTAACTTGAAGGTGCTCACGGTAGAAGACGACGATGCCCCCGTAGTTTTGCACCAAGGGGGTCAGATGAGGGTTCAATCGGTCAAGGAGCATCGAGGGTTAGGAAACCCGACGGGGTTGAGCGTCGAACCGATACATTGGAAGAGGTGGAATGCCAGGACTCCGTTACAACAAGGATGCCGAGGCTATGGTGTTTTATTGTGTTAGCTACTTCCATAAACTTGTTTCCCAGCGAGTGGGCGTTGAATGTTCCGATTCTTAGGCCCTCGATTCCTCCATGTGCCGTCGTGGGAGATGGCGAGGAGGACGGAGCAGGAGACGCAGGCAGAGATCCAGACTGCTGTACTCCATATACAGTCGAAGAGGACAGAGAGGGAGGCAGAGCAGACGACGAAGACGATAGTCCAGGCTGTTGAAGGCGGGTGGAGGAGACCAGCGAAGAGGAAGGAGCAGGACGGACAGGCATAGACCGCTGGGCCGACGGGCACCAGAGGTGCAGATAGAAAAGCGTCTTCCGTACGAAGCGAGGGATGGGTAGCGATGTACGGTTGTACGAACGAAGCGTAGATGAATCGTATACGATACATTTAGATCCCATCATAGATTGAAGCGTAGTTTAGATCGAAAAAAACAAAAAATAGTCGATCCATAGTTAGGAGTTGACAGACATCAGTAGCTAGACGATTGCAGACGCAAAATAAACTGAGACTAGAACATGTAAAAACGCACGAAGCTAACCAAAAACCGATATTAATCCAAGAGGCACAGGTTGGCAATCCACACGCAAGCACAAACAATCCCGTTTCATAGGAAACTCTTTAATCCCTAGTATCTGATCAATTTGCCTTCAGACCCACTGGCTCCACATCTGCCGCCATAATATCTATCATACATCACACACAAATCCTCCTAAAAACCAATGAATATGTCTCAGTAATCTCCCTTGATTTCTCCAAAGCATTTGACTCTGTCAAGCACTCTGCTCTTTTTGACAAAATTTCTACTCTTGACATCCCAGACCAAATCTATAACTGGCTAGTTGAATATCATCTTGAATGCTCCCACCTCACTATTTTCAAAGGCCACACTTCGTCTCTCCTCCCAATAAATGCCAATATTGTTCAAGGCTCTGTCTTAGGACCCACCAACTTCTCCATCACTGGTTCTGACCTGCATCCTGCACAACCACTTAACCTCATGCTCAAATTTGCTGATGACACTTACCTTCTTATAGGTTCCACTCAAGCTCATACAGCTCCATCTGAGCTGCACCTGATCTCTACTTGGGCTTCTGCCAATAACCTAACCCTAAATAGCTCTAAATCTAAGGAAATGATCATTTCCCGCCCCCGTCACCAATTTGACCCTCCTCCACCACTACCTAATATAGCTCGAGTTAAAACTATGAAGGTACTGGGAGTCATCCTTCAAGATAACCTCAAACTCACAGCTCATTTAGACCACCTTACTGCAACCTGCTCCTCCTCCCTCTATGCCATCAGAAAGCTCAAAACCCATGGCCTCTCCCCCTCATCCATCCATAATGTTACCAAAGCCACAACCGTTGCTAAACTACTCTATGCCTCCCCATCTTGGTGGGGCCTCACTCTGGCTTCCGACAAAGAACGCCTTGAAAAACTCCTAAAAAGAGCTAAACGCCTAGGTTTCTTAGAGCAAACCTTTCCAACAGTCTCCGAACTTGCCAACATAGCCGATGCAAAACTCCTCCTCTCCATTATACACAACCCCAAACACGTACTTCACCAACTCCTACCTCCTCTCCGACCCCCCTCTTCTCACCAATTAAGACCTAGAACACACAACTTCACTCTCCCACTTAACCCTCGTAGTGTGTCGCTAAGCTAGTCACACTTAGGGTGTTGGGGTCCATATGGACCCCAATGTTAATATCAACTGCTTTTTGATAAAGAGTTGTGCAGAAACAATTGCACAAGCGGCCGTGGGCTACGGGACAATTCGGAGCCGAACAATTTGGAACCGGACAATTCGGAGCTGACAATTCGGAGCTGGATAATTCGGAGCTGGACATTTGGGAAGGCACAATTAATCCGTAGCGGCCAATTCGAATAGGTCATTTCGAGCAAAATTCTGGCGCGGACAATTTGAACCAGGACAATTCGGAGTGGACAATTCGGAGTGGACAATTTGTAGCGGAAATTCGGAGCTGGACAATTCGAAACCGGATAATTCGGATCTGGCCATTTCGGAAGGCACAACTCGTAGTGGCCAATTTGAAGACAGTCATTTCGGGTAAAATTCTGGCGTGGACAATTTGGACCTGGGCAATTCGGAGTGTGCAATTCGGAGCGGAAATTCGGAGCTGGACAAATTGGTGCCGGATAATTCGGATCTGGACATTTCGGAAGGCACAATTCGTAGTGGCCAATTCGAAGACGGTCATTTCGGATAAAATTCGGGTGCAGACAATTTGGACTTGGACAATTCATAGTGGACAATTCGGATAGCACAATTCGTAGCTGCCAAAATTGGTGATGAGATTGCACTTTTAAGCCAAATTTTCATACCCATCTCCATCACCCAGATGTGTAATTATGTTGAATTATCCGGCTCCGAATTGTCCGGCCACCCGGACAGAGATTGTTGCTTTGCTTTCTAAAAAAAGTCACAATTCCTGTGGCTTTGTTGAATGTTACAATGAGGTGACAATTTTATTGTCCTTACTATTCCTACAAACATCAATTTCTTCCACAGTAGGCCTAATTGTCGAGCTATCAGCTAGAGGTACTGATGTGAAGAAGTTGTCAGAAGTCACATTATACGCCACGGATATATGACATCAACTAGATCGCGGATAATTCTTTCACCCTGCTTTTCTGGTTGATTTACCAGTGTAGTCTATACTTGAATATTGAGTAATAACTTGTAGATGAGTCAAAAGGCACCCACAGTTTCAACCCATAGGCTACCTGGCAGGTCTAGACTTCATATACTGACGAAATGAGCATCGTCCTCTAAAAACAACCAACTGCTCATCGACTGTAAGGTCTTGGTGTTGCATAAAGCGCCGAGTGCCACCGATATAGTCTTTGAATCCATTTTGTCCCAGACGTCATGAATTGGTGCTATAATGTGTTTTTACAGTGCGTGCATTCTTGTCATCAAAGCAATGATTTCAAGAATTTATATAATTATAGCGAGAGAAAAGATTCAATAAGCCGTAATGAGTGTTGTCATTACATGCAGCAATAATCCAATTGGACCAGCATGCTATTCCAGCACATTTTGAAAGCCCTGTCTTCCCATAGCATATACCAATACGTACATGTACATATGCATACAATTGACAATAATAAAGCAATGTATTCGGAGCTTAAAGTGTGGGAAAATAAGTGCTTGGACGCCTCTTACCTTTCCAAAAGAAGTGCCTGGACGCCCCTTACATTTCCAGACTGTGCTGACCAATAAGCGGCAGGACAACGCTCAGATTTTAAAATAAGTGCATGGACGCCGTCCATGACCTCCAGGCACACTTTAAGCCCTGAATATAGTCTTATAAAACATGACATAAATTGAACCAACGACACTGCAATGTAAAATATCACGAATTAAGTTGCAAAATAGAACTTTGCGCAGTATCCAATTGCATTATTACCATTGGGGTCCATATGGACCCCAACCCCCCTATCTATCTATCTATCTATCTATCTATGTAATTTATATAGCGCCCCTTCAAGGAGTCTACTCAGAGGCGCTCCCGACCCAAGCCCGGTCAAAAAGAAAAGTCTTGAGCAATCTATAGAAAGAGCCAGACATGTGCCGAGGGTGGGAACGCAGGTTAGAGGGAAGGTCATTCCAAGCGGAAGGTCCAGTGACCGAAAATCCCCTGTTCTGCCTAGTGGCAGTGCGGGCATAAAGAACCATGAAGTCACCTCTAGAGGCCGAGCGCAGAGATCGGCGACCCACAGCAGTTGAGGTCAAGGTGAAGAACTCACAGAGATAGGGAGGTGCTGTGCCCAAGACGCAGCGCCAGGCAAAAGAAACCACCCTGAAATGAATGCGTGACTGAACCGGAAGCCAGTGTAAGACATCACGAATATAGTCAGAAATGTGGCCAAACTTAGGGACGCCACCCACCAAGCGTGCAGCCACCCGCAGGACCCCCTCCAAACCACTTAAACGAACCTGAGGAAGGCCAAAGTAGAGAGAAGAACAGTAATCCAATCGGTTAGCAATAAAGGCATGAACCAAGGTGGAAGCGGAAGAGGAAGACAGAGAGCGAGACACGACTCGCAGCTGACGCAAATGGTAGTAACAAGAGCGAGTCAAGGCCTTGAGATGATCAACAAAAGACAGCTCCGAGTCCAAAACGATACCCAGATTGCGCACAGAAGTGGAAAAAGCAAAGGTGGGGAATTCAGAGGCTAGAGACCCCAAATCAATCTTACCCAGCTGTTGACGAGTTCCGAACCAGATATATTGGGTTTTAGAAGGGTTTAAGCGGAGTTGATTGGACGACATCCAGGCATGTGACATAAGTCGGACGGCAGAGGCAGCTTGGGACGCTGTACAATGAGTGTAGGACTGAACGTCATCAGCATAAGAGTGACTCTTAAGGGAACAAGAGGCAAGTAGGGCCTCTATGTCAGCCGTGAAGAGGAGGTAAAGAAGAGGCCCCCTATGTGTATAATTGTCTCATATCTGGCCCCACAAGTGGTGTGGAAATTAATTATTTGCAGGAATTACTACTCGCCATATATGATGAAAAGTCATAAAATTTCAGTTTCTTAAGTGCATGTCATCACCGATTTTTATTCAATTGAAAACACGCTTGGGGTCCATTTGGACCCCAACATACTACGATGGTTAAGGACAACTCCCAATTTATTCCACGATCGTTATATAAACTATATACTAGCTTATTTAAGACTAACTAAACGTACTTTGAACTTCAATTATTCTTTATCACTCATGTTAGCATTTTCTTCGTTATTGTCAGAATGTCTTTTTCTCAATAAAAATCGAATATACGACGAGGAGAATGTAAATAATTATATCGCTAAACTTCGCACGCGATTTTCTCATCTAACAGTATATGTATATCATCGGATTTAAAATTCTATAACTCAGGTTATACGTGAGATATAGAAACAGAGAAAACCCACAAACAGCTTTGGAAAGGAAAATGAGGAAATGATAAAAAAGTGAAAAATTTTAATTAGGGACTTGCGACTGGTTTTGTGGCGATAGGTCACATATCATGACTCTTTTTTATTTCCAAAATACATTGCTGATCTGTGCACCAGGCAGGAAGTACCTTGAAAAATGCTGTATTTTTTTCCTAATATTCTCAGGAACTTCAGAATATGCCATGCAAGACAACATTTTTCTTTCAGGTAATTGACTCAAGGAGGAAAGATGCACCATATTATCTGCCAGAAGTTGCTTTTAATCGATCAAACACATCCAGCAGGTAGGCACCAACTGTACCAATTTATTTGGTTGGGCACACGACAGCAGCTTGCCAAGCTTGATCTATTTTCTCTTGCATCTGAATTTCCTGGCTTTGTCTTTGCAACCACGGTTCATGACCTCGGTATCCAACTTGACCAAGAACTCACTTTTGCTCCTCAACTTCACCGTCTTGCTCGAGACTGCTATTATCAGCTGCGCCAGCTTCGCACTGTCATCCGTTCTCTTACGTCTGCTGCTACTCTTACTTTAGTGCATTCTTTCGTTACATCTTGCATCGACTATTGCTCTTCACTCTACATTGGCCTCCCATCCAGCAGCTTGACTTGTCTTGACCGGGTCTTGCGCTCTGCTGCACGCCTAATTGGGCAAATCCCTAAATATGATCATGTCTCAAACTACATGCTTGAGGTACTTCACTGGCTCCCTATTGGCCAGCGTATCGAGTTCAGGGTAGCTGCATTGGTATGGGGATGTTGTCAGGGCCTTGCCCCAACTTACCTCCGTGAGCTATGCAGCTTTACATTGGGTATCCAAGGACGTCGTCAGCTACGCTCTGCTGATAGGGGAGTCCTCTTAGTTCCTTTTGCTCGTACTACTACCATGAAGAATCGAGCCTTTTCTGTGGTTGGACCAGTGGTCTGGAATGGCCTTCCTTTTGAGCTACGCCTACACCATGGGACTCTACGAGGATCCTTCCTTACTAAACTTAAAACTGTTCTTTTTGTGCGCGCTGGAGTCGGGAGCGCCTCTGAGTAGTTTTTTCTTGAAGGAGCGCTATATAAATGTCCGAATGAATGAATGAATGAATGAACTGTATCTGCTGCATTCATCATCATCATCAGATGAAGCTTTGCCTTTTCCACAACTCTGCCAATCATTTCTACCATGAACAGTAGGGTGATAAGTGGCTTTTTTTCATCATAAAAACCAGCGTGGACAGCAACTTTTTGGGTGTTTATTTATAGATATTATGTCATTTGCCTGTGTTGCTTAGCTCACTTCATAAGTCAGATTATTATTACGAGAATTTTATATAGCACTTCTTCAAGGTAGGCTACTCAGAAGCGCTCTCGGCCCAACGATGGCTAAATAAGACAGTTTTGAGGTTTTTAAGGAACAGAGTGGAAAGAACCCATTCCAGGTTGTAGTACCAGAAATAGAGAATGAACGATGCTGTCGGATAGCAGTCCACGAGCGGGGAATCAGAAGCTCAGCTTGGTTTACCGTTTGAAGAGTGGATCGACGCTGAACTCCCAAGGTGGAGCAACAGAGTTCTTCGAAGATACAGTGGAGCTAGTCCCTCATTCATTCATTCATTCGGACATCCAATGCACTGCCTAACCTAAACACAGACCCTGTATGCAATCCGCTCTGGAGAAGGGAACCAAAGTAAAACACCACTCATATAAGATGAGACATGACCAAATTTCGGGATATGTGTCACAAGCGTTCGAAACCCGTTGTTTGTCGGGATCTAGATAGAGAGATAGAAGGCAAAACAGGCGAGAGGGGTAAAAAATATGGAAAATTGTTTTATGATGTATTATTATTTTAAAATATGTCTACTCTCAATATGTGCATTTAAAAATGCTGAATTCAAATATTTAGTGGGTGAAAAATGACTTTTAGCGCATGCGGTGTCAAGAATTGCTTTGAAACAATGCTCAATGAGGCTTATTTTCAAAGTTAAAATTTTCCTTGAAAGACCATCACTATTCGGAAAATAGTAGCTCGATTTTGATGCCGTTTGCTGTGTTTGATACAGAAGATAGCCATTTCTTCTTCTTTAGGTTCTCTGCCCAGTGGCAGGTCCGAACGTCCAATGTCTCCATATTTCACGCTGTTGTGCCATGTCTTTAAGTTCTCTGTAGCCCTTTTCCATTATCCCGTCCAGCAGTTTCTGTCTAGGTCTTCCTCTGCATCTTTTCCCCTCCAATCTTCCTTCAATTATTTCTTTCTGTAGTGAGTTTCCTCGCAGCAAATGTCCTACCCAATTCTTTTGTCTTGACTTTATTACCTCTAGCAGAGATCTTTTCTCGTCTACCATCGTCAGCACTTCCTCGTTCGTAACATGCTTTGTCCAACTAATCTTCTCCATCTTTCTCCATACCCACATTTCAAACGCTTCCAACCGCTTGGTGTCTTCCTTTCTCATTGTCCATGTCTCTGCGCCATATAACGTCACACTCCATATTAATGTTTTGACCATTCTTTTCTTAAGATTCCTATTTAGCCCTCCTCTTAGCAATTCTTTCCGTTTTAAGAATGCCTCTTTACCCATTGCTATCCTTCTCTTTATCTCTTTATGACATTTGGCGTCGCTTGATATTAGGCTTCCCAAGTAGCAGAATTCCTTCACCTGCTCTATTTCCTCTCCATTTATTTTGATACATATAGTTGTTTCCTTGTCCTTACTGATCTTCATAACTTTTGTCTTTTTGATGTTAATTTTCATGTTGTAGTCTTCTGAGGTCGCATTTAGTCGATCCATCATTCGTTGCAGATCCTTTTCGTTTCCTGCCAGCATCGCTTGATCGTCAGCAAACTTTAAAGCTTTTACTAGTTTTCCTCCTACTTTTATTCCTTCTTCTGTTCCATCTATTGCCTCTCTTATGAGCTCTTCTATGTATATATTGAACAGTAATTTATTGACCAGCAAAATTGCAGAAGAATCAAGTAATGGTTGCTAAGGACTTTCATGACACAAATGTTCTGAAACTTTTAGCCTGATTTTCTCAGTTGTTAATATATTGCGAGTTACAGATTTGAACGAATATAACTTCAGTTAGAAAAGAGATATTTTCATTCTGTAAAAAGTATTTTGAAGCGGAATAACTGTAGATTATGACTAAATAAAAAAGTCCAAAATGACATATGACGGGTTTTGAGCCCCTGTGTCACATATGGCCAACAAGTCGTGCCGCAGAATGGAGGACCCATTCCAGACAGCCAATCCGGTCAGCCGGTATGTAATCCATGGTAGAGCGTGCTGCAGTATTCAAGGCGGGAAACTATAAAAGAGTGAACAAGCATTGAGACAGTACCAAAAGTTAGAGAGCAGGAGACCACCTTAAGCTGTCGCAAATTGGTAGTAACAGTTTCGGCATAGCAGGTTTATTTGCCGAATGAAAGTTAGCTCTTGGTCCAAAATAATACTAAACTCACAAAAAGTGAGAAAGTAATCGAAGGAAAAGCTAATGCCAAGACTTTCATGTCCATTTTTGCCAGTTGTTGACACGTCCAAAGCCAGATATATTTCGTCTTAGTAGGGTTCAGCCGCAAACGGTTAGAGGACATCTAAGCCTCCATTGTTTCCATAGCCCTACAAATTTCTCGAACAGGAGAGCTGCAGATGCCAATGCAACCTTCTGAATGAATCCACGTTCCTATAAATGATGTGCATGGGGGGTTATGAATGCAGAGACTAACAGCAGGCATTTTGTCTGGTCAGAAATGGGCAAGCAGGTAAAGAGAATGAGTCCTGAAGTTAGGTACAAGTAGCTGCCAAGGTGAGTAAAAACTGTCAACTGGTGTAAATCGTACATAGTTTTCTTGTGCTTTTGTTTTCAAGAATAAAACTGTTTGGATGCATATCCTTATAAAGTATAATTCTAGGAATGATATACCGGTACCAGTAAGGTGTAGGTGTAGCAAGACTTCAATGACAGGTGTGTTGGAACTATGATCCGGGTGAATCATCTCTTATAATAATAATCTGATTGAGGTATAATAGACTATTCTGCGGGTTGGGAAACTAAGCTGCACCATGGAGAGAAAGATAGGAAGTGGGATTGCGTGATAGCATGACAGAAGAATGAGAATGCATTTTCATACGTTTAATGAATCTAAGAAAGTTAACTTACGTGATATAAGACAAGCATCAATAGAATACACCAGATGAGATAATCCCTAAACTAATATCTACAAGTTACTGTTCCTCAGCTCCCTCTCCGACTGACTACGTCAGTCGCTATGTTTTATATAGTTCAGATACACAGGCTAGATAGCTAAGTCACGCCTATAGCGAATTACAGAACAGATAGATAACGAACCATTGTCTGATTGGTGCCCAACTAATGCTATATGCTAATTAAAGTGTCATGTAAACTAGATTGACAAGAGAATATATGAGCCTAGTGTTCAGTATATATTAATATAGTCTAACAGTTAAACCTTATAATAAAAGACTATTATTATAGAACCACTGAGGTACTGTAATACAACAACTGTTATATGCTGTGCAGAACATTTATCAAAACAAGCAAATATGTTAAAAAATACGAATTCATTCTATAACATGTTCTAAGGTTTTGGTTATAAAACAAAATCATTTCAAGCAGAAAATAGAGTTTCAAAAGTTGTCTAAAAATCCCCAAGGAGCTTCAGGTATATGTGCGGAATCACTAGCAGGCTCCAGGTTCCAAGTGTTAAGTCTGAATTTTATGGGAGACACTCATCAAATTAATCATTGTGACGAACCAAATTCAGTGTTAAAGTATGAAATATTTTGCTGTAGTTCACATTAATCTGAGAAAAGAGGTTTGAGAACTGCCCTGTTACCCAATGATTAAGGTTTATACAGTGATGGGTGACCAATAAATGAAACCAGCCCATGAAAAATTGTCTTTAGCTCGTTGCCCACCCAGTACGAGTTAACTCGTACTGCAGCCAGTCATTTAACATGGCGTGTAGGCGGTCAACGTGTTAAAAGAGCACACTACTATGGTTACATTAATTGAAGAACTTTCATGTACATCTGACACGGGCCGGGCAAATCTATGAACAGTGACATCGGAGGAGCGCCGCTTGTGGCTGCTAGCGGGTGATGAGTTCTGTCTTGTCGTTTTTGGTTGTTTTTCCAGTTCTGCTCTTGCTGCTGAGACGGTTCTGCGCATGTTGACTTATTATCGACTGTGGATATCATGGTTAATTTCTTGTTTTTTTGCGTTATTTCGGTGTAATTTGCGAAGTTTAATCGGATTATCTATACACATTCGCAAGGTGTTCAGTGATGCGTGACACTCGTCAACTGTTGTTATCGTGCCGCTTCAATGGTTCTGTTTTGGATTGTACACTGCGTCGTCGCGTTGATGAGCTGGGACTGCGTCGCCATACCCGGGGCTGCCGAGCGAGTCTACACTGTGCACGTTTTTCTCGTGCGTACGTGTTGACTTTGACGGCGCCAGGATACATTCCAGGAATCACGGGTAATCGGCTGTTTCGCCTTCGAACCGTCGACCCTGTCGTCGGTGTCGGATCGTCATCTCCATCAGCTCCATCTCCTTGTGATTCAGCTGGGGTGGCTCGTCGTGACACACGCCATCTGGTCCGGCCAGTTCTGCGGCGACACAGGCTCGTCAACTCCGATGCGCTACACTCAATGTCCGCTTTCTTGCGAAAAAGGTGGACATGGTCAGTCAGTGCTGGTTGGATGCCGGATTGGACGTCCTCGGTCTTACTGAGACCTGGCATGAGGACGCTGAAGATGTCGCGCTCCGGCGCCTCAGATCCACCGGACTTCAGCTGCTTGAACGGGCACGTCCTGTTCGGTCGGGTGCAAGGACCAACGACGTATCCTACTAGAATCACGGCGGAGTGGCCATGATCGCATCGTCCGCCGTCAGGCTGCAGAAGGTCACGGCCCCTTTCGAGTCAGTCACCTTTGAACACACTGATCGCCAAGGTGACCGTTTCCGGTGGCTCGTTCGTTTTCGTGGTGGTCTATCGCCCTGGTTCAGCCGCAGTGACCACCGCTTTCTTCGATGAGTTCTGCCAGCTGCTGGAAACCCTGTCATCATTTGCCATGCCGTTCGTCATCACCGGCGATCTCAACATTCACTTCGATCGTCCTGAAGATCCGATGACGCTACGCATGACCGAGCTGTTGGAAATGTTTGATGCAGTACAATGTGTGACAAGCGTGACACACAATCGAGGAGGCATCCTGGACGTCGTCATCACTCGCACTGATGTGAGGCCGTCGGCGGTTGATGTCATCGATGTTCCAGGGAGTGCATCTGACCACCGACTGGCTATATGGCCGTTCCACGTGTCTCCGACTACTACGCCCGTCTACAAAACCCAGTCTCGCAGATCGTTGCGGCAATTCGACGTCGACCAATTCAGGTCTGACCTCGCTGCCTCCTGTCTCTGCGTTGACACCTCGGGTTCCCTTCCGGACGACGACGCTTCCACGATGGCTCTACGGTTCGACCAGGTCATCGTGGCCCTGCTTGACGCTCACACGCCAACGGTCGAATCCACATGTCGGATGAGATCATCATCTGACAAGTGGTTTGACTCGGAATGTCGCTCGGCGAAGCGTCAGGCCAGACGGGTGGAGCGTCGGTTCAAAAGGACTCGTACTGGGGAGGTTTGTGAACAATGGAAGGAAGCGCTGGGATCAATGCATCGTCTCGTTCGGTCGCGAAGGGGTCGTTGCAGGAAATCGAGAATTGATGCTCGACGTGATCCGGCTTCACTCTGGCGCACAATAAATGATGGACTGGGCAGAGGAGGGGATGGCGCTTCGAATTCGGCTCCGGGACTTTCCGCTGAAGTCTTTGCCGATTTCTTTGTTCGGAGCAGAGCCCTGCGCCGGCCGCGCCGCCGCCGCCGACACTTTGTGGGCGCCGCCGCCGCCGATTTTTTTGAGTCGGCGCGCCGACGCCGCCGCCGCCGAAAATTTGTCGTCGCGCCGCCGATGCCACGTGGATTCGGTTATTTCTTTTCGTTGCATTTTCATCTGTTGCATAAAAAAAATGCTGCTTCAGTGAAAATAGAATCTTTCTCTTATATACTTTGATTTTTCCTGGCAACACCGTTTGTGCATCAATGCTATGAAACTTGTGATGATACCTATTCGTTTGGACTTTTCGAACAGTGCGCTTAACGTTTAAACTTTTGAGGATTTTGTGATTTGATTTGAATTATGACATCAACAAAGGTAAAAAGAACTCCAGGTATGCCTAAGTGAATGCTATGCCGTGTGTGCGTTCCTTCCTGATAGTCCGCTGGGATGGAACAGAACCGTCTGCCCTCTAGTATTAGGATACAAGTTACTATTATGTTGCAAAGAGGTGGCGCTCTGCAATTTTATGCAGGCGATTGGTCGTGTCTAAGCTCCTACGCTGTACGCGACCTATGTGAAATTGGTGATTAATTAAGCTTTCGAACATTAATAGTCTTGTCTATATGCACAGTGGAGTAATGTTAGGCAATTGGACAATACAGTGCTGGCCAGAGCATTAGAAACACATACCAAAAAAACCTAAAAGTATGTAAATTTACATTTTCAATGCTATGCGCTATTAATATTAAGGTTTTTTCAATTGATTATATCGTTTGGTGATAGGTGGAGGTCAGTTTTAATTGGGAAAAAAATTCTTCCGGAAAATTTTTCTTCTTTTCACTAAATTTAGTACATGGACAGAACATTAGAAACACACGAATAAAACTGTAAAAATTGTATAAAATAATATTATCAATGCTCTGCGCTAGTGGTATTTATGTTTTTTGAGTAGATTATGTTCTTTGCTTATGTAGGTGAAGGTCAGTTGTCACTGAAATAACTGCTATTCACGGAAATTTTTCCTTTTTTTTATCGAAAATGGGTAAAATTACAGATTTAACACCGCGGAAGGTTTCTGCTGTGAAAACTGAGTTATGGTTAGGTTTAGGCTAGGGTTAGGGTTGGGGTTAGGGTTACTGTCTATGGTTAGGGTTTGGGTTATGGTTGGGAACTGGGTTAGGGTTACTGCTTAGGGTTAGGGTTATGGTTAGAAACTGGGTTAGGGTTACTGTTTAGAGTTAGGGCTAAGGTTGGTGCTAGGATTCGGGGTTATGGTTAGGGTTAGGTTTAGGTTAGGGTTAGGGCTGGAGTTGGGGTTAGGGCTACTGTCTATGGTTAGGGTTTGGGTTATGGTTGGGAACTGGGTTAGGGTTACTGCTTAGGGTTAGGGTTACTGTTTAGGGCTAGAATCCTAGCCACAACCTTAGCGCTAACCCTAACCCAAAATCTAACTCTAAACAGTAACCCCAACCCTAACCTAACCTTAACTTTAACCCTAACCCTAACTAAAACCCTAACCCTTAGCCCTAACCCTAACCCGAAACAGTAACCCTAACCCAGTTCCCAACCATAACCCAAACCCTAACCATAGACAGTAACCCCAACTCCAACCCTAGCCTAAACCTAACCCTAACCATAACCCCAAATCCTAGCCCCAACCTTAGCCCTAACCCTAAACAGTAACCCTAACCTAGTTCCCAACCCTAACCCAAACCCTAACCATAGACAGTAATTCCAACCCTAACCTAAACCTAACCCTAACTCAGTTTTCACAGCAGAAACCTTCCGCGGTGTTAAATCTGTAATTTTACCCATTTTCGATTAAAAAAAGTAAAACTTTTCGTGAATAACAGTTATTTCAATGACAACTGACCTTCACCTACATAAGCAAAGAACATAATCTACTCAAAAAACATAAATACCACTAGCGCAGAGCATTGATAATATTATTTTATACAATTTTTACAGTTTTATTCGTGTGTTTCTAATGTTCTGTCCATGTACTAAATTTAGTGAAAAGAAGAAAAAATTTCCGGAAGAATTTTTTTTCCAATTAAAACTGACCTCCACCTATCACCAAACGATATAATCAATTGAAAAAACCTTAATATTAATAGCGCATAGCATTGAAAATGTAAATTTACATACTTTTAGGTTTTTTTGGTATGTGTTTCTAATGCTCTGGCCAGCACTGTAGATCCTATTTTGACAACAATTTGAGCAACGTCTCATAAATGGGATCAGATTAGGAAAATAAAAACATTTTCCGCACAAAACAAATGTAACTTAGGGTGACTTGGCCTGCTTAGATCGAAAGACTTGTACATAGGCTAGCAATTATTGGATTTAAAGAAGATGCTAAGAGTTTCACGTGGAAGTCGTTCGGATTATTGGCCGAAAATCAAAAGGGTAGTGAATTCTGGTCAAGTTTACTATCCAGTGTGCGTAGACAAGGGAAAATTTAAAAAACTGCATGAACCCTCATCTGTTGATAAGATTGCATGATGACTCCTACTTTGTGGCAGATAAATATTTCTACGCAAACACAGTACGTATGTATGCGTGTATGTATGTATGAATGTATGTATGTATTTATGTATGTATGTATGTATGTATGTATGTATGTATGTATGTATGTATGTATGTATGTCTGTATGCATGCATGTATGCATGTATGCATGTATGTATGTATGTATGTATGTATGTATGCATGCATGTATGTATGTATGCATGTATGCATAATTATAATCTATGTATGTATTTATGCATGTATGTGTGTATGTATGTATGCATGTTTGCGTGCATGCAGATATACAATTTCAGCAGGTCGCGTCAAGAAAAATGGGCCTATAAGGCAGGTCAAGAGTAAAATAGGCACGTGGCGCAAACAGTTCTTTAAGTGTTATTAGAAGGTTAAGTAAGCTGGCGGCCTGAAATTGAAAACGTTGTCATGTGTTTTTTTTAATCTAGCCTTTGCAGAGTTTTGTAATTGAACGTTAATTCAGGGAATAATTGTTTCTAATCAATGCTGACTAAAGACAAGATAATTGCCAAAATAATGGCTGAACACGCTTATCTTGATAACATAGGGTTCTTGTGTAACAACACTCAAAATAATTATGCGACGCTGGAGCAGTAATTCCACGACGCCGCGCTGCGCCGCCGACGCCGACATTTTGAGGGCGCCGCCGCCGCCGATTTTTGTTTGTCGGCGCGCCGCCGCCGCCGACCAAAAATGACCGGCGCGCCGCCGCCGACACTCTCATGTCGGCGCAGGGCTCTGGTTCGGAGAGTCTCTGATGTAAGATCAGCCACTGACGGAGCGCCACCACCCGTGTTTCGTGACATCTCGACAGCTGACCGGTTCTCCTCCTTCACGCCTGTTACGTCTGCCGTTGTGTGCCAGATGGCCAAAGATGCCGTGGACAAGTATTCCATGAAAGACCCTATGCCAACGTGGCTGCTCAAGTCCTGCGTTGACCTTCTCGCTCCATACATCGCTTCAGTCTTCAACTTGTCGCTGTCCTCCGGTGCCTTCCCGACGAGCTACAAGGACGCGTACGTCACTCCACGCCTCAAGAAGCTGACGCTTCCTCGCTGCGATCTTTCGAGCTACCGACCGATCTCAAACCTCTCGTTCTTGTCAAAGCTTCTCGAACGCGTAGCAAGCATCCAGCTGACCAAGTTCCTGTCGTCGACCGGTCTACTACCAGCCAATCAGTCGGCCTATCGGAGTTGTCATTCAACCGAGACCGCACTACTGACGGGTAGTTACCGACATCATAGAGGCAACTGACGCAGGTGACCAAGCTCTGCTTGGTCTGCTGGATCTCTCAGCCGCATTTGACAACATCGACCATGACATCTTGGCTGAGCGCTTGTCAAGAACATTCGGGATCTGATCGGTCGTGCTCGACTGGTTCCGCTCCTACCGACGGGGTTGTTTCATCTGTCCGCTCCCTCGTCTGTGGAGCCTCAGGGCTCCGTGCTCGGTCCGCTGCTTTTCCTACTCTACACCGCCGACGTGGGAGAGCTTGCCACGAGTCTCGACCTGTCATCACACTTCTATGCCGATGACACACAGCTCTACACGTCAGGACCTCCATCAACGGTTGTACACCAGCGGCAGCGAATGGAGCTTGGTATTGAGTGGATCGCAGAGTGGATGAGATCGAACAGACTGCGGCTCAACCCTGAGAAGACAGACTTTCTGTGGTGCGCAACCAGCAGACGGTGCCTTCATCTTGACACCGGTGCGCTCAGCGTCTGCGGGGCTTCGATCACGCCTTCGACCTCGGTGCGTGATCTGGGCGTTGTGCTGGAGTCTGACTTGTCCATGAGGCGCCATGTGGCTAGGACGGTCAGCAGCTGTTTTCGCCAGCTCCGTCTCATCAGGAGCTGTATCAAGTCCTTGCCTTTCAAGGCCGCTAGAGCAGCTGTCGCTGCTTTCGTCATCTCTCAAGTGGACCGCTGTTACAGTCTGCTGGCCGGAGCGCCTGCATGTCTTTTGGACGGACTTCAGTCAGTGCTTAATGCCGCGACGAAGCTCATTTGTAATAGGAGAAAATATGATCATGTTACACCACTCCTACGCGATGTCTTGCATTGGCTGCCTGTCCCGTTCCGAATTGAGTTCAAGCTCAGTTTGCTGGTATACAAATCGCTTCATGGGACAGCGCCTAAATACATCCGCGACTACTGTTCTGAGACCCATTCCTCCGCTTCCGGGCTGCGACTCAGGTCGCTTGGGAAGACCGACCTTCTTGTACGGAGGATGAGGACACGTTTCGGCGACCGCGCATTCTCGGCTGCTGGTCCCAGATGCTGGAACAGTCTTCCACCGGACATTAGATTGGCCGCCTCAGTGGACTGTTTTAAAACAAAGCTTAAAACGTATCTGTTTGGTAAGGCGTATCCCGCAGTTGGCCGTTTGTGAGGCGCCTATGTAGCGGTATGGCCGCGTTACGGCGCCATATAAATTATCATTTGGTCACAGGATCCATGTGCGATCTACAGCAAATTTACTTTTCCAAACTGAACAACTTTGGTACTGGATCTTTGGTCCTCTCTCGGACCGTCATCATGGAGTACTGTTGCCTAGTGTTTTTCAGGACATGCTCTTCTCAACTGGACATACATAGGAATCAAATTAAATAATACTTTTTGAAATCTACTTCACGGACTTTCAACATTATAAATTCTTCTGAAAACATGGAAATTAACTGGACTCCTTTATCCATTACTCCGTTATGTATATTAACTATATTTCATTTTATTGTACCATGTCTGTAACCAAAATGCGGTTAGCAATTGGTGAATTAAAGAATATTCTTATCTTATCTTATTATTAAGTATTCTTATTGTTAGTGACAGTTTGCAGCCAATTGTGCCATGATTTCTCTGGTTTTGAATTGCTTCTGACCAATTTCAACTTAAGCCAAATTACATTTTTCTTTTGTGTTGTAGTTATCCCTCATCTGATGCTATGGAAAAGTCATGGCTCTTCAGCACAGAAGTCATAAGTGATGCATTGACCAAGACTGGATATGATGTCTCTCGGCTTAATGCACCTTTTACTGTTAGACCATCAGCATTAGGTGTGTGCAAAATGGCTGTTTATAATTATGTACTTTTATTTATATGGGCAGCTACAGAAGATGATGTAATTGTAATCATGAATTTATATAGCACCACTTCAGGAGAAACGTCTCGGAGGTACTCCCAACCTGGCAGCACCGAACCACAATCAAAGGAATGGTTTTCAACCGATGGTGTTTGGGGCAAAGGAATTACCTAATGTCTCCCAGCTCATGCTTGATGGAGTGGAGAATTCGATGGTGAAATATGCAGATCCACCATGCGGACGGCTTTCTTCTGGACCAAGAGGCCGTTGCTGGTCAACACAGAGATAGCCATTAGGTGTTGATTGGATGACTGAGAGAGCTGCTGGCTTCGTGCCAGGTCTCAACAGTGCAGGAAATATCAAATTTCGACGATGCAATTAGTTCCTGCACTGATGACGGCTTGCTCCCAGTGACAGGACATTGAGGGTGCCGATGCAAAGGGAAGGCTGTACAGGCGATAGCCTTTTCATACACGAAACGCCTTTTTGTTTCAGTCATCATGTCTAATGCTTATAGAGTTTTATGAGTTCAACAACTTATTGGCCAAGCCGAACTTCGAAGCACGTTCAGTTCCGCCGCTGAGTAGCTAAGCAGAAGAGTCTAAATTAGCTGAAGCTAATGTGAGAGAAATTGAGCTGACTGAGCAAACGAGAGAAAATGAGCTAGCTGAGAGTAGGGCAGTGAGTGAGGCAAACGAGGCGAGATTTTGTACTTATTCTTATTAATTGTTAATTTGATGTATTACAATGATATTTTATGTCCCGTTATGCAAGTCATGTCATGTCATTCCGCCATCGTCGCTCTGCGACGGTTGGCTGCATGAATGGATGAGCATTTTCCACAGTTGTCTATCTCCTGCCATGTTCATTAACCTCCTCCCCGAAAGTCCAGTCCACTTCAAGATGTTGTCTATCCATGCCATTCTTGGTCTTCCTCTTCCCCTTTCTCCCTCCATCAGTCCCGTCATCAGGTTGTTTTCTATGCTTTCCTTTTGCTGTCTCATCACGTGTCCGAAGTATCGTAACTTTCTTGTTTTTACGTGGGTCAGCAGTTCTTGCTTTGTTCCTGCTATGAAGTACACCTGTTCGTTGGTCAGTTTTTTTGTCCATGGGACTCTTAATGTTTTTCTAAGACATTTGTTCTCGAATGCTTGTATGCGTCTTTCCTCCTCTTTCTTTAAAGTCCATGCCTCACACCCGTATGTCGCCACTGGAAACACCAATGCCTTCAGTAGTCTCGTCTTTGTTCTGTTGCTGACAGCTTTGTTTTTCCAAATCTTCGTCATATTTACCAGGCTCGTCATTCCCATCGCAAGTCTTGCTTTTACTTCTCCCGTGCAATTTGCATCCTTTGTAACCCGGCATCCCAAATAAACAAATGAATCCACTTGATCCAGCTGTCCTGCGCTTACTTCTGTTGTCAAAATTTCATTAGTGGTTGTCATGACCTTCGTCTTCCCTACATTTATCTTCAGGTTGAACTGTTCTGCTGCCTTCTCTACTCGGTTCACTATTTCTTGAAGTTCTTCCGGAGATGTAGCAATCAGAACAATATAATCAGCATATCTGAGGTTATTTATAATCCTCCCTCCGATTCTAAGGCCTCCTCCAAAGCCTTCCAATGCTATTCGCATCACCTGCTCCGATAGAATATTAAATAAGCATGGTGAGGTTATGCAAGTGAAAAGACTTATAAAAACTTTTATCAGGCAAGCTGAGGCAGCACTTGCATACAAGCAATTCATTAGTATGAAGTTCATTTGCATGTGTAGTTTCATGGATGGTACAGCATGTATATTGATTGCTTTGTTCAGGTTCAGTGGAATTGAATCATAGCATCAGCGACATTCAGTCAATCAATATCGATGTTGAAAGTGCTGTGTCAACACCAGTTCTCACAAGGGTGAGTATATAGTTTGTCTCATGTCCTCTATTTGGCAGGCAAGGCTAATTACCTGGAATATGTCCAACTCTTGTATAAATAAGTATAAGTAAGTTTTTTTTTATTACTCCGCTTGCAAATGCACAATGGGACATGGAACATCAGTATAATACATCGAAGTAATAATTGGTACTAAAATATACAAGTTAAATCACAAGTTAAATAAAATAACTAAAATATTAGTGTCAAACAAGTCATTTACAGCATTCTGGTGATAAGTCCTTTTCCAATCAATGAATCATAAGCATGGTACGGTATCTTTAGATTATGCGAGCAAGGCCTATGGAAGTATTCAGTAACTCGTTCTGGTGGGAGAAGATCATGGAGGATATGTCCAGGGTCTCTGAGGATAGAAGCCAAGAAAGCCTTACAGACCGAGCGTTAGACTTCTCAATTGCGCAGGTCAGCGGCCTTGTGGTCGTTTACCGACCTCTCTCTGTCATTTCGACGGACTATTTATCATAATGCAGAATTTGCACAGTTATTTCAGACAAGTTGGAGTTTACTGCTTCTAGACTCGCGTACTGGACTTTCGTTGAATTTCTCAAGGATTTTACGCTGGTTAGAAGGTTTTTGTTGCAAGTCGCCTTGGCCACGTGACTGCATCAGCGACCATCCCTATGATGCACAGCTGAGTCGTACCATACGCCGTGTGTGTACGCCGCTCTAAGCCGGTGTTTACATCTCGCCGGAGGACGGCTCATGCAGGTCAGTGGAGTGACCTTGACTGTTGTCACCTGCGGCACTTCCAACTACCAACCGACAAGCGATGAATGCCTTCTCCTATATGCATATCTTGCCTGAGCCTCGACGATTAGCTGGACAGACATCATCTACCACCTGCCAGAGACTCTGATCAACCATGCCATCTACCAGCTGTCTACATGAATCCGATGGTTAACTCTACGTGTTTGCGAGGGCTCGCCACTGATGACTCCTTCAGCCTACTGTTTTTTGTTTAGCAACTTGTTGTTATTTTTCGCTCGCTATGACTCTTAATATCATTTCAGCTAGTTAGCGCAGAGAGCACCTCTGAGTAGATATCTTGAAGAGGCGCTATGTAAATTCTCAGAATGAATGAATGAATGAAAATATTCTCACTGTATGACCTTCGAAAAACTTATGACAAGCTACATTTGACTTTTTCATGTACATATTTTTGCGTAGATGTTGCAAAAATAGATACACAGTTCACGATCAATTTGCATCTTTTTAGGAAGCAAATTAGTAGAGAACTATGTTTTTAGCGGCAGTGCATTAATCAGTCACAGCTTGATAAATATTCAGTAGAAAGCATCCCATTTCACCGTTAGTACATCGCCAATCCTTGAATATTCAATAGTCAACATCATAATTTCGTCATTAATTAAATCACCACTTTATGTATATTCAGTAGCAAGCATGCTGTTTCTCGCTTGTAAATAAACGTCGATCTTACTATAATTATTATTCTATTTATGTGTTTCAAGAGTTCTAAAACAATTCAAATATGTCACAGTTATTAGTTATTATCTGAAAATCAGTGCTGGGCCTACTTCGGTAATTTTTTTAGGCTATGTTGGTTGAATTGAATGATTTGCAGGTTTTCACAGGCGAGTACAGTGTCTTGATGTGTGTGTTTTTTGTAATCAATCAATCAGATCGTCATTAGAGGTGCTAAGCTGACACACACACAACTTAAAGTCTTAACCCTTTCCGGTCCAATAAAAAAAATTTGCCTGCGCACAGTGGCCCTAATATTTTTTTACGAAAACAGGTATTTCATACTATACATTTTGTATTCTTTGAAATTAATGTAACTGAAGAAAGTACTTGATTGAAGTGATGTTTAATGTTATACCACATGTTTGAAATGTGTATGTTCTGAGTTTATTCACGATAATTCGCCAACATGGTAATTTTTGACACATTCCGTGGGGTACAGTCCAGGTTTCCGAGAACACGTCTTACAACTGTAAGTCGATTTTTTCTTTGCCCTGGTACCTTTCTGTTGCTGCACACTGTGCAATCTTTGGTCTTCTTGTCAAGAAATGCTGAGACAGCGTGAGGCTTTCTGTTTAGTCGTTCCTCATTGTCGTAAGAAGAAGGTCTTTTGTGACTGGATTTACATTCATGCATATATGCATAAATATATAGTATATACATACATTATGTTATAATTATACATACATAAATGCATGCATATATAATTATGTACATACATACATAGTTACATACATACATACATACATGCATGCACTTCCATACATACTTGCATACATACATACATATATACATACATACATATATACATACATACATATATACATACATAACTATTAATGGCAAGGAAAATATCCAATGGGGGGAGGGGAAATGGCAGGGGGTAATAAAAATGGATAATAGAAGGGGATGGTGTTGGTGGGAAACAGTACATTCATTTTGGTCACTACTCTTACTTTCATTATCAGAACTTTCCTCTAAAAATGCTAACACTTCGCTAGCTTTATAACGATTTCAACTCGCTGCAGCCATTTTGCACGTTGATATTTACTGTCGGTTTCATAGTATAAAAAAGCCATAAAATACTGAAAAGAACTAGATTTATACACTATTCACTTCAGTACAGTCTGATGTCCCACACGATGTGTGGGACCAACATATGACAGCTATAGTGGATGTCCCATGGGGTGGGCCATAGGACCGGAACTGGAAAATTAAGATGTCCCACCAGGTGGGGCTGTGGACCAGAAAGGGTTAAACCAGCGGCTCTAGGACCATTGCTGATTGCTCATAGGCTGATTGCTCATAGGCTTATTGCTCATATGGCTGATTGCTCATAGGGTCTTTTGCTCATAGGCTCATTGCTCATATGTCTAAAATAAACGAACTTTGGCCTAGGTTTAAAACAAATATACCGTTGGCTATATCGATGACCCTCTTCACGCCTTAGCTTGTGCTTATCAATTAGGGACAATTAGCGTTGGTAGACTAATACAATGCTCAATTATAAAGTCCAGAACACCATATAGGTGGTAGAAACAAGACATTAACTGTTAATCAAGCAAATTATGGACCACCGCTGTTCGACATCGAGCTCTGGAATCAGCGCGACGCTGCTGTAGACGGAATCGCCCGAACGACAAACAGCATGGAAGGTTGGCACCTTGGACTCCAATCTCTGTTCCAAAGCAGTCACACAACGATGTGGCGATTTTTCTCTGGACTGCAGAGAGATTGCGTCAAGCAGAAAGCGGCTTTCTTGCAGGGTGTCAGTGGCGTTGAGCAACGAAGCGCCAAGCGATACCGTATTCTCAAAGATCGTGTCCTGCGGGCAGTGGCAACATAGCCTACGAAAAAACCGACATCCTCACCTATCTTCGTACCGTGTCGTACTTATCCTTTAAGTAGTCTGGACATCTGTAGTGAACACACTCTTGACATCTGAAGTAGTGAACATGTAAGACAGTGAACTATCCTGTATTGGACATCTTTAGTAATGAACACTCTTGTAGTTAAAAAGTTTAACTGTTTTTACATTTGATCAATTACATGACCTAGTAAATGTTTCCATTTCAATCAGTGTTTTTTTCTATAACTGCACTCGACTATTTGTGACAGCATATGAGCAATAAGCCTATGAGCAATAAGCCTATGAGCAATAAGCCATATGAGCAATAAGCCCTATGAGCAATGAGCCGTATGAGCAAAAAGACCTATGAGCAAAAGACCCTATGAGCAATAAGCCGTATGAGCAATAAGCCTATGAGCAATCAGCCTATGAGCAATGGTCCGTACACCAAACCAGCGGTTCTCAACCTTTTTAGTGCGGTGACCCCCTGGTAACATTTTAAAAGTTGTGGCGACCCCCAACGACAAGATTGATTGAGTTGACCCCCTCAATGCCCCTCGTGATCACTGCATTTTTTACCATTGCCCATTGTCATGCATTTTCAATTCATAATTCGAAAACTGCTTTTGGCAATCATTGTTTGAGGTTTCCTGGTTCTTGCGATTCTAAGAGCTAGGCCTACCTATTCGGCAGTTCAATTTCATAAGTCTATCCGTTTTGTAAAATTTCAATAGCTGTCACGTGCTGCTGCTGGAACTCCCATGTCTTCTTGGCATCATCAACTTTGCTCTAAATAATACTGCATGGTGATGTTTTTCTGCATAGTCGGGTTGTTTAGCATCTGAATGGCGCTTCTGTTTATTTGTTGGGTTTTATCGAATCGACCGACAAAATGTCGGTGCAAATAAGCAATCTCTATCTAGCTGCAACTATTAAAGCATTATAGGCTACTCTAAAAACTGGCCAATAAATAGTTATTTTATGACACTTATTTCACCCAACTGATTTTTTTGGGAGGTTATCAATTTCATAAACTTTGTGTTCTTAATGAATGCACCTAGCATGGGGAGGGACTTGGGGAGAAATGTGACCCTCCCCATTAGCGATTTTCTTGAATTTCCACGCTGCAATGTTAGCATTTCAGGCTGTCATCTTAACGAAATTGCTAATTATTTCAGCTCTGATAGTCGTGGTTTAAGACTTCCAAAGTATCGCCTCCCATTATTTACTTTTTTTAAATTCTTACACGGCAATGGTCGTCATCTCAACAAACATTTCCCATAATTGCAGTGCGGAGAGACATGGCTTAAGACTTCAATATTAAGTCACCTCCCTATATTGCTTTTGTTTTATTTGAACACTAGGCCTAGTGGTAGCACTTTAAACTGTCATCTTAACAAAATTACTCATCACTTCAACCAAATATTCCCTCCCTGTTGTTCTTTTTTTTACCATACACACGGTAATGATAGGTTAATATCTTCCACTGACATTTTAATAAAATTGCTCATTATAAATTTCTACATTTTAAAGAAATATTTCTGAAACATTGTGATATAGGCCTAGGCAGCTCGGTCACACCACAAATTTGGGCAACGTGTCCCCTGTCCCTCAAAGTCTCCGCCCGTGTATAGGCCTCACTAGCAGAGAGCATAGATTATTTTAGCAAACCGGGTACCTGGTATTTCTACATTTTTTGGAAGAACGGTAAAAGTTTACATTAAAAAAAATTAAATTGGCTGCCGCGTTCCAACAAATAAATCATAACAAAAGTATAAGTGCAAATTTATTCTGTATTATAAGTTGCTATAGTGTAGCATTGAAATTGCCAGTGCATGAACATTTGTGCATCTGTTGAAAAATTCTGAAGGCCTCAGGCTACCCCTGGCAAATCGTCAGGCGACCCCCGTGGGGGTCGCGACCCACAGGTTGAGAACCGCTGGGTTAAACAGTCAATGTTGTAAAGGACATTTACGGAGACTGTCATAACGCAAAGATAAAATATGTTCAAATCTTATTTTTTAGCTGTGGCTGGGCTGGGAGCGCCTCTGAGTAGATTTCTTTGAAGAGGCACTATATAAATTATCGAAATGAACGAATGAAGGAATGTTAGACTAGTAGATGTGCTTAAAAAGAATGCGCTAGATGGCGATCAGTTCTGACGATCTTTAGCCTAGCTAGTAGGTAGGCCTAGTGAAAAGTTATGTGATCAAGCTCGATGGTTATATCCGTTACTAAAAAGGAGGGAGTAAAGACCGGGGGACGTGGTTAGGATCATTAAGCATATTAATGACTGTACGCAGTCTGTCTGAGTTGTGCATGCATGCATGGGTGGAGACTTAGGGTGGACAGGGGGACAGTCCCCTCAATGTTTGTAGTGTCCATGCATTTGTCCCCCCCTCAATACTTAAGTGTTAGGACATGCATATGGTTAATTGGAGAAAATACTGGTAACGTTTTAAGAAGAGAATTCCAACCAAATGACCGAATGACTAAAAAAAGTCATCAGCTATTTTTGCAGAGAAAAATGGTATGTTTTCAGGAAATTTGAGTTTGAGGAGAGATAGAAATAGATCTAGGAAGAACACGCGAAGAGGAAGGGAGTGCATTCCAGAGGGAAAGGGTAATGGTGGAAAATGATCAAGTTTGGACCAAAGTGTTTTTTGATTACTGGACAAACGGATCATTGCAGTGCAAAGAGCGAAGAGGTGGGAGGGAAGCTGCAGAATGAGGAGAGTGAATGAGATCTCTGAGATCTTTCGGAGTAAAACCCAGTTGGAAATAGGTGGAGCAAGTAAAGTTGGTAACATGTACAGAGAAAATGAGAAGTGACCAGTGAGAAAGAGTGCTTGTAAATAAGAGTAGTAACCATGTACAAGATGAATAGAAGTGGCCCTAAGACAGAGAACTCTAGCTCAGTCACACAAAAAGACAGGGACCCACACAGACCTGAAGTTTCCAGATAATTATTATCATCTGAGACTGAGTGTTCAAATAAGTAAGATCGAAACCAGGAGACGGGAGTACATTTACACAGGTGACCATTGTATCTGCCAGGTCACCAAATGTCTTCTCTTTCCGATTGCTTGTACCACTGCTTACCCATCAATAATTTGTCTGGAATGGTTCACATAAACTGCGTCGTGACTTATGGGCATATAAAAAAATTTCACGTCTCATATTATATGCGGGGTGTCTTGCATTGGCTCCCTTTCCCGCAGCAGATTGCCTACAGGGTCTGTGTGTTGGTTAGGCAGTGCTTTGAGCGATTAGCCCCATTGTATCTGCAAGAACTCTGGTTTTCCACCCCGGGTGTCCAGCATCGATACACTCTTCAGTTGGCGGACCAAGCTGAGCTTCTAGTTCGCTCATGGACTGCTATTCGAAAGCACTGTTCATTCTCTGTAGCTGTGTTCTTTTGACGAAGACTCTTCAGTTTAAGACTTGCTGAGGGAATTGTGATAATTTGAATGATCATTATCTGGACAAATTAGTGAACATGTAGATTACTTCCACAGCATGGGTCCTAGATGTCATCTCGCAAAGACCAGGTAAAAACTTAAATCAAGTTCCTATTGCATACAATCATGACTTCACTTGTAGCCATTTTGAGATTCTGGCCACCGTTTTGTCGCCATTTTGGTTTATTGGCACTGCCGCCTATTGATTACATCGTATTCCTTGACCTCGAAAATGTTGATTTAGAACATGAGATCATGTTTCGATTGCAAGTTTACATGACTTCACTTATAGCCATTTTTAAGATTCTGGCCGCCATTTTGTCCGCCATTTTGGTTTTCCTGCTGTGCCTCATAAGTGGCCTTGGTTCCATTGCTTTCCTTGACCTGTAAAATGTTGATTTAAGCTCTGAAATCATGTTTCCATTGCATACAAAACTTCACTTATAACCGTTTAAGCTTCTGGCCGCCATTTTGTCCGCCATTTTGATTTTCTTTGCAGTGCTGCTTGTGTGTTTTTGGTTCCATTGCATTCCTTGAAACCTATAATCTTAATTTACAGTCTAAAGTCATGTTCCTATCACATACAATACTTATACAATAGCTTCACTCTGCTACGCATGGTGACTTGGTTGTCCCTATGGCTCGATCCTCCACAGTGCTGCACAGAAGCTTTGCTATGGTCCTATTCCTTTCTGGAATAAGTTACCTATTAGTCTCTGTAATGAACTTCTTTGTCTTTCTTTGCCCCTTTTCCGCAAGCGTTTGAAAACCATTCTCTTTGATTGTGGTTTGGTGTCAGGTCGGGAGCGCCTCTCAAGATGCGAGAGAGGATGAAAGTGATAGAGATGGGTCTAAAGTCAGCTTCTTTGACAGGGTAGGAAACCTTGGATATGGGGGTGATCATGCTGAGGCGCCACTGTAAAGGGACATAAGAGTTAGTAAGAGAGCAAGTGAACAGATCCGCAACAGGCAGAGCTAAGAGATGTGCCATGGTTGACATCAACCATGATGGTATGCCATCAGGGCCGGTGGGGTTCCCTTTAACAGATTCAAGTGCTCTATAAATGTCACATAGATTAAAATTGACAACATGGACTTGAGCAACAGTTTGTTTGAGAAGAGGAGGCACATAATGAGGATCAGTGGAAATGTTCATGTAGTGAAGGTTGAGCGATGAAGCCGTGATGGACTCAACGTTGGCACCGACCATACCTGGCTGTTGATCTCCATCCTTCAGGCGGCGGACCTCCATCCATAAGCGGCGAGAACCACGCTCCAAGCCCACAAAAGATTCCGAATTTGTGTGTGAGACAGCTTTGCTGATTCTGGCAGCGAAGACTGTCGCTTGCTCGTAACTACTAACAGAACAGATAGCCTGCAATACACGGCGCTAATAGCAGCCTATAAATCACGTCCGCCTACGGGTGCGATCTTGGTGCCTCTCGCTCTCCATGCCAGCGTGTTATCCAATGTGCTACTGGACCCCATGACTTGCTATGATTGAAGTGCAAGTTACAATTCTAGCTCATGATATATGTTTGTTTGTTTGTATGTGCACTTTGTATATAGCCTTCATAGACTATAAGAAAGCTTTTGACTCGGTGAAGCATAAGAAACTCTGGACAGTGCTAACAGAAATGGGAGTGGACAGCCAAGTAGTGAAGGTGTTTAAAAGCCTGTATGACAACCAGCAGGCAGCGGTCCGCATAGACAAGGAAATCACGGAATGGTTCAAGATTGGAAAGGGGGGTGAGGCAGGGCTGCCTGATATCACCACTGTCATTTAACGGGTACTCAGAGAAGGTGATGAGAGAGTCTGCGGATATACTTAGCTGGATCGGAGTAACGGTAAGCGGACGGACAATAAACAACTTGCGATGTACGGATGATATCGTACTCGTCGCTACATCAAAAGAAGCGCTCCAACAACTAATGGACAGAGTAAATGAAACATCTAAGAAATATGGGCTGGAAATAAATATCAAGAAAACAAAAGTGATGGCGGTGAGCAGAAATCGAGAGAGGATAGCGATCACATGTAATGGAGGAATCTTGGAGCAAGTGGAGTCGTTTCGTTACCTAGGCGTCATAGTGGAGGAGAGTGGAGATGGAGGCAGGGAGATAAGAGCCAGACTGGGGATGGCGCGAACAGCCATGGGGTCTTTGACTACGCTGTGGAAGGACAGAACCATTGGAGCAGGGCTGAAGCTAAGGCTTATGGGGTCACTGGTGTGGCCGGTGGCGCTGTACGGCTGTGAAACTTGGACGCTAAGGAAGGAAGACAAAAGAAGAATATCAGCGTTTGAGATGACAACTTATAGAAAGATGTTGAGAGTCAGCTGGAAGGAGTTCAGAACAAACGAATACACTGGAAGAGCTGCAGCCGGAGCGGCGTCTGCTGGAGGTGGTGAAAGGAAGGAAGCTGAACTACTTCGGACACATGATCAGAGCAGACAAGTTGCCGGCATTCATATGTCAGGGTTATCTGGACGGAAAAAGGGCCCGGGGAAGGCCGAGGAGAAGATGGATGGATGACGTGGAGGAATGGACGGGGATGGTGATGGCGGACTGTGTGAGAACCGCGAGGAACAGAGAGCAATGCAGGAAGATGGCGTCGTCGACTCTGATCCCCGATCCGCAGCAATGAGGATGGTCACGACGACGACGATGTGCACTTGTTATAGCACCCCTTCAACCTCACTACTCAGAGGCACTCCCGACTACCGCGCGGACACTTCATCGAAGTTTCATGCTGAAGTGCTGAGCAATTGCGAGTGAAGGACTTGCCCAAGGTTTCTATGCGGCAACTTGAGGTGGATTCAAACCTGCAACCCTTCGGCTGCAAGGCGATGAACATACCCACTACACCACCGCGCCCCACAATCTCAGCCAATTACTGTCAACATCTTTGCAGGTGGCAGTAAAATCAGATACAACAAAATAATGTGAACTTTATTTCATTTGTTTGTTTGTTTGTTTGTATACGCACTTGTTATAGCGCCTCTTCCAGCCCTCAACCGCTACTCAGGGGCGCTCCCGACTACAGCGCGGACACTGCATCGGAGTTTCACGCTGAAGCGCTGAGCAATTGCGAGTGAAGGACTTGCCCAAGGTCCCTACGCGGCAAGGTGGATTTGAACCTCGAACCTTCCGGCTTCAAGGCAACGACGCCACCACTACATCACCGTGCCCAACACATTACAATAACACATTTAACTCTTTGGCATCTACTTTGTTTTTAATGTATTTGACCATTAATTGTTCATATTATCCAAACACTTAAAATATTTAGAAATATGGACCTATCATATATGATTTGTTCATATTTTATTTCTCCATAATATTCTGTCTTGAACAGTTGACCAATTCATGTGTTAACTTCAAAGTTTATAAGTGCATGAAACTGTCAAAAATGTAGTCACTGAGTTAGTTACTACTTTCTTTATACAAAAGCAATTTGAACTGCTTATTGCCATGGAAACTAAGGCTACTATATGTTAATTTTGTTGTCATATTTGACTTTTTTCCATCAGCATTTGCCTCAAATTCATAAAGAGTTGAGTTACTGGAAACACATCATTTTTTTACCTAAGTACCCGGTAGCTTGGAGGTGCAGTATATTTAAGACCTTGATTGTGTAATTCTATTTTTCCTCAGAAATTCTGTCATTTTTTCCATTATGTTTTTCTTAGAAAACTGCTATGGAAGAAGTTACCTTTGAATCTATGAAGAAAATTCTTGGTAAGTTACAACAGTAGTAGTGGAAGTACTGGAATGGCTATCAGTCACGTGATCAATAACATCACAGTTCAAGGTCAAAGTGATGATGTGATCAGGTCATGGTTATTACGTAATTAGGCCATGGTTTTTGCGTAATCAGGTCATGTTATTGCATAATGTGGTCATGATAAGTAGGCCAAGGTGGAGCCTAAGCCCTAGCACCGGAAATTATTATTATATTCGTTTAATGGTAACAAAAACTGATAGACACACCGCTATCAGGTACAAAAAGCAGTTTATCAAATACAATATAATTTTTGTAATTTTGGTAATTTTAATACCTATAGAATGTCTTTAGCCTTGACTGGTTGGTTTTGTCTCAGGATGAGAGCACAAATTAAATGACAGAAATTACAAAAGAATAATTCTATGCTTATATAGGCTACTATATGTTAATGAGATTAGACTTTTTTTAACATCATTAATGAGCATGTGGTGCCTTCCAATACAAAACCCGAGAGATGTAATGTCTGTCATCTTTGGTTGGCAATACAAAGTTGTGAGGGCATGGCCTTAATTGGTAGGGACGATAAGCAATCGGTGGGAAAAGCGGTCGAAGAACATGGAAGTCGTTTCTGGAAACGGCACCTAGAAGATGAACTTCAGCAAGATCAACCATTTTAGTCGCAGTAAGCGAGTCATTTGGCAAGTACCCTGATCGACGGACTCTTGATAATAGGCGCTCTATCCTGGCTCGGTCCTGAGCAGTCGTAAAACCCCACCAGGCAGGAGCAGCATACATCATTCTGGAAACAGTAGTTGCTCTTGTAACTGTATAAAAATGCGGAACCGGAAATGCGGAACCGGAAATGTGGCCCTTGCCAGGGTGGGCTGGTCTCCCATCCGCACAAAGCGCCACCTAGCGGTTAATATTTTTTATGACTAAGCATTTAATTATTTATGAATATTTTGCAAAACTAATTGATAGTGACTAAGGAGGCTGTGCATTGTGTGCATAAGGCTATGGAATTGGGTGATTTTTTATATTAATGACAATGTGTGCAATTCCTCCATCTTCTGCTACTCTTCCACCACACCAATTGTTCCGCCTCACTATTTCTAAAGCTGCATCACTTCTTTGTATTCTGCCACTGCTCTTTGTATTCCTCCGCTGTACATCTGCCTCAATTTCCAAACAGCCTTCCGCCACACTTTCAAGCATACTTTCATACCAACTTCCACCAATATTCCTCCACAGATCTTATTCTTCATATTCTTCCACAACAATTCCCACCAACTTTTGCATCAAGCCATTTGCTGAGCTTCGTCCCTCGATTTCAGACAGTCTGCTTAATACCTCACACTTTTAATTCTGAATAACAAATTTTATCATCCAATTAATAAGCACGTTATATATTGCCACAACTTCGAAGCTTCAGGTCTATCAATTCTCTACCTAATAGATACTTTGCATCACAACATTAAACACCACATTTGTGAATAAAATTTCTACTTTGCCTAAGTAGACAACCCCTCTGACTAGACACAGCGCTCGCTAATAGTTATCTTAAGCAACTCTTCTGACCAGACGTAGCGTTCGTGAATATCGCTCCTATCGTGAATAATCCTGTATTTTGCCTTTGGAAAGCTCTCAGCAGTCGTGAATAATTCCATATTTTACCTTAAACAACCCTTCTGACTTGACACAGCGCTCGCTAATAAGCCAATTTTTTCCTGACCCTACAATTTATCCGAAATTCGAAGATCGCCTGTGGACAGTGTGTGGGACGCAAATAGTTTCAATTGTAGACTGGTCAGTCTGATACCGAGTCTTGTCGTTCAGACTCCGCATTGCTAAATGATGCCGAAGTTGGAGAGGTTTGTATGTGTACTTGTTATAGCACCCCTTCAAGCTCCCTACTCAGAGGTGCTCCCGACTACAGAACGGACATTGCATCGGAGTTTCACGCCAAAGTGCTGAGCAATTGCGAGTGAGTCCCTAAGCGATGACTTGAGGTGGATTTGAACCTGCAACCCTTCGGCTGCAAGGCAATGACACTACACCACTGCACCCCAAAAAGAGGTAGGCAAAGTAAGACTGCCAATATAATATATGTACAAAAATTGAACTTTCCAACATGGAAACCTGAAAGGAAGTGAAATTCAGCTATATATGGTACTCAAAATGTTCTCCTTGTTCACAGACACACGACCGTAGATGTAGTAGATTAATAGCTGTCCCGGGAGACACTCTGCTTCATATCCCGCAGCTGTGGCCATCCAGCAGTCCAGACCTTGATCCGGAGTACATGTACTGGAGGAGTGCGTTTTTCGTTCACTCATTTTCATGACATTGATAGCGATAGGGCGAGTCTGTTTGAGGAGTGGCAGCTGTTTGACCATCGATCGGACCATCAAACAGTAGCGTCTGCATCTACGGTCGTGTGTCCGTGAAGAAGGAGGACGTTTTTAACACCATATCTGAATTTCACTTCCTTTCAGGTTTTCCATGTTGGAAAGTTCAATTTTTTGGTGCTGCATTTTAAACGCTCATAAATTTGACAAACTCACGAATATTTCTAATTGTTTTGTTTGTTTGTATGTGCACTTGTTATAGCGCCCCTTCAAGCACTCTACTCAGAGGCGCTCCCGACTGCAGAGCGGACACTGCATCGGAGTTTCATGCCGAAGCGCTGAGCAATTGCAAATGAAGGACTTGCCCAAGGTCCCTACGCAGCGACTTGAGGTGGATTCGAACCTCGAACCTTCTGGCTTCAATTAGTTTTAGGATCTCGTGTAAATATGGTCACTGTTGCTGTGTTTAAAATTTCAGACAAATCCTAAAAGTTTTGATCGAGTTATGACACTTTTTGTGTGTTCTACTCTTTATCCGGACACAGTGTTTTGAAGTACGCTCTGCTGATAATGGAATCCTCTTAGTTCCTTTTGCTCGTACTAATGCCATGAAGAATCGAGCCTTTTCTGTGGTTGGTCTACAGTGGTCTGTAATAGCCTTCCTTTTGAGCTATGCCTACACCCTGTGACTCTACCAGAATCCTTCCTTACTAAACTTAAAACTGTTCTTTTTGAGCACGCTGGAGTCGGGGAGTGCCTCTGAGTAGTTTTTTACTTGAAGGAGCGCTATATAAATGTACGAATGAATGAATGAATGAATGAATGAATGAATATGTATAATGTATTTTATATAGATGCACATTATTTGTTAAACTTGATCCATATGTCAACACAAACAGAGTTACTAGATGTCTAAATGTTTTTAGAAAATGTTTTTTAGAAAATGACCAGAAGACCAAGGAACAAGAGAAAAAGAGGCAGCAGCAGATCTACGAGTCATTTAGGACCGGTCCTTTTGAAGACATAGTGGCTCGTTCAGAAGCCAAGGTAGTGTACATGCTTCCATATAATTATGTGTCACAGGGGCTCAAAATCCGTCATTTGACGTTTTTGACTTTTTTATTCAGTTATATTCTACAGTTATTCTGCTTCAAAATACTTTTTACAGAATGAAAATATCTTTTTTCGGTGTCCGGACAATTCATCGCTGGACAATTCGGAACGGACAATTCAGAGACGGACAATTTGGAGCGGACAATTTAGAGACGGACAATTTGGAGCGGACAATTCGGAGCGGACAATTCGGACCCGGACAATTCGGACCCGGACAATTTGGAGCGAACAATTCGGAACGGACAATTTGGACCGGACAATTCGGAGATGGACAATTCGGACCGGACAATTCGGAGACGGACAATTCGGACCCGGACAATTCGGAGACGGACAATTCGGACCAAGACAATTCGGAGTGCATATAAAAAATCATGAACACCTAAAAGGCATGATCTGTAGGATTTCAGATTATTAGTTAAAACGTTATTATATTTTGCTGCTACTTAAGTTCGTAGGCCTAGTTTGAGAAATTTTTCAGCTAAGTGATATCTGACTTTGTATGCCTGTCAGTCTGGGGTCACATTATTAGTTATGTTACTTTCAATAAAAATATGTAATCATTCGCTGATTGTCTTCCATGATCTAGCAGTACCCGGTAGTGATAGGGCTCCTGCTTTAAGCTAGATTTACACCGCTCCTATTTATAGACCAGATTTTTACCGGTCCCAATAATATTATGAGATCAGGTTAACACTAATTTTTTTATGAGAACAGATCATGTCAATTCATATCAATATTATGAGAACAGATATAACCTATGGTATTTCATTGAAGCCATTTTGGATTTACTTATTGTTATAAATATGAAAGATTCAAAAGGTCAAAATGCGGCATCCTATGGCTTCCAAAACAAGTTCAAAGTGAGTGCATGGGCTGACGTAGATCACAATTGGATTGGCAGACATACGTATTGTCACAGACAGACAAACGGGCAAAGAGACGTACGAATAAACATACACGCAGACTGAAAGACAGTGGGGTGCTAAGTTGATCTAGTATTTATTTTGATGTCCAGGGCCGGTATGCACAGGACAAGGCATAAGGTAATCTATGTATAGTGCCTAAACGCGACTTAACAACTCCCGACTTAGCCATTGGAATTTATCCGTATGCACGAGACAAAATAGCAACGAGAATAACTAATCTACACATTCCTTGCACCCGACGATGCATGACCTTCCCCCCAATTCAATAGGTTATAGCTGAGCGCGCATGCGTGAAAGATATTTATATGCGGTCGTTGCCAGCGTGGGGTAAACAGATTCAGACCTAAAGACGGGCCATAAGGAAATATCGACGGCTGCCTATTGTTCGCGCTGTCCAGCTAAAGTCGGCCGTCTATTGTTCACAATGGGAGTAGCCGGCTAACTCCTACCTCGCAGTTGGAATAACGTTATACCTAGTTCAGTTCGCTAATCTCAAGCCATGCATACGGAAGTAACCCAGTATTCCTGATTAGGCCAGATTTAAGCCATATATAAGAGTTATGCCCTCATGTGCATACGGGCCCTGTAGCCCAGTGGTTCCCAAAGTGGTGGTCCGCGGACCGGCACCGGTCCGCGGAGGTATGATCGCCGGTCCGCGAAGAGGAGTTTAAAAAAATAAATAAACTGTAATTATTAGGTTATTTGTTTGAAATTGGGAAATTATTCAAATTGTTGTCCAAAATTTATTCAAATTTCTGTCTTAATATTTAAAAATGTTAAATAAATAAACGCGGCTCATTTTAGCTTGTCAGATGTCGAATTAAAACAATTTATATTTATTCTAAATTTTACTACATCGATGACTGCACTCAATTTCGAGCTTGTTTATGTTGATCTAGTGGGGGGGGGGGTTGTAACCTAGTCCAAGTAAACGCTGGATGCAGAATTAAAAAATTGTCTAACATACTAAAAAGGAATAGCTGTGGTTTTAGTTTAAAACTTTAAATATAAACAAATGTCTTTGAATAAAAAAATCACTAAAAGTAAGCAAACAAAAAAACTTAACAAAAACAGCAGACACAGATGGTTAAAAGCACCAAGGTTACCTTTTGCACATTGAAAGCATTTTTCTTTGCATTTTTATGCATCGAAAAGACTATTGTTATTATTATTATTAAACTGTCATTTATTTATGGCGCACCTAAACTAAAAAAGGAATTTTGCACAAATAGCGTTTAACAGCAAAATCGACTCATAATAAATCTCAAACAAATAAGGCTTCAATCAAGGACATGCAAATAGCATTAGGCCTATATTTTAATCTTTTTATAATTTAGTTCGCTTTTGTTTGCCATCGCCATTAAGGCCTAAGTTAGCGGTCCGCGAGCTTCACCAAAAATTATTGCCGGTCCGCGGCCTACTGAAGTTTGGGGACCACTGCTGTAGCCTATCCGGTCAACCTATGTAGGTCTATTTGGGTGATGAAAATCTGAGTTCCATCACTAATTTTGACTGCTAAGCATTGCCCTCCGAATTGTCCGGTCCGAATTGTCCGGTTCCGAATTGTCCGCTCCGAATTGTCCGCTCCAAATTGTCTGGGTCCGAATTGTCCTCACTAAAATTTTCTCCGAATTGTCCGTCTCCGAATTGTCCGCGCCGAATTGTCCGCTCCGAATTGTCTGGATCCGAATTGTCCAGTCCAAATTGTCCGGATCCGAATTGTCCGGATCCGAATTGTCCGAATTGTCCGGCGACGAATTGTCCGGGAACCCTTTTTTCTAACTGAAGATAACTGAAATTATATTCGTTCGATTCTGTAACTTGTAGAATCACAACAAGGGAGAAAATCGAGCTCAAAGTTTCAGCACATTTGTGTCATAAAAGTCCTTAGTAACCATTAATTGAATATTCTGCAATTTTGCTGGTCAATAAATGGGTGTATTATGTATCGAATACAGCAAACGGCATCAAATTCGAGCAATTACTTTCCACATTGGGACTGAATTACATGCAAATGCTGAATTGCAGAAGACGAATGAATGAGTCAGTGAAATAAAATAGGAACAAACGCTTCCAAGAGTTCTCGGCCAGGAGCGACATATATCAGACCCTATGAGTGTAATATTTCAAACACACAATCAACCAGGCACTACAAGATGTGGACCTTTGTCCATTTATAATCTAATTAAATGTAAACATTGCAACTGATAAGCAGCGTCCTACGAGTAGGCCTATCGGCTCCCTCAAATAAATATTTACCTAACAGCTTAGTCTACAGAGAAACATGAATAAAACAAGACATTTGCATCCGATTACAATTTGAACGTAGTCTCATAACTCATGCAAGTCTTTTCAATTCTCATAATGAATTTTAATTAAGCCTATCACACACATAGACAATTATATTGTTCCTATTTATTACCTTGTACACATCGCTCGAACGCGCAAACACTGTAGGTAGGATAGATAAGAGCCAATTCAATTTGCATCAAGTTACCAAGAACCAGTACTATTCAAACTTCCTATAGATCTATAATTATGATTGGTGGCCACTGATGGCTGTGGGTGCGTGGATTGCCAGTTTAGTCATGTTTACCAAAGTAATTGACTGCACCGTTGATCTCGATCTCGGTACCTCTCACTCTCCAAGCCGGTGTGTTATCCAATGAACTACCCCCTAACGAACAATCAACCAGGTTGCCCTTATCACAATTTGAGCAGTTTACAAGACTTTCACTATATCAGCGGTTCTCAACCTTTTCACACTTGCGGACCCCTTTTTAATGTTTGGTCCCATTCACGGACCCCCACTGAAATTTGGCACCTTTGGCGCCCATGTCTGTTCGACTCTCTAACCCTACATGTACATGTATATAATAGTAGGTCTATGGGCTATGTATAAATATAATATAGCCTATATGCCTCTGCACTCCTGTAGTACAAATTTGTGTTAGGCCTACTAATATGATTATATGAAATTTATTCGAAAAAACTGTATTTTATTTTAATATAAGCTTTGGGCATGCAGATTCGAGCAGTTTATCTGCTCGAAACACTCGATCATGCATCAAAATCTAACTCTTGCATGGATGCAACGTAGGCTACATCTTCAATGTGGGCCTAATGTGACATTAGGCCCACATTGAAGATGTAGCCTACGTTGCATCCATGCAAGTCAATGATTTGGTTCAATTTTGAGGTTGGTAAATTCCACGAATCAATATTTGCAAGAAACGAACTTGAAACCCACGAAAAATGTGAACGTTGAAATTACCAAATTAGAAGTTGAACTGATCCAGCTATGATTGAATATGTCGGGAAATTAAATTAACAAATTTTGGTTGATTGATCTGAGCATTTCCTTATTTTTATTTCAATTCATTCAAGTGATCAAATGTGTCAAAGTTATCAACCACTATCCGCTTTGCACCAGTGATCAAGTTTTTTTTACAAGCAGACACTTTATCACTAAGGGTGATTATAGATTTGTCTGCATCACTTGTGCAGAGGAACTTAGTTCACTCAAAAATGCCAACCAGGTAAGCCAAAGTTGAAACTCATGATATGGTTATTTAAATGAATTACAGGCTGTGGTCTTTTTCTATAAGAAACTCTTTCAAAAGCATCCCGAAATCTAAAGTCGGTTACAAACAGACCCATCTAAAACAGATGAACTTGTCATTAATTGGCGAATTATTACCGGTAGCTTCATGTCGCCATTGAAAAGAAGAAATATTGAAAAATTGACCAAAATTTATCTGTTTCTATGTTTTAACTAAGAAATATATAATTTTCAGGACTTGCTCGCGGACCCCCAGGCAGATGGCCGCGGACCCCCAGGGGTCCGCGGACCCCCGGTTGAGAACCGCTGCACTATATCCTATTTAACGATGTAAAAATAATATTTATACAAATTCTTTCCAAAGCTAACGCTAGCTAATAAAGGAGCCTGAGTAATAAAAGGAGCAACAGAACATTTACGGGTAGGTGCGCATGCGCAATATCGAAAGTCTGTCTCGTAAACCAATAAGACTGGGTCGGAGGCGTGGTTTGAGCAGTTGTCAGTTGATGCTAAACTTTATGGCCAAACTTTGTCACATTCAAGTAGGTGGCAAAATTTACCAGAACCGTCTAGTATCATATTTTAGGGTATAACCTATCACGCGGTACACATGGCTACAAGAAATAGTTGGGTCAGCTTATGAAAACTCGGTCGTTCATGGCAAATTTTAACTTTGAAAATAGGCTATTTGGAACCAAGATTCAAAGCGAATTCTTACACCACATGCGCCAAAAGTCATTTATCCTCCACTAATCATTTGAATTCAACATTTTTAATTGTAGATATTGAAAGTATACATATTTTTAAATATTAATACACTATAAAACAATTCTCCATATTTTTTACCCCTCTCGCCTGTTTTGCCTTCTATCTCTCTATCTAGATCCCGACAAACGACGGGGAAATGAGCCCCTTCGTCACATATGGGCCAAAATATGAAAAAGTTATAAAAAATTTATTTGATGTGTTTGACATCCTTTTATTAAAAGTTTAAAAAATAACTGTTCCTTCTATGTGTGTGTCTTTCTGTCAAACTGATGGGTGCCTAGAAATCAAGTTTAGTGTAAAACAGTTTGAAGCATTGTACTACATGCAGTGCAGCTCTGAAGGGCAAGTTCTGTGGAATTTGTTGGTTAGCCTATCCATTTTCGAGATCAATTTTTCGGTATTGGATTTGCACTGGCAAGAAATTGTTCTGCAAATCTGCTTGTCTCAGTGCAGAATAGATAAAGCTATGCCTTATGTATTTGTGGCGTCAGTCACCAAAAAGGCAGCGACCTCTCTGTAATTCTGTAATGAAGCATTTGAAAAATTGAAAAATTTGAAGAAGTCCACAGGTATGTCTAAACCAGTGGTTTTCAACCTTTTTCTAGTGGCGGAACCTTTCTCAAAGCACTATTTGCTCGCGGAACCCTGCGCGTTTCACCCGTTCAGTATTTCAAAATATACATAGCCTTCAGTTGTAATCTGTAAAATTATGTAAAATTTAGATGTATATATACACGTTACTTTCACTTCTGGTGCGGTCTATAGTATCACATAACAATTATTCTTGCTTTAGAATTCTAGAAGTTAGTGTAGGTCCAGTGCACAAAACACCATCAGGGAACAACAGTTAGGCCTACTGCATATCTGCTCTAGATAGTTCGCCAACAACTATCCATCCATCTGACAGACGAATAGAATATTGAAAAATAAAAAATTCGCTCTATATTATGGATTAGTTTAAGTTGTGTTAAAGTATCCTTTTTCAAGTTTACTGCGAAATTTGTGCATCGCTTAAGTTTTGCACACATCGTAGAGAGACACGTAGACAGACGCATAATGATTCATCTTCAACATAAAGAAATCGTTTGGGGGCGGCTCAACCGTCATGAGCGTGGTGTGTGACACGAGTGGGGCCGAGGGGCTTCAGCTTATTTGAGGAGCTTCATCTTCGTTTGTTAGTTGTTCCTGCATCTGAAAAGTGCTACTGTCTCAATAATCACACATCTAATTCTTATTTCAGACATCTTAGACTTTCCGAGAAATAAATGGCGAGCATAGGCTGTAGGACCTAGGTCTGTCGGTTAACGTTTCTACAGATAGTTACATGTATGCTTGACGCTCTGCCTTTGCATTTGAAAAATTTGAATATCCGCAACCTCTGGATGAGCAATGTAACCACTGTATCTTCAAAATGAACTGGCCAAAAGAAGAATAGATAAAAAAAATCAATGATCAGCAGATTATTTTGGTCCAGAACAGATCTTGAGTGTCCAAATATTTTAAAACCATGCAATGATAAAATGTGCTTTGTTTGTCCGATTGTCATGTCATGTCATTCCGCCATCGTCGCTCTGCGACGGTTGGCTGCACGAATGGATGAGCATTTTCCACAGTTGTCTATCTCCTGCCATGTTCATTAACCTCCTCCCCGAAAGTCCAGTCCATTTCAAGATGTTGTCTATCCATGCCATTCTTGGTCTTCCTCTTCCCCTTTCTCCCTCCATCAGTCCCGTCATCAGGTTGTTTTCTATGCTTTCCTTTTTCTGTCTCATCACGTGTCCGAAGTATCGTAACTTTCTTGTTTTTACGTGGGTCAACAGTTCTTGCTTTGTTCCTGCTATGAAGTACACCTGTTCGTTGGTCAATTTTTTTGTCCATGGGACTCTTAATATTTTTCTAAGACATTTGTTCTCGAATGCTTGTATGCGTCTTTCCTCCTCTTTCTTTAAGGTCCATGCCTCACACCCGTATGTCGCCACTGGAAACACCGATTGGACAGTTGGAAAAGTAGCAATCTATAAGCTTACAGGCGTATACAGATTCCCATTTGATGCATAGGCTACACGTGTCTTCCGAAAAACAAGTAATGAACCACATAATTGACCTGTAGAAAACAACAGTGTATAGGCTACATTGACGTAATAATTTATTTTAAGCAAGAATGACTGAAGGCTGGGAAAGTATCCACTCATTGCTACACTTTTGGGATTTCAGCCGGTGTCTTTTAAAATTTCTACCAAACTGCCGCGGAACCCCTGGCCGACGCCCGCGGAACCCTTGGGTTCCGCGGAACCCCGGTTGAAAATCACTGGTCTAAACTGTCCACAGTCAAATGGTCAAACAATATTTTCAGCGAAAGTAAAACCCACATTGGATTATAATTTGTATCCACTGCTTCCCTAAACATCTTGTGATGCTTGAACTGCAGCTGTAGAAGCTAGTTCAGTGTAGTAAGACTCTACTTCAGCCGTATCAGTGCACACGTGGACTGCCTATGGGGTCGTACAATTCTGTCGTAAGACTATCATCACTTATTTCATAATTACTGTCCCAAGCATAGTCATTATCATCAAAAGATTCATCGTCCAATTCGTAAGACATCTGCAAAGCATCCTGTAACCTGTTCTTTTTCAAGTAATTCTGATTGACATATTGTTTTTGCCGAAAGACGCTAGTCATGCTAGGGACAAGATGGCTGACACCACAACAGACGCCTTATTCGTTTGGTTTTTTCACTAGACAGAACTAATAAATAGTCATGGCATGCATTCAACAGATGGCAGAACATGTCCTTTATTACTAATAAGCGGCAGGAAATATTACCGGGACGCTGAACTGCCTATAAGCGGCCGATACATGAGGGACGTGCATACACGTCCCTCGCATCTAAGATAGCCCATTTTGGGACTTGTTAACACGTCCCTCGCGGCCAACATGTTAAGCAGTTTACGAAGTTTTAAAGTTGTCCTAAGTTTCCCGCCACATTTTCTCAATAGGGCCTACATCATCAATCCAACTTTTAGACCACCTAAAACATTAATGCTTTGCAACAACTGGAACACTTCCTAGAGGATTGACCTGACCTAGACCTATATGCAATTAATACATGTTGGAGATGTCGATAAGGCTTAACAAGGAGAGGATTGACCTGACCTATATTGAAATGTCAAAATGGCTTATTTCTGCAGAGCTATTCTTCTACTTCACCAGGTTATAAATTATTCGTGAATTAACAATGTAATACCTTGATTGTGGAGTTTAAAATTAAAATGAGTGGACCAAAAATTGTGTAGCACAACCCGTTTACATTGAATTTCTTTATGAATACAATGTATATTGCTCAGTACACAGAATATTTTTTATACATGCGCTAAGGTTAAATAAACCCAGATTTTGTCCCCAAAAACCAGATGGCCAAAAAACCCAGATCTAGTGGAAAAACTCAAAAAATGCTGTGGCATTTATGGCAAGCATGATAGCGCCAAATTATAGGCCTATGTAAGCCCGTGCTACCGAGCACGCGACTTGCCCTTCACCATGGTTACTTTTAGGACTGCCCTGGCTACAAAAAGTGTCTGGCACTGCCACTGGCTTCCGCTCTCTCTTCGAAGCTAAATTTCACTTCCTTCAAAAAGTGGCTAAAAACTTACTACTTCTTCTTGACTTTCAAGCATATGGATCTTTAACTGCATCTTCCTCTGGCGGCTGACTATCCTCGCCTCAGATTCACATTTCAGTGTGACCTTCGTGTGTGTTACAAAATTATTTAATAATAATAATAATAATAATAACACATCAATTTTTCACGACACACAATTTTTACATGACACACATCGTCAAACATACTCAAACTCATACTCAAAGTCTATTCGCGACACACTAGTGCGTTGCAACACACCGGTTGAGAACCTTTGGTGTAGCCAACAAACTAAGAGGATGACTCTTTCAACGTTATTGTTACCTCAACAAAAAGCATGTGAAGCAGTGCATTTTTAAGGCTTAGGAACCTGAGCTCTTTTCAGCTATTATAAAATAATTCAGTTAATTTTTACTTCAATTTTAGTGTTTTTACTGTTCACTGACTTACTTAGACTTAGTTCCTCCTGCTCCGATCGGAGCATTGGTCGACAAATCTTCGCCAATTTGCACGATCACCAGCCACCTCCTCCGCCTCGTCCCAGTCCAGTCCCATCTGCTCCAGATCCCCCTGAATATGTGTCTCCAGGTGTTTCTTGGCCTGTTCACTGACCTAGATGAAATAAAACTATTAGCTTAAAATATGCCTATTTGGTCCATACAACCCTTCCATAATTATTCTGCATTAGCTCAATTTCGGAACCTTTTTTAGAGAAAATGCACCGACGTTCTTGATATGCATAATCTACTATGTGGAAGATTTTAGATAAATTGGCCCATATGAATTGTAGTGGTTAAATGGCATTCATTATTTGGTCTTCGTATTTGAGTCTTGGAAGAAGACATAATTGCCTAGTGGCTTTTAGCATTGAAATTGTCAGTGTTTGTGTATTTCAGGCACAGAAGTTTCAAAAGAAGCTCACTGAAATACTGGATCGCATAGGAGAACAGCCACATCTTCAAACACATTTTCAGACCAGTGGAGAAGATGAAGCTGCAGAAGCTGCAGAGCATGAGACATTGCAAGGCATCACTTCACACTCTGGAGTCCATGAAATGCAATTTCCACAGCTGTTTGTCTATTAGACATCTCATATAGATCAGTTGTTTTTCTTAATTCTAGGATACTGTCATTTAGCAAAAATTATAGAACAAAATTAATTTAGCCTTTGTGATTGTTTTTATTCGTTTTCCTCTTATTATTATTATTTATTATTATTATTTTCTTTCCCTCATGGAATTATAGACGATTATTATTTCTGGTGGGTCTTCAGGGTGTGAGGCAGAATTATTATTATTATTATTATATAAAAAAAATAAAAGCTCTGAGGTACTTCATTCCCCAAGGTTTTAGAAATTCTAAATTATAATTATATTATTATTATTATAAGTAATTGTTAACTAATATCAGGCTTTCATTAACCAAAAAAATCAGTTTTGTATGTTACTACTCTGAACATGAACTTTCATAACTGTTGTCGTACAAAGTTTTAAGTATCACATGACTTCTTGGCTTCATGAAATTTAATAACAAAAAGGGTTGAAGTATTGAATGTGCAAAATTCATTTAAGTAAGGTTGTAACTAGTCTGAACTAGACAATCTGTAGACATTGGCCTTACAAGTTGTTTTGTGAATGAACAAGAGTTGGGCTCTGCCTATTATTTGAAGAGAGATTTATTTAAGGAAATGTCAACTCTGCTAAGCTGATACAGAATAATTTTCCATATGAACAAATGTGTTATGGAAAACAGTCACTGCTGCATCTTGGCATCCCCTGCAAATGGGTTTATGTAAAGAAAAATATTCTTTGCAAATGGCAAATTGCAGTAGTACAGCAGTAGTACAGCCAATACCAGAGACTCTACAGATTCTCAATCTTTTCAAATGGAGCTTGACACAGTGATAACCTGAAACTCCTTCGTTGGACTAGTTCAAACAAACATCATCCAACTCATTTGAAAAATGGTCAAAGAAATAACTCTCAAGCATTATGCTCCGCCTCAACGCTCAAAAAACCCAATTCATTTGGTTGGGCACTAGGCAACAGCTGGCTAAGCTCGACCTGAGCGCTCTATCTTCTCAATTCCCATCTATGACTTTTTCTTTGGTGGTGCGTGACCTTGGAGTGCTCCTGGACTCTGAACTCACCCTTGCATCTCATATAGATCAGGTGTGCCGCAGCTGCTACTACCAACTGCGGCAGCTCAGGGTCATTGCTCGCTCTCTGACTTCTAAAGCTGCAGCTTCTCTTGTCCATGCATTTGTGCTGAGCCGCCTCGACTACTGCGCCTCCATCTTTGCTGGTCTCCCACGGGTTCGGATTGAAAGTTTGGAGAGGGTCCACCGTGCTTATCGGGGGGTTCACCAAGTACGACCGTGTATCCCAATATATGCATGAGGTCTTGCACTGGCTTCCTTTCCCGCAGCGCATCTCATTTAGGATTGCATCTTTGGTGTGGCGATGCTTATCAGGCTGGGCACCCTCTTATCTGTGTGTGCTTTGCCTCCCTCTTTCCACTTGCATAGGCCGCCGCGCACCGTGCTCTGCTGTCCATGGTGACTTAATGGTTCCTTTCACTCACTCTGTAACAATGCAGAGGCGTTCATTCTCTGTGGTTGGTCCAACAACCTGGAATGGACTTCCCTTGACTATGCGACACCTCCCAAGCTCTTCTCAATTTCACAAACTGTTGAAGACTGTTTTTTCGCTTGATCTCGGCCGGGAGTGCCTCTGAGTAGGTACCTTGAAGGGGCGCTATATAAATTACGATTGATTGATTATGCAATTTGTTATACTTCAAATATTCATTATGGAGATTTATTATAGTGCCCCTTCAAGGAGCGCTGCTGACCCAACCCCAGCTGAAAAGGGCGGTTTTAAGACTGATTGCATATGCAATGTAATGTAAATCTTCGAAAATTTCTCACCGCCCACAAAAATCACGTCAAAGCCAAAACTCATCCAAACTCATTCAGCGGCGCTATATCAAATCAAGTCCGCAATAGCCAGAGCTGCCTTTTTCCCGGTGCCAGGTAAAAATCTGGGGAGGTCAAGCCAAGGAGACAGCATGGTGCTGCGGTAGTTGTCGGTGATGGTGGTAGTTGGGTGGTGGAACCTGATTGGAATCGGAATAGGATTGATTGAAGAGTTCGGTTTTCAGTCGTGAATGGAAAGCAGCAGAGGAGAGTGCAAGCGGAGGAAAGGTTGAATTAAAAGAGGATATGGTTGGGAAGATAGGACGATGAGCGAACAAGTGGAGGTCTGTTAGGAGTCCGTTCCAGAGGGCTGGTTCAACATGGACTAAAGAGCGGGTGCAGAATTTCAGAGGGTGATACTGGAGGCCGAGAGAGAGAAAGATATGATGATGAGCGAGTAGACCTGGGCGATTGGATGGTGAATAGTTGATGAATGTAGGAGGGCTGAGAGGTTTGAAGAGCATTGTATGTTAGAGATAAAAAAATTTAATGGATGCGCTGAGGGACTTAAAACCAATGAAGAGACGAGAACAGACTGTTACGATGGCCGACGAGATGTTTAGGAGTTTTGGTGACTGCGCGGGCGCTGTCCTTAATGCTGCTGCTCGATTGATTGCTCACCTTCCTAAGTACTGTCATATATCATCGTTTATGATCAACCAACTAAACTGGCTTCCTCTCTGTGCCCGCATACAATATAAAGTCCTTTCTCTGGTACTCAAATCCAAACTGGGTCTTGCACCGAAATATCTCCATGATCTCATTCGTTCTCCTCTTTCTGCATCTTCTCATCGACCTCTCCTTTCTCTGGACAGATCTATTCTAATTTTAATGTTCTTATTGTCTAATAATAATAAGTGAGTCTAGTCAGTCAGCAGATAAAATTGAAACAAGGCTCCAGAGACGACAATGATACTCTCATTTCATGTTTATTCTAAGAAGTCTCTCCCTTGCTTTACACTTGATTTCAGTTAATAAAGCTGTAAGTGTAATTCACAAAACAACGAAGATGCAAATGGCAGAATAGACTGCTCTTGAACTGACAGAGAAAGGAAATTTCTGAATGGAAAGCCAAAACTCATCCAAACTCTTTAAGGAATATCTTGACTGATAAAATTTTTCATTTCGTAAATCAATGAGCTGTTCTTCATCCTCGGTTGTTAGATTGGTTGTTTCACCGATCACAAATGGACTAATTGATTACACAAAGTATAAATTGGAAGCAAAGAGAAGTAATGCTGTACTGCTGGTTGTAAGGGTATAAATGTGTTTAGTATTTCAAGCGCCATTTTCTTCTTTCTTCTAAGATTCATCGGTAGGGTTGCCAGGCAGCCTTGAGTAAATTACCGGACTATATATATATATATATATATATATATATATATATATATATATATATATATATATATATAGTAAGCAGCGGCCCAGCTTAATTTTGGCGTCCGACATTTAGATAAGCTGGCCTAGTTAGATACACCGGTAAGCGAGAGCAGCATTCGTCTGTTGGTTGCAACGGACTGCGGTTCAAGCCCCGGGCTGGAAGTTGACATTCAGAGATTTAGATATCTCGGGCTAGCACGTGGGGGACGCAGGGGCGCAAGCTCCTGCGGAGCGCCCTAGGGCAAGTTGCTTACCCATCATTGTCTGTGGGGACGGCAACGGGAAACCACCTCCCTCATCTCATCCCCAGGGATGAGATGAGTGACAGCCAATGAACCTGCCTTCGGGCAGAGCACCATCATCATCATCATCATCATTTAGATAAAAAGTGCCATTCGTGATTTCGCGTATGGTGGTCCGTGGGCCCAACTAGAATGCAACAGCTAGAAATTTGATATACTGCAACCCTGTCGTCATGCACGAAAAGCTGATTTGCGCGGGAGGTTAATATTCTGATGAGAGATGTCACCTAATTCTGAGGCTTGTGATGTTGGCATAAGTCTTGGAACGATGGTGGGTGGAGGTGGAGCAGTTGGCGATGAGCAGAGTTGAGTGGAGGGGTTCGATGGGTTGCCCGATAACCTATATGCAGACCTGCGCAGGGAGGAACAAGTACTATAGGAGTATATATGTGCTACGTAAGATGTTGGCAGGGTTCATAAATTGCCTATATGTATACACGTCATATTTAAGGCATAATAATAATATGAAGAAATCTGGAGCAGTGACATTCATCATGTCGGTAGGACTGGGCTATATCAGATAACCTGCACGCAGCTGAACGGTTGGTTTAGCCTGGCTTATGTGATTCTTAATCACTGTCTCCAGTACTTATGTAGCCAGCCATATTGAGCATAATTTATAGCATAATATAATTATTCTCTTATCTCTCTGAATGTCTACGTACCACATAGGCTACCTCAAGCTGAGTCACCGGAGTACGTTCGAATGGGTAGAAAAACGGCAATGCTATTTGAAAATCGCAAGTAGATGTCTTTTATGGACCCAAGAAACTACACTCCAACACTTATTGCTAGCAATAACTATTTACCGGACACCGCCATGTCCGGTAATGTACGAAATTTCTAACGGACAGATTGTGTGAATACCGGACTCTCCGGTTCATTACCGGACGCCTGGCAACCCTATTCATTGGTCGTGAGAAAACAATCAAGGCTTCATTTGGACATCTTACAGTGTGAGAGATTAAGACCAACTGACTTAAGTTTTGATGTTGCAGTTCTGATGTTTTCGGATGTTTTGTTTGGAATCATTATTAATATTATTAATAACATATTGGCAAGTCTTAATAGACTTTTTAGAAAGATTCATGCCGATTGTACGACAGCGCGCAAGTCAGGAAGCGGCCGTCCGAAGTCCGTTCGAACAGTACGGAACATTCGGCGTGTCAGTGAGCTGATTTGCAGCCAGGATGATGATCCTCACAGTCACAGGAGCCCTCGAGAAATTCAAAGAGAAACTGGTATATCGCGAAGCACAGTGCAGAGAATTATAAAGCAAGATTTGCAACTTAAACCGTACAAACGCGTAATAGGCCAGGTTATAAACGAAAACTGCAAGTTAAAACGTCGGCTCCGAAGTCAACAGCTGCTAGGCAGATTTCCAAGCGAAAGAAGTGTACGAAGCATTTAGTTTACCGATGAAAAGACATTTAGTATCGCCGCACCGGTTAATTCTCAAAATGATCGTGTTTATTCTGATGCAAGAAAGAAAAATCAAGTTCCATCAACGAGGCTCGTACGTGAACGTGAACATTTCAGTCGTGGCATCATGGTTTCTGTCGGTGTGTATCGAATGGCCCCCAAATAGTCCGGACCTAAACCCGGTAGATTATGCTATTTGGGGTGCCCTCCAACAAAAAGTCTACCTTCGTCGTAAATTTACAACAATGGATCAACTGAAACAGGCCATTGTTGAAGAGTGGCAAAAACTCTCTCAGCGGTTTATAAACAGAAGCATTGACCAGTGGCGCAGACGTTTAGAGAAAATTGTTGAGAACCGAGGAGGACACATTGAATTTCATTTCTGATTGTGTATGAATTAACATCTGGCAACAATTTACTTGTTTTTTATAGAAGAAAAAGTTTTAACACGATTTATTATTTGGATTTATACTAGGCGGTCTCACTTTTTATGGGCCACCCTGTATGTCCCAAGACCGAAAATTTTGGCCCCACCTTTAGAAAATTTCTGTATCCACCCTTGACCAGAGTGAACAACACCACACATAGGCCTACAATCCCAACATGCATCTGAGGACCAAGGGTATCATGTATCATGAAACATGGTCATAATTAGGCCTATATGGGCTTTAGTTCAGACTGCAAACTATATTGGCCCTAAATAGAAAAAGTAAGGCGTGAATTTTTTTAAACGCTCGGGATCCTTTTGAACCTTGGGGCCCGTGGACTTTTTGTTACATGGTTGTTACGCCACTGTAGACCAGGCTTGGAATCTCAAAATGGCACTGTTAGAAGCAAATCATGTAACAATTTGCTAACCGGTGTTTCTAGACTAATTTGACCCTGCTGAAAACGAAAATCGCGGTTAGCAAGCTGGATTTTTGGCCATTCAATGGGAAAACAAGATGGCGGACAAAATGGTGGTCAGTTGCTTCAAATGGCTATAAGTACTGTGTTGTATGTGACAGGAACACGATTTTAGACTCTAAATTAAGATCATAGGGTGCAAGGAATACAATGGAACCAAATACACATATGTAGCACTGCAAGAAAATCAAAATGGCGGACAAAATGGCGGCCAGAATCTTAAAATGGCTGTAAGTGAAGTTATGTATGCAGTGGAATCATGATTTCAGGGTCTGAATCAACATTTTCGGGGTCAAGGAATGCATTGAAAGCAAGGTAACATATGTGGCATTGCACGGAAACCAAGATGGCGGACAAAATCTTAAAATGGCTATAAGTGAAGTTATGTATGCAGTGGAATCATGATTTCAGGGTCTGAATCAACATTTTCGGGGTCAAGGAATGCAATGGAAGCAAGGTAACATATGTGGCATTGCACGGAAATAGGATGGCGGACAAAATGGCGGACAAAATCTTAAAATGGCTATAAGTGAAGTTATGTATGCAATGGAATCATGATTTCAGGGTCTGAATCAACATTTTCGTAGTCAAGGAATGCAATGGAGGCAAGGTAACATATGTGGCATTGCACGGAAACCAAGATGGCGGACAAAATGGCGGACAAAATCTTAAAATGATTATAAGTGAAGTTATGCATGCAATGGAATCATGATTTCAGGGTCTAAATCACCATTTTCAAGGTCAAGGCATGTGATGAAACCAATGTCACATATACAGCACTGCCTGGACACCAAAATGGCGGCCAGTTTCTTGAATTGGCTGTTTGTGAATTTCTGTATCTAGTGAATACATCAATTCAGAATGTAAATGAGAATTTTCGGAATTAAGGAAAGTGATGAAATTAAAAGCACGGAATATATTATGTGACACTGCCAGAAACCAAAAACCAAAATGGTGGACAAAAACTTCAACTGGCTATGAGTGATGTCTTGAACATTTGCGAGGGAGACTTTATTTCAGTCTGGACTAGTAATTTCCAGGTCATATGCTTCCAACAAAATCACATGCAGTGTTATGCAGTGAAATTGTCATACCTATAGTGAAATTTTTAGTAGCCTATGACTGCACTGCAGTTTAACTATTGCTGGCTTTACGTAAATACAGGATGCATGCTTCAATGTTTCATAACTTGGCCTATCAATAGTTTCAACTTTTCATGACTTGACGGATATAGGGTACCGTAGAGTCTATTCAGGCCTTGCTGCTGTCAATGCAATTGCACCTGAGTGCACATGACAAGATCGCACTTCGATAGCAGCAGGGCCTGATGCTACGTTTGTCAACTTCACATGATTTGCTGCAGACAAACTCTATAATGTGGCTTTGGCGCACACTGGTAAAGATTACTTTCTTCCACCACACTCCATCCGATGAAGATGAGGATGATATCTGAACATCAATATCTAGAAAAATGGGCCTTTCCGAACTTACAGCTTGGTAATGAGCTCATAATGGAATGTTCCACATGTAGAAAGTAAGTGGGAACTTTCAAGGTGTTTATTCATGCATTCTTTCAGCTGATTGCTGCTAAATATGTCAAATCACATCCAGTTGTAGCACGAAGGACACTCAATTCTTCATAATTACGTGCTTTGGATGAGCTTCCGTTCCGCTGATGTTCCTGACATCACAAAAACACCGCTAAATATAAAGCAAACACATATGACCCGGCAGTGGACAACACCTTATCTTTTTTCATGTAACCACCAGCAACCGCTCTATAGTCCCTATCTCCAAATGTGGCTGTTGAGAGCTGAATAGACAGGAATGTTCAAAGCTAGATATCAGTCTTTCTCTCAAGCATACCAAGAACATTCACCCAATTTTCTGACAACGAAGTATTCCAGGACTCCACACAGTGACAGAGTTGTGGTGGTAATTTTCTGTACGATTTCACTTTTTAAAAGCAATCTCCACTATATCTTTCGAAGGCAATAATTATTAACCCTCTTGTAGCCAATCGAGAGTAGGCTACCTGTACACAGGTTTCCACTGTATCTGCCAGGTCACCAAATGTCTTCGCGTTTGGAGGTTCCCTATTGCTTGAACCATTGCTTGTCCATCAATAATTTGTCTGCAACAGATTGGATGAACTGCGTCGCGACTTATGGGCATAGGCCTATCACAATATTTGGTCATGTCTCATACAATATTCGGGATGTCTTGCATTGGCCCCCTTTCCCACAGCGGATTGCCTGCAGGGTTTGTGTGTTGGTTATAGGTAGTACCTTGATGGACTAGCCCCATTATGTCTGAAAGAACTCTTGTTTTTCAACCTCGGATGTCCAGCGTCGATCTACTCTTCGGTTGGCGGACCAAGCTGAGCTGGTTCACTCGCGGTCTGCTATTCGACACCACCTTTCATTCTCTGTAGCTGGTACTAAAATCTGGAATGGGAATGGCCAACCCCTTTTCACAGCGCTTATTGCATGCCCATGGGTCACTCCACTCTGTTCCTTAAGAAACTAAAAACTGTCCTATTTAGTTGTAGTTAAGTCGGGAGCGATTCCGGACAGCCCACCTTGAAGAGGCACTACGTAAAATATTCTAAATAAACAAATGCTATGACTCTGATATAGAAATGCAGACTGGACATTGGACAAGTTACTTTTGCAGAGAGAATCCAATCCCATTGGTTTTGAGAAAAGTCCATGGCACAATTGTGTTTCCAGATCCATGGGACAGTCAGCTTGATACGATCTAATAAGGCACTGCATGATATACCAATGTTCTTTATAATTTTTTCAGTGTTCTTTTGAAGAACACTCGATCCTTGGTTTAAGACTTGCTGAAGGCATTGCGATAATTTGAATGATCATATCTGGTCAAATAAGGTAACATCTAAAACTATAAAGGCGAAACTTTTCCAATGTTTGCGAACAATTTTCTTCTTATCCACCCGACCGATTTTTTCCAATATTTACAAAAATACTTTTTAGGAACCATTAACAAATATAGGGGGGTTCGCGATCCAAAAATCTTACCTTTGCCGAATTTGAAACATTTAATTTTTAATAATCCGACGAAAGCTAATATAATGCAGTATTTAAGATTGGTCGCCGGATCGCTTTCAAAGACCCCATAGATTTATGACGTCATCATTTCTTTACTTCGCTTTAGGCGGCCGATTTTATAGCGCGCGCTTTCGCTAAATTATACTAAAAACACTGATAATAATATTATGAATGGTGGATCGCAAGACAATGACAATGGATACCGGTAATTAATATAGTACCGTGTCGTCGTACGTATACAGGCCATCTGGACATTACCGGTATTTAGGGCGGACGGGTTAAGGCAAAAGAACCAAAATTCGCCGGCAAATGCTGGCCACAACGGAGGGTGACGAACCCGCCCCGCAGGGGCGGTTGCAATGGGAGCTGGGTTGGGGCGAAAAATCTACATTTCACCGACAACACCAGGCACCCCAGGCTGGGACCTGGTTGGGGCCGATGGAAGGTGGGGTGAGAAAGTCTAAGTGGAAACGGGGTCAGCGTGGCTGTGGACCAAATATCGAAATTTCCCGGGCAACACCGGGTAATTCAGCTAGTTGTAGATAAATTCAACTGCGCAGGTTTCAGATACCATCTTGCAAAGACCTGGCAAAAAAATTGAATCAAGTTCCCATTGCATGCATGACTTCACTAACATCCATTCTGAAATTCTTGCCGCCATTTTGTTCGCCATTTTGGTTTCCAGGCAGTGCTATATATGTCACTTTGGTTTCATCACATGCCTTGGCCTCGAAAATGTTGATTTTAACCCTGAAATCATGATTTAGTTGCATATATGTCTTCACTTATGACCATTTTAAGATTTTGTCCGCCATTGTGTCCGCCATCCTGGTTTCCGTGCAATGCCACATATGTTACCTTGCTTCCATTGCATTCCTTGACCCCGAAAATGTTGATTTAGACCCTGAAATCATGACTCCATTGCATACATAACTTCACTTACAGCCATTTTAAGATTCTGGCCGCCATTTTGTCCGCCATTTTGATTTTCTTGCAGTGCTACATATGTGTATTTGGTTCCATTGTATTCCTTTCACCCTGTAATCTTAATTTAGAGTCTAAAATCGTGTTCCTGTCACATACAATACTTTACTTATAACCATTTGAAGCAACTGACCGCCATTTTGTCCGCCATCTTGTTTTCCCATTGAATGGCCAAAAATCCAGCTTGCTAACCGCGATTTTCGTTTTCAGCAGGGTCAAATTAGTCTAGAAACACCGGTTAGCAAATTGTTACATGATTTGCTTCTAACAGTGATTTATAGAGCCCTTTTAGAATTCCAAGCCTTGTCTACTGCTCCTTTACCCACTCAACCTTCTCACCATTAATTGTTATCGTCATCGTTGCTCCTTCTTTTCTACTGAACTTCGTTACTTTAGTCTTTTTGATGTTTATTTTCATCCTGTACTCTATAGAGACAGATTGTAATCGATTCTTCATCTTCATAATTATGGTATAGATGGCAACTTTTTTTGGGGGGGTCCCGTAGCTCAGTGGAGAGAGCGCTGGCCGTTAAACTGAGAGTCATCCGCGCAACCCGGGTTCAAGCCTCACACGGGGCAAAAAATTTATTTGAATTTTCTGTTAGCTGCCATTGGCGCTTTGCTGTTGTGTTGCTTGACTCGGGTTCTGCTAAAAATAAAAGATAGACCCTTCCACTCCTGGCTTGGCCGAATCAGGAGTGATCCAGTACTTAGGCCATTAGTGTTAAGTTACCGAACCTGTTGTAGCCGAACTGCGTGTCGTGCGAAGCAGGCCATATTTCGTATAACTTGTACCTGTAATTGTTCTGCGGTTTGTCAGATTGAATGTCAATAAACGAAGATTATTATTATTATTATTAACTTGTTCGCCATCATAAAAACTAATCAGCAATCGATGTAAATTGTGCTTGAAGTGAAGTTTAATAAATCGTAAAATGCACATCAAAGATTCTTGGGACTCATGCGTTGAGGTGACCCTGCGTTAATTGTTTGACCTTATAATAATTAATGGGATTTTTGCCCCAGGATTTTCTTTGGATCATAGTAAGATGAGGGTCCACAGGCTTTGTGGGTGCGACACATAGCCTAAGATAGAACCATTCCGTGTCATCAATTTTAGAATCTCAAAATTTCTGTTTCTTTATGATAATTTTCCCCATTATTTTTGAGGGTTACAGCATTGGGTAAAATTCTAATCAGTGCGCTCGCCAACGCCTCATAGACCTACTGTAGTCCACGTCATGTAGTCCTACGTAGGAGTGCATGTGGGCTTATAAGGCAAACATTGTGACTGCTCCAGATTGCGATCAAATGGAATAGATAAATGAAGTCCTATGATTAATTATAGGCCTATTCTCACAGCCTACACCTGCAAACTGCTAAAGTGAACAAGTCAGTGTAATGCGAGAACGACGGTTGTATGCTGTGAGAATTCGCAACACAACAATTCTTTGTGACACACCAGCGACACACCATCTTTATGCGACACACCACCGGTCGCTTGGCGACACACTAGTGTGTCGCAACACACCAGTTGAGAACCTCTGTATTAAGGTATAAAAACGCTTTAAAAATTTAATAAGAGTTAATTACATGAGGAATGTAGTCTTACCTTTATATAGCTTTTGGCATTAAAATTGCATCATGATAAAATTAAAGACATAAAATCAAAGTTCTTCAGTCCAAATTTTTTTATGTAACTTGACAATGTACATTACACTCTAATGTCAATTACAAAGGACATGGGACATTTTTATATAGGAGTTTGCAGATGACTAATGTCTATGTACTAAATTCTTGCTTTGCATCAATGTTTGCCGGCTGGTAGTCAAAGCGCATTCTGTCCAGATCATTCAGCCGACTTTTAATATGCTCTTGGCGGTGATACGACATCTGAAGGTCTTTGTGAGCTGCATATGATGAACCTTCATGAGGCTGAGCTGTTAAAAAGCAGAAAACCAAAGCATTTCAATCCAATGCCATGTCATGCAGAAAAAGTTAGGACAATTTCAAAGTCACAATTTAAGGGATCACTTTGTACAAGGATAGTTGAAAGATCACAAGTTACACAATGCTCTGCGCATGCATGGTGACACACTGGTGATACTCTGATAAACAGTGAGAGCCAAAAAGTACGAGTTAAGCTGAGATTTAAGAGATTTGCCGTAAATGAACGGACTGTTCTGGTTTTATTGAGAATACCAATGGCCCAAAGTCTCCGGATTTGAACCCGATGGATTGATAATCAATTGCGGAGAACTATGCTGGAGAAATATCAAAATCTGCAGCCAAAACCAAGAGCAGTAAGAGAATTGATGGGCGCATTGGAGTTGATATGGGAAGATTTGCCTTTGGAAAGCGTCAACAGGGACATCAAGAATGTTACAAAGAGACTGAGAACACTGGTGGTGGGCACATTGAACACAAGTTGTGAATCACTATCAAGTTCATTTCAAAACAGTTATTTGATATATGACTTAATAAAATCGTGTTTTTGTTACTTTACGTTTTTGAATCGTCAAAAAACAGAGGGTGGCCTCCCTAAAAATGGTATAACGTTTGTTCTGCTTGAAATATTTTGATGAAATCTGGCTTCTTCTTCGGGTACGCTCCGAGCGACTCCTCTCCCTTGGTTGCCGGTGCTCAGCAACATTCCTCCTCCTCGCCTCCGTCGGGCTGAGGCTTGTTCCAAGATGTGGACTAAGATCCGTAACAATGAAAGACTCCCGCTCCAGTCTTTCTTTAGCGAATGCAGTTCGCACCAAGCCATGCCGTAGCGGCGGGCCCCTCGACAAGGTGTAGTGCCGGGAGGCCGCCCGGGAAACGAAGAAGGCAGCACTCGTTCACAATGTGCGCCATCGTCTGTCTTACTCCACAGCAGCACAGCGAGTCATCGGCTTGCCCCCATCTCACCAGGTTCACCGCACAGCGACCCTGATTCACGCGGAAGCGGTTTAGAGTCTTCCACAGGTGCCGAGGCAGGTCACCTCCCGGAGGCCAAACAGATGGCACGGCCACGAGCGAATGGTTCACCACTTCTATCGTGGGCCATTCTTCACTCCAGGCCGAAGTTGCTGTCAGACCCTCCGCTGGAGGATTTCTCCAGATAGGATGTCTCGACGGAAGACGAACCCTTGGGTGAAGCATGACATCCGCGTGGAGCGGGAGTCTTTCATTGTTACGGATCTTAGTCCACATCTTGGAACAAGCCTCAGCCCGACGGAGGCGAGGAGGAGGAATGTTGCTGAGCACCGGCAACCAAGGGAGAGGAGTCGCTCGGAGCGTACCCGATATTAGGCGCATAGTCTCGTTCAGCTTGACGTCGACACACATGAAATCTGGCCATCATGTGTAAATATGAATTAATTATGAATATAAGCCTGTAAAATTTTATTTAGAAATTTTTACTTTTGGCCAAGATATTGACAAAAAACCTATGTGGGGGTGGGTCTTTTTTGGCGCACCTGTATACTAATATCCGATTTATTTATGTATATCCGTCCCAAGAAAGGCTCAGAAACAGACTCATTTCGCAACACTAAATGCGAATTTGTGGGTCAGGATGACTATTTTCAGCTCTCAACTCACCTTAAAACCCAAGATATCAACATTTTAATTCTACACATATTTAGCATAGCGCCTAAACAGATTTAATCAGCCATGTTGCTTGCCGTTGGCCGATGCACATAAATCATGAGACGACAATTCGCATGAGTTTGCCATGTCTTGACGTCATTTTCGCCTCTCGCACGTATAATAATAATAATTTTCGTTTATTCAACGATCCGGTTGACAAAACCGCAACCAGTTACAGTGTACAATTATGCAGTTGAAACATTCATATTCACAGAAATCTTAACTATACTAACAGAACAGACAGCCAGCAATAATTGTATGAACCAAGTTATTAATAGGCACAGAGAAAGGAGAAAGTGGATGTGTGAAAGTGTGTTTGTCCAGAATTATACGCCTACAGTTTCGCAGCTATTGACCACCAGAACAACTCGTGGAGGGGTTTGTGAACGGGGTGGGAAGGGGGCAGGGGAGAGGTTTGTGGAAGGGGGGGAAAGGGAACTAATCTGTTCCTTTATGCTAATACAGCATGACCCACGAACTCCTTTAATAAAGATACACACCCACTCCTTTTGCCAGTCATAGCAGGAACTCCATCAGTGCACACGTTCTCGAGTTTTGGCCACTTAAGATTCTATTTAGACGAGAGAAAGACGAGGATATACTACCAGAAAGGATGGCAGAGTGAACTGATGGAGGAAGCCGATTCCATAGGGAGGGACCAATGGATGCAAATGATCTGTTTCACTTGCTCAAACAGATTGGCTCCGGTGGTATTGACAAGCTGATGCAAGCTAAGAAACTCCTCACTAACATCAAAGTTATCCTTCATGCAACTGCTGTAACAGTGCAGAATCAGTAGCATCACAGCTTTCATCCATAGAAAACGAAAAATAACAACACTTTTGTGATGATGAATTTACTTGCTCTGACAACTCTTCGGCCATTTCGTCTATTCGCCTCATGATGGTGTTGCGTGCAAGGGCAATATTAGTCACCATTGCTTCGATTTTAGGATCACCTGAGCCTCTTGCAAAAACTGACAAAGACGGCTTGAGAAGTTCCTCGCCATCAGAATAAGGCTCTTTCTTTCATGCTAGCAACATACGTAGCTCATACGAAGTTTTAACCATCGATTTCAATTCATCACATTTTCTAACAAAAAATGACTGTTGCGCTAGCAAAGACGCTTTTTTTGTTGTTGTTGAAATCAGTCCTGAGACTGAGAGCAACGTTCCCTCTAAGCTGCGCGGCAGCGCACCTCATTTTAAAACCCCGTGCAGCAGTTTCAAATCTCCGCTCACATATTTTGGTAGGAAGTGCATATAAACTAAGGTTTTGTTAAATTTGTTTAACTTGACGTAAGTCATTGATTTATGAAATCATATTTTCTCACCGAGTGGTCAATATCTGTGTGCGCGGACGACTACCAAGCTGCCATCTAGCCATTCGACAGTCAATTATCCCCGGACGAATACCCCAACTAATGACTATAACCACACCCCCTCCAGAGCTTTGCAATGACTGGAAGCACGTAGCCTATATACCACCTAGGTTGAATCTGAGGGACGATCTAGTCACGGCTTTGAAGAGAATAATTAATGCCCAGTGCGAGTTGAGCGCACCACTCATTGAGTCACAGACAGTTAAGATATTAAGAGATAACTAATCACAAGGGATGCTCCAACCTCATCTTCAATCGTGTCAGTCATTAACTTGGATGTCTTGGCGACTCCTGCTATGACCCGAAACCAGAAGACCAGCTTGCCAAGCCGGCAGCTTGGCACCAACCAATTAAGAGGGGATGTTTGCTGATTCTTATCAGCTGCTCTGCCGTCATAGGCGGCTGCTCCGGCTGGTAAGTTAGTTCCAACAGGTGGAACCAAAGAACCCTCCAGTCATCCACTATAGTGGAAAACCCTAGGCCTAGGACGATGCTATATATTACAGGCCTGTCTGTCAAATGGCAAACAGATCACCAGAGTTGGATTTCACTTTGGAGGTCGGTTTAATACAGAGTTATTTCTTAGTGAGTGAAATTTGTAAGCTATGTCGAAACGTAAAGCGAATGAGAGTATATATGAAACAGCTTTTTCAAAGAAAGGGTATTCTTCTAATTTTAAAACTGATTGGCTTAGCGAGATCGTAAAGACGGAGCTTCCAGCGTCAGTAGAACACAAACAACGAGACTTGGCCTGGCAGTCAATATAGACAGGATTAATTTTATCAACCATTATGGTCGTTGCTGAAAGATCGGAGGCAGCGAAATGTTAGTGCTGAACATTATTTTGTTGCTAGATTAAGACCTACATGTTTCCTGCATCGTATAGTCTCAGGTAGGTTTAGTTCAGATGTTGCTTGGTATTATTTATTGTAGACTAGGCCTATCATTAATATTTTCGTTTGCGATAAGTATTAAAACCATATAGGCCTACGTGATTCTTTCGCAATAGACTACATCATCTTTAATCTAAAAATGGACATTAGGCCTATTACAGACGTGTATTTAATTGGTGTAGTTTGGCCTGTAGATTTTTCAAACACAAATTTAATGTTTCTGAAAATATGGTGTCCACGTGGAAATTTGGGTTGCTCAAGCAACCGTCAGCTCCGCGCACACAGGAAAAATATTAGAGGGAACGTTGACTGAGAGATGATCCAAGTGGGTATTTTTGTTTAAAGTCCCCATGTAGCTGGTTGAACTGACGTTCAATGACGACTTTTTTACATGCTGCAACTGTTGCATTACACAGCAGCCAAACAGGTTTCCCAGTGTAAAATAATACTAAGTTATGCTAAATTCTCTCAACGCAATGCTTCATACTTTCTTTTTGAAGTACTATTAACCATCCTACAGACGTATTCACCGTGAGGCATAAAAAACAAAGCCCCAAATCATTATTATTTTAACAACATTCAAAGCATGTCAATGAAATTCAGGAAAGTTATAGCTAAATAGCAGACAATGTAAAAACATTTACAGTCTGTACTCAATCTGTCCGCCTTTAGCTTCTACGCATGCGCGAAGACGCTTGCACCATTCACGCATCACCGAGTCAATAATTCGCTGGTCAAGATCGTTCCAAGCTTGCACGATTCGCTTATGAAGATCTGCAACATCCCGGACCTTTGCTTTGTACACCATTTCCTGCACGCATCCTATATTTTATAATTGACGGTTTTTATAACTCAAGTCAGCATGTGGGCCACATTTGGAAATTTTTTAAGACTCGCGGGCCGCAACATAAAAATATATCGCACACGTGAAACTATGGAATTAGTCATTGCAGCATACATTAAATACATTCACATATTATATTTTAACCTTTACCACTCATGAGGCCGCTCACAGCGGACATTTGAAAAACCGCTTTAACTCATATGTCCGGTGTGGGCGGACATTAGTTTGTGAAGGCCGAAGGAGTTCCTATGATACATATGATACATGATATATATAATATATATGACATATATCATATATATAATATATATATATATGATATATACATCATGTATATATATCATATATAAATGATTTATATATGATATATCATATATATCATATATGTCATATATATATATGATATATATGATATATACATGATATATATGAAATATATCATATATATTATATATATGATAAATATTATATATCATATATATATGATATATATATGATATATGTTACATAATGATATATATCATATTTGTGATATATCTACATGATATAGATGTATATATTTATCGTATATATAATATATGATATATATCATATATGGATATGTAGACATATATATGCTACTGCTATATAAATATGATATATATGATATATATATGTAGACATATATATGATATATATTATATCTTTTATAATATACACATGATATATATCATATATGAATATGATATATATATATGATAGATATGTGATATATATATACGATATATAATATATATGATATATAATATGATATATATATCATTTATATATATATGATAATTTATATATATATATCGTTTATATATGTGATATATATTATATACATATGATATATTTATGACATATATACGATATATATAATATATATGATAGATGTCATAGATCATGTAAATGATATATATCATATATGATATATGTATGTGATATATATGATATATATATGATGTATCATTTTTGTATTTAATATAATATGATATATATGATATATATATATGATATATAAGATATATATCATATATGGATATGTAGACATATATATGATATATATGATGTATATGACATATATTATATATATGATATATATCATTTATATGATATATATCAGATATATATGATATATATCATATATATGATACATATGTATCACATATATCATATATGTCATATTATTGTGGTCCTTATTTTAAAATTTTGGATTTTTCAAAGTCGAACCCTATAAACCTGTTCCAATAGACAAAGTAATAACTCGTGCAAAAATTTAGTCCATTTGCTTAACATTTAGAGGTAGCTCAAGAAGGTTGAATTTATTGGTATATTCCATAGTTGGTTAACAATGAATAAATCAATACAAAAATTCAGGAAACTTTATTATTGTGATACTTATTTTTATGCTTACGCCCAATCCTCCATAGTTTGACATTGCTCAGATGAATGCTTTTAGCTTATTTAAAATCCAAGAAGATAAAGACTTTTTGATTGCCCAGAGAGAGAAAGGTCGTCGTGGCTGCATGATTTCTGTAGACAGTGTGCTTACAGCAAAGGAACAGCGAGTAGCGAAACGAAACCGGGCAGCAATGAACAGAAAGCTGCTAGCTGATAAACAGAAGGAAACGGCTGATAGACCTAAGCTTATTACAATGTAGAATCAAGTCAGCCTCTAATATTGATGAAAGCAATGACAATTCCAGCACTTCAGGAGAAAACCAAGAAGAGGTTTGTGGACTCACAGCACCTGCAAGCCGCAAAAAGAGGGCGCGACTGAACATCATGACACCCAGTTTAGCTGTAGTCCTGGATAGAACGAAACTGAGCGACAGAAAGGCAACATTTGTATTAGCAACAATTGCTCAAAGCCTTGGCCATGATGTCCTGGAGTTAAATGTCAATCGTTCGTCAATCCATAGAGCTAGAGTGCACTATCGAGCGGAAATTGCTTCACAGCTTAAAGAGCCGTTTCAAGGAAATGTCTCACTCGAGGTTCACTGGGATGGCAAACTCCTGAGAGATTTTACTTGGAAGGAACTTGTTGATCGATTGCCAGTAATAGTTGCGGGAGCTGGAGTGAATCAGTTACTTGGTGTTCCCAAATTGACTTCCGGTACAGGTGAAGCTCAGGCCTCCGCTGTAGCCCATTTGATAGAAAACTGGGGCCTTGTTGAAAACATAGGGCTTGTGATAATTTTTCTTGGAGGTGTACCACCACGCGGAATATCATTTAGGGCTCCTGGAGCCACACACCATGCTAGGTGGATGGCAAAAGCACTGTACTCCTTAAAGATATGGATGTTCCGTGGTCAATTTAAACTTGTCGCTAGAGAAGAGAAAGTACTCAAGAATATGTGCATCTTCATAGTTCGCATCTATTTCATAGCCTGGTTCATGGCTTCAAATCTATATTGCATCTTCAAATCATGATCTTAACTTCCTTCAGCTCTTGAACCAGTACGAAACAGTGAACAGATCTATAGCCAATGCCACGCGAAAGAAATTTGCTGATCACCTATGGTACCCGAGTGAAGAACTCGTCGGCTTTGCCTTTTTTGATGCATCAGTGTCTGTTGAATCCAAATGAGCAATGGTAAAGGCAATTAATGGAAAGAAGGCTACAGAAGAACCTGCTAAACGCGCCAAAATTGAAATGAGGAAATGTCAAAACATGCGAATTGAAGACTTCGTGACAACAAATACAATGAATTTCTTCTGCCGGCTTGGCATTTTGGCTGGATTTCTGAATTTCGATCCGGACTTACGGCCACAGCAAGATGATTATAAGGATGCCATCAAAACTGTTGAACATCTGAGTGTTGTCAATGACAATGCTGAAAGAGGTGTTGCCCTCATTGAGGAGTACAACAGCATTATCGCGAAAAAAGAAAATCAAAAACAGTTTTTGCTTCAAGTCGTCCAGGAACATCGTCGACTGTTTCCAACTTACAGAAAAGACTTCTTACTTCAAGATCGTTACCATGCAATTCATAGACAATTGCATGATAGGAACTCTGCTGAAGGACTAATCAAGTTTCCCATAGACTACAAATAAGATGGCTAATTTTTTTTACCTTGCTGAAGTTTGCTGAGATGTATATCTAATTTGTAATTTTGTATGTAAATTTCATGGTTTCGCAGAAATCAAGGAAAATTAAGGTCTCGTGAGCTATCTCTAAATGTTAAAATATTCACCTACAATTTGACTGGAGATGATTCTGTACTAATTGGAACCTATCTGAGGGGTTTTATCAAAAGAAATCAGACATTTATTTTTTTCCTGTACTGCTAAGGACCACACTAAACATTGTCATATATATCATAGCTTGAATAATGTTGTTTGGTGAAAATAAATGTTGAACTGTGACTACTATTTACGGCAATTTAATTCTGATCTGGAGGGGTTGGCGCGAAAAAAAATTTGAGTGGTAAAGTTTAAGTAACTATAATAGTATAAAAAAATTGAAAAACCATTCTATCCCAATTATCGAAAAATGCGTGGGCGTTATAATTGAGGAAATTATGCTGTAATCGGATTTAGTTAGGCCTAGAGACTCTGAGTGTTCTTAAGTGTTCTAACTCTTCTAAGTCAAAGTCACCAAAATTATTGGAATAAACAAACCTGTTAGTGTCATTGTTCCAAACCAAGCAAGCGGAAGTTAATTTACAAAAATAAACACATGCGGACGTGACATTTTTCAACTTCTCATCATCTGGGAAGATACAATTATTACGGTGATACTATATTTTTCGACACCGGTACACAAACTTCGCTGTAGCATTCTTCTACTTCGGCATTGCATCGCGCTGAAGGTCCACTAAATCCATCTGCATAGGCCTACATGTATATCTGCTTTTGTGGACTTGACATCTATTTGCAGAAGGAGTAGAAACCAGTTGAAACATTGGTTCAAATCGTAAAAGAACTGCAAAATTCTTTTAAACCGATTTATAACTTTAAACAGTCAAAAACCAGGATGCTGTTCGCGGGCTGCATTAATCGGGTTGGCGGGCCGCATGCGGCCTGCATGTTTGAGATCCCTGGTGCAAGCTTGAAACGATCTTGACCAGCGAATTATTGACTCGGCGGTGTGTGAATGGCGCAAGCGACTTCGCGCATGCGTAGAAGCTAAAGGCGGACAGTTTGAGTACAAACTGATAATCTTTTTACATTGCCTGCTATTTAGCTATAATTTTCCTGAATTTCATTGACATTGCTTGAATATTGCTGAAATTGAAACAATTTTCTAGGGGCTTTGTTTTTTTTATGCCTCATGCGTGATATTCTGCACTGGCTTCCAGTCTCGCAGCGCATCTCATACAGGATAGCAGCACTTGTCTGGCGGTCCTTAATTGGTAGTGCGCCTTCCTGTCTCTGTCGTAGCCTCCCGTAGAATTTTACGCTCTTCGACCAATGGAGAGCTGCTGGTCCCTCGAGCCCGCTCTGCTACCAGACAGCATCGAGCCTTTTCAGTTGTTGGCCCGTCCACATGGAATGGGCTCCCGCTTGCACTACGCTTACTACCTCGGAATAATTTGCCTGCTTTCTACAAGTTGCTCAAGACCTATCTTTTTAGCTGTGACTTGACTGCGAGCGCCTCTGAGTAGGCTTCTTGAAGGGGCGCTATATAAGTTTTCGGAATGAATGAATGAATGAATGAATAAAAAAGTATATTGAAAAAGATCCAGCAATCTATTCTAGTTCTTTGTTTGTCCCTAGGACTCTACAATGGGAAGAAGCTCGACTTCGTATCTCTGCATATGTCGCTGTTTAGTAGAGGTATGCTGTAGAGAAAGTGGACTTTGATCGACTGACTGTTGGCAGATGACCTCATCGCAGATGACCCTGCCACTGACCTTTTCGAGCTGGTGTGCTATCTGCAGCCCTGGGCTGCAGATAGCACAACTATCTACTTTGTCCCTGCAGTGACTCGAGCTCCGGAGGAGCCTATTCAGATTCTTTACTGATAAAGTTTTAAGCTAAGATATTCGGGGCAATTTTGGTGTCTTTTAAATAAAATTCCGAAGACCTCCGCCATGCCGCTCATGCGTGCCACAAGTGGCACGCGTGCCGCAGGTTGGTCACCATTGATCTAGATCAGGGGTTCTCAAACTGTGGTACGCGTACCCCTGGGGGCGGTAAGGGGTATGCGAAAAATTCCATAAATATTAATTTTCTTTGAGTTTATGGACTTTGTGTCCATCTTTCTTTGATCAGCAATAATTTTTAACGTTGCAACGTATAGCAGCTTCGTCATTTATTTCTTTAACAGCATATAATTAAACTCACATATTATACAATGCATGCAACATATTTATGTTTAGGCCTACCACTATAATGTTGAAACAAATAATGTATAAATGGATGAGTGTAGGTCTACCAAAGCCAGAAATTCTCAGCCTGTATATTATATAGAACTCAAATAGCGGAGAGCTGAATTGGCCCAAGGATTAATTTCCTGGTCTAGCTTAAAATTTTTGCGATTCCTTTCAGCACGTCATATCTGGGTGAAACTGGTTCTTAAACTATTCTTGCTATAAAAAACAAACATGGGGTAATTTGCGTTTGAAATTGACAAATATTAAACCAGATTTTTTAAAACCTGTGCTAGTCTAAACAAGCCCACAGCACTAAGTTTATAAGTTGGCTATTTCTTATAGTAGGCCCTACAGAGGGTGTAGACCAATTTTCCCTTTTAAATTTGTTTCTAAAGTTATATGATTCCCCCAAAAATTTGCTCCCTGTATACGACTCTAATAAATGATGTCATCAATAATTAAATGGACTATCAGTTGTCATTGCAAGGGGAACTTCGCAATGGCATTTTGTTTCTGATCTGACTTTGCTGGACCCGGGGGTACGCCATCATTCGATTTTATTACTTGGGGGTACAATAAAAATAAAGTTTGAGAACCCCTGATCTAGATAAAGAAGTTGAGCGTATTCAGTCATAGCCATCTCAATAGCTATGCAGCATCAAATCACGCATTATAATTAGATTTGAATGTGAACTATGCAAGATTATTTAGGATAAAATTGGGTTTCAATTCTGCTAGTCTTCAATGTGTGTTATTTTTATTTACCAAGCCATTAGAATTTAGAAGAAGTCATTAGGAGACATTTGACTTTAATTTAATATTGCTACTAGTGTTCTAGTGCTCAATTTACAAGACGCAATTTTATCAGGTAACTTAAAATGCACATTTTTAAGTATTCATGTACAGCATACATTAATCAAATTTGTGGCCCTGGACTTGTTCCCTAAAAGACAATGTGGTGCTCGGCCAAAAAAGTTTTATGCAGCCCCGGCTTTAGCGGGACAGACAAAAAACTTGAGAATTATAAGCTAGACTAGCCCTTCGTATCTGGCTTCACTTAAGGAGAGTAGCCATGTAGTTTCATTTGACAAGTGGCTTGGGTTCAACTTTAATTTAATATGGCTAGTGCTCTAGTGCTCAATTCACAAGACACAATTTTTCAGGTCCTACCCTGGATTAGTAATCCACTTGATTTGCATACTATGACATCAAGAGAACTCGGAAACGACAGCATAATTTTACAACGAAAATAACCATATCAAAGTTCAAAATGTCCAATGTCCATGTATCAGAATTTTAAGTAAATTGTTAGCTACAAATAGTTGCATTGCTCAAGAAATTTGCATGAAAACATTTTGTAAAATTTTCATACAAAGATAGTCAAACAAAAAAACAAACAGAAGGATAAACTTTCAGAATTATAGTACACATAACAGCTAACACCATATTCATAAGTCAACCTAAAATAAATGTAATTCAATCCTTGTTGTTCATAAACTAAGAAAATCATTACAAAGCCAAACTAAGCTTTTTTTAGAGTTTCCACAAATGCCATAAATTGCAAACATTTTAAACTCAGGAATTAATTCCATACAGCATGACAAAACATTCAGAAGGTAAATACAGGAAAATTTTCACAACCTGTTGCCACAGTTGTCAAATATGTGATCTGCTGCTGAAAACCAGTTTCTAATTGTTCCATAGATTTTACAAAAATCTGTGTGTGATTTTCAACTTGCTTTGTAAGCGGCTTATCTTTCGATAGTTCAGTTAATAGAAAACCTAAAAATGAATGCAAGACATGCAGTCAATACTAAGCAACAAATGTGAACATTACAGTGTCTACATATAGTCATAATATTTCTTGTCACAAATTAAAATTTAAAATCTTTTTTATAAAAATTTCTTTTTCAAAAAGGATTGCAATTGCAGTTTTCATTTATCAAGAAAAACCCTTTTGTAAACTCACCTTGTTCTCACTTCTTTGCTCACAAAATTAAAGTGCATCAATCTATATTGCTGGATATGACTGAAATTTTATTTATCTACTTGCAACAGTTAAACACCCAGAAATTTGTGCAAAAAAATTGGAAAAATGCGCACAAAAAGCGATAAATTTGCACAAATCTTACGCAAGAAAAAATTACAAAGTGCTTTTTTGCACGAATCAGTGTACCAAAGGTAAAATAGTAAGTTATGAGATGCCTTATGAAGGAAGGAAATAAATTTGAGCTACAAAGCGGAAGTTGATTCCATTCCCTGGGTGTAGAGGCATGGAATGCATGAGAGTCCAAAACAGCTTTGTATCGAGGCTCAGCCAAAAGACTAGTACCCGATGATTGCAGGCAACGATAAGGAATGCAAAGAGTTAGTAGTGGTGGTGAAGGTGGGCAGGTGTATTAGTGCTGAGGGATTTGTAGGTCAAACAGACCTATTTAAAGATTGTCTTGAACTCAACAGGAAGCCAATGCAGCTAATGGAGTAACTTGTTCGTAGTGGGACGCGCAGCACTACCTGAGTTAAAGAATTTGAATGCATTGCATCCTAATGAGCTCAATGGCTGAGATGCTCACAAAAACAGAAATAGCATAATCCAGGCAAGAGACAAGAGGCAATGGTTTGTGACATATTCATACATATTTATGCTACGACGTCCGCCATCACTAAGTCGTTCGCTTCCAATGTCGCTCACCATCGCTACGCCACCCACCATTGCAACTTCACTCGCCGACAACTTTGCTGAGTCTAGTCTTTTAGTTCTTGGCCACACAGGCCTAGGCCAGATCCACTTTCCAAATAAATTGATAAAATTGCAACTTTGTTGAATCTAGCATTTTAGTTCTTGGCCACACAGGCTAGGCCAGATCCACTTTCAGCTCGAACCTCAAGTTGCGAATTGGGAAGGCAATATATTATATAATTATATATAGGCAGTAAGCGGGTTGACCCGTAACAGTCTTAGTGCAAGGTTTGCATTTGTAGCAGCTTCTCATTGTGCTGAAACTTCCGACTGGTACAGGATGAAGCAACTAACGATGCTGAACTCTGTTACAATGGTGCAAGAGTGAGAGATAGAAAGTCAGGACCAAGTGCTTCAACTTCACAGCTTCCATTACTAGCAGATGAAGTGGAGCTTGTGGTTTGATAGTGACCAGACGTGGCAAAAATCTGATTGACCTGGCAAGTCGACACCATATTCACAAAATTAGATTGGAGATGTGTTCAAATAATGTTTTGGTTCATCATCTGGGCCTGATTTTTTTGGCATTTCATGACATGGCCACGAATTGATAGAAGCTAGTATTAGACAGCACATGACGACTCAGTCTGCATTGAAGACCTCATGAAATTTGTCGACTTTCATATCGGATCACCGCTCTAGTTTCACGCAACCAACGGGCTGCGCTCCATCTCTGCCGTCCTGTGTCCGACATTGCAGCGCATCAGGTCGATCACTTCGTAACAAGGGGAAACTCCTAGTTTGATGAGATGAGGTCGCTTAGCTGCTAGGCAATTCCGAGCTTTCTTGATTGCAGGTCTCTGTTGTAGAGTTGACATTACTATGTGCTTTAGTTATAGTTAGATTTCAGTAAATGAGGTTTTATTATTATGTTAAAGTGTAATTGTATGTTTGTTCATGTAAACTATTATAGATGTATATGATATATATATATATATAAATATATATATATATATATTCCGGCGGAGTAGACTACCCTCACCCTCACCCTGGGCGGAGTGGTTCACTCTCTTCCTGCTTCCCACGACCCGAGTGACCTCGGATGGTTGAAGAGAATCGGATGACCCCGACGACTTCGGCGTGGGGAACAATGTTCATACCCTCTCCACCTACCCTGAAAGGAGTGGCACCCCTTTCTAGCATCCTACAACCTTGGCATGGGGGAGAAGAACGCGACTGGAGAAAAGATATACCAACGGCGGATCTGTGAAAAGGGCAGTGGATGTTTGGGCGGAGACGAGGAGAAGATAGAAGCGATCGACGACCAATGGGGTGGGGGTCGAACGATGTCTGCTTGAGGTCTGTGGTGAAGAGTGCGCAGCGAAGGAGGAAAAAAGGACGGTGGTGGAGGCGATGAACACGTTGGCGTAGCAGGTGAAAACGAACGGTACATACCAAAAAACGTCGGACAACGAACCGGGTGCCTATTACGACGAGTCGAGGAGTTGGCAACGACAAAGACTTCCGATCGACTCTGAAGGGACTCGGTCTCATCCATCCTCGTGAAGGTCACCGCGATCACGCTCTATCCATGGGACTTCGATCCGCAGATAGGCCTGCCATCGAGCCTGCGGCCTAGGCTACTGAACATTGACGTGCGCCCCCTTCACCCTATGGATTCACTGCCTCGTCGCCCTCCCCACGTGCCACTCCGCCGCTCTGGGGTCCATGGTATTTGTGTTGTATTGTATTTGTGTTTGATGTTTTCATAATAATATTGGATTCTTAAATAAATTAACGGCTGTCCTCACTATTTGAAGTGTGACTGAAAACTGAAACTGAACTTTTACAATTGTAATTCTAGACTTTCCATTCTAATGTATCAATTTGGATGACTTCACTCTCATTCACCCATCCACCCATTCATTCATAAATTCATTCATTCGATTCAATACTGCATAATAATAATAAGTCTTAAACCCTTACTTTCGAGATTTATTAATATCACTGTTGAAATCCCTATTGGTCCAAAGGATTCACCAAGGCCGCTGTATTAGATAGGACCACAACAGCCTCACCATCTGGAATGACCTCCTGTCGGAGCTACATGCATTACCTCAATCAAATTCTGTTTATAAATCACTCACGTGTTTTTCCCTTAGCCGGTTGGGAGCTCTCCTGAGTAGATCTCTCGAAGGGGCGCTAAGTAAGTCCATAGAGTGAATAAATAGTGATATTCCACCACGTGGTGTACGATTTATGCCCTCAGAGGATGCACTGAGCCCAGTGGATGGCAAAATTGTTGCTGCACAAAAAATCTGGATGCTTAGACTAAGCAATTTAAAATAACAGCTTGCAAAGAAACAGCACTACCAGAGAGCCTTTTTGCTGCTTGTTATACACAAAAGCTTTGACATTATGCTCTAGTGCAGCAGCAGTGTGAGGCAATTTGTGTGCTGCATTTCAGTCATCCTTCATGTTTATTGAGTGAAAGGATAATTGACCATGTATTCTTTGATGATGCTGTAAACAGCAACACCAAAAGAAAGATGATCAATGCTTTAAAGAAGTAAGGCTTTGACCAGCCACCGAAAAGAATCCAGATGAAGTTAAGTGACAATCTAGAGTGGTCCCAATGCCGACCTGCTGATTCTGGTCACACAGGTAAGAATAAGTCTTGAAAGGAGTAGTAGCTGGTCTACAGTGTCAAAGGCTGCACTTAGGTGCAGACATACTGAGAGGTAGGCTTTCCCATTGTCAATAGATGAGAAGATGTTGTATGCTGACTGATAAGGACTGAAGTTGGGGCAGGAAGTCATGTGTTTCTTAATATGAGCAAGAAAGATACGTTGAAGGATCTTGGAAAGTGTTAAGGCTGGACATGGGTTTAAAGTTAGAAAGGTTGCTGGAGTCTACGTCAGGCTTTTTAAGCAAGGGTGTGGATAGAGCAGATTTGTGACACTGGGGATCAAAACCCGTCACATGTCGGTTTTGACTTTTTTTATTCAGTCATATTCTACAGATATTCTGCTTCAAAATACTTTTTACAGAATGAAAATATCTTTTTTCTAACTGAATTATATTCAATTGATTCTATAATTTGTAAAATAATAACAATTGAGAAAATCGAAGTCAAAGTTTCAGAACATTCGTGTCATGAAAGTCCTTAGTAACCGTTAATTGATTCTTCAGCAATTTTGCTGGTCAATATTCTATAAATAAAATACATCAAACGTTCATTGCTAAATTGGAAACAAAGGACAATTACAATTTATATATGGCAATGTTTGACTAAAGTTATAATTGAGGTAAAATCAAAAAAAGTAACTTTCAATTGTAACTTCCTGCAGCTTGTTATACGAACATATTTGCCATGTTGACGTTGACTGATATTTTGATGATTATAATAACAAACGAATAGGCTACCGTAGATACTCGAGTATAACGTCACCCGAATATACCGCAAGGTTTAGCATTTTGAAGATAGATTGGTAAAAAGTACAAGACGCGAGTATAATGCGAGGGATAAAATTTACGAAAATTATCAGGAAACTAGACAGCCAAACTTCAGTATTTGTTATTAAATCTTATTTAAATACGACCAAATCCATGTCCAAATGCTGCAAAATTCAATCTCCCACTACCAAATACTACAAAATAGATCTACGCACAATTGACATTTTGTCTGTAATATCTTAAATAAATAAAATGCAACCAAATTGACAGTGTGCCCTTATTTGATTAAATTGTATTTACTCACAACAGAGTGAGGACAGAGGGGAACTATCGGAGCCGGGACAAACAGGGGTGTCCACTCTCACCCATACTATTCAATCTTTACATCGAAGAGCTAATACGGGAAGCACTACAGGACGAGTGTAGGACATTTCCCCCCCTGGACAAAACCCCCCGGACAAAACCCCCCCGGACAATTCCCCCCCCAGGGTAGGACAATTCCCCCCCTGTCGAACATATTGCGTGTAAGTGGTATTACTATAAAACGGCGGTCCTAAGTGTCCTAAGTTGGATTGATGAAAAGATATCTTGCTAAATAGAAGCCGGATTGATACAAAATAATTTTTACTTAAATGGAAGCTGGATTGATGAAAATATTCTTGCTTAAATTGGAGCTGGATTGATGAAAATATTCTTGCTTAAATGGAAGCTGGATTGATGAAAATATTCTTGCTTAAATGGAAGCTGGATTGATGAAAATATTCTTGCTTAAATTGGAGCTGGATTGATGAAAATATTCTTGCTTAAATGGAAGCTGGATTGATGAAAATATTCTTGCTTAAATTGGAGCTGGATTGATGAAAATATTCTTGCTTAAATTGGAGCTGGATTGATGAAAATATTCTTGCTTAAATGGAAGCTGGATTGATGAAAATATTCTTGCTTAAATTGGAGCTGGATTGATGAAAATATTCTTGCTTAAATGGAAGCTGGATTGATGAAAATATTCTTGCTTAAATTGGAGCTGGATTGATGAAAATATTCTTGCTTAAATGGAAGCTGGATTGATGAAAATATTCTTGCTTAAATTGGAGCTGGATTGATGAAAATATTCTTGCTTAAATGGAAGCTGGATTGATGAAAATATTCTTGCTTAAATTGGAGCTGGATTGATGAAAATATTCTTGCTTAAATGGAAGCTGGATTGATGAAAATATTCTTGCTTAAATTGGAGCTGGATTGATGAAAATATTATTGCTTAAATTGGAGCTGGATTGATCAAAATAATTGTTATTTAAATAGAAGTTGGATTAAACGCATTTTTGCCTAAATGGAAGCAAAGGGGGGGAATTGTCCGGGGGGTTAATGTCCTAGGCTAAATCGGGGGGGAATTGTCCGGGGGTTTTTGTCCGGGGGGTTTTGTCCGGGGGGTTTTGTCCAGGGGGGGAAATGTCCGCGCCCCCTACAGGACACGGAAGAAGGAATAAAGGTTGGAGAAAAGATGATAAAGGCGCTAAGATTTGCAGACGACCAGGCAATGCTGGCAAGCAAAGAAGAGAACCTACAACACATAATGGATGAACTAAACAGAACCAGCAAAGAATATGGGATGAAGATAAACATCAAAAAGACAAAAGTAATGAGAATAAGTAGAGAAGCAAAAGGGGAAAAGAATATGAAAATAACAATCAATGGAGAAGAAGTGGAGCAAGTCACTGAATTTTGCTATCTAGGAAGCCTGATATCGGAAGACGGGAAAGGCCACAAAGAAATCAAGAAAAGGATAGCGATGGGGAAAGAAGCGTTCACGAAAAGGAAAGAGCTACTGAAAGGAGGAATGAGTCGAGACATCAAGAAAAGAATGGTCAAGGCACTGATCTGGAGCATCACACTGTACGGAGCAGAGACCTGGACGATGAGAAAGGAGGATGTCAAACGAATAGAAGCGTTTGAGATGTGGACATGGAGAACGATGGAAAGGGTTAGCTGGACAGAGCATAAATCAAATGAAGAAGTCCTGAAGCAGGTGGAAGAGGAAAGATCCTTGATGAATACAATTAGAACAAGGCAGAAGAACTGGATAGGACATGTACTTAGAGGCAACTGCTTGCAAAGGGACATAGCGGAGGGCAAAATGGAGGGGAAAGAGGGGAAGAGGAAGACCTAGGGAAAAGTTCTTGGACTGGATGATGGAGGATGGATATGGAAAACTCAAAGAAAAAGCACAACACCGAGAAGAGTGGCGTCGTTGGGCATCTGGACACTGCCGGGAGGCAGCAGACCTAAAGAGAGAGAAAGAGAGACTCACAACATGTGAGGCTGTGAGCGATGGGAACTATGGATGGGAAGGGGTGAAGAAGGACTGGTAACATTAGGACGAGAAGGATAACATTAGGACGAGAAGGACTGATAATTATAACATTAGGGACTGGCATAAACAAGATCTTCATAGTTTGAGAATAGCAGCACAAGAGCGGAAACTCTGGAAAAAGTGAATAAATGTTAGTCAATCGCCAGGCGGCCAAGATGGTACTCAAAAATATTATGCGTTCAAAAACATCAATATTTTCAATATTTTCTCTATGTTTGTAAGTTTACTGTGCTTCAGAATTTGCTTTTATATCTCAGTGATTCGGATTTTTACTATTTACTTCGCACTTGTATCAGACTTCCAGATAGTTGAGTACGGTTATTTTAATTTTACAAGCTCTTCTTTTCTTCAGCAGGCATTATGTGACCATTATCATGCAGTTAGGTCTGATGTTCATTAAAATCGCTTAGCTGTCAACAAAGCATTCAGTTTCAGTTTTCTGCTGGCTGATCTACAAACTATCAAGCGTTAGAAGGACAGAGGTTTTTATGCTAAACTCTCTAGTAACAGATCACTGATATTTCTGACACCATTCAAATGCTGTCTGATTAGACTTGCATTTTCTGGACATGTTAATTCTGCTCTGCGTAACGTCAGAGGGAGGAGCCTGCTCTGGATCCAAACGGGTCAGCCTTATCGCCCTCAGCACTGATGTTCCTTCCCCGCAACAGTCATCACTCTTCTTCTACTCTTGTCAGGAGATGTGGAAACCAATCGGAGCCCAGCTCCACGCAAAGTCCATGTTAAGAAGCCGACATCGAGAATTTCCAACAATCCTTGAAAGTTTCATTTTAAAATTTTCATGTTTGCAAAAGTTACAGCTGTTTAAATTTTCAATTTCGTTTTTTCAAATTTCTGCGGAAAATGAACGTCACTTGTAGATTTCCATGTCAAATGATAACACTTTTCACTACGACCTCAGAATTCAATTTTGCAGTTTATTGTAAGGTATAATAAGATTATAAGAGTGTCCACTCCCTGCCTTAACACGAGCTCGAATTCTTTTTGTGAAGCTCAGTATGGCCTTGTTGATCGGGTTCTGCGGCAACTGATCCCACATTAGCAGCAAGACTTGCTTCAGCTGGCCAATGTTCTCCAACTTGGGATGAAATGTCTTGCAGCATTCCAGCATAGCTCCCAAGACGTGATAAGCAAGAGGGCTATGGTCTGGCGAGTTTCTTAGTCATCTTTGCCAATACACTTACTTCAGTTAAATGGCAATAAGGTAGCGCCATCATAATCAACCTTGACCTGCGAGCAAGCAGGCGCACTGTGCTGCTGGAAAATAAAACCAGATTTTAAAACATACCTGCAGTCTTCAATGAGTCTGAGTAAGAGAGTTCAACGATTATGGATATAGATTCACAGTTTGATATTTAGCTGCTGAATAGGATGAAGTTCAGTCTTTTCTTGCAGCCGTGAAACATGCCAGCTGATCTGATGCTGAAACCATAATGTGCTTTCCAAACTTGACCCTTTCGATTACCAAGCGAATTTCATGAAAATTGCGCTTTTTTCCATCAGACCAAACGACCACTTCCTGCCTCTCTTCCGACATCTGATCTCCATTACATAAACACATTTACAGTTAGCCTTCAATGTGCTCAGGCTCCACTTTTCACTGGGTATTTTGCTATGATTACGCGATGTCCCAGTCTCTGTTCACACAATGTCCGAGTTCCCATTTTATCTTCCGCAGAAACTTTGACCATGACATTCAGTAATGGATTAACCCCTTGGCTGCCGCGCCATCAAGGGTTAAACGACACCCCGAGTGCCAACACAAAACATATAAATTTGTGCAAAAATATATTGCTGCAATTTTAGTTTCCAAGGTGCATTAACTGTTGCAATGATTATAATTTGTGATTACATCCATAAAAATCTCATGTTTATGATTGTGAACAATGACTTTGTTATTTATTTTAACTAGATACTGACGAATTGGTATGCTAGAAAGGCATGGGTATGTGGAACTGAATGTTCAAAGCAAGTGCTGCTGACAGCGTCAATGTTTAGTCAGATGCTATTTCCAGTACTTTATTTTGATGTAAAAAACAGCAAAGCAATCATCCATGCAAAGAGTAGGCTTTCATGGACAATTAGTGCAGTACAAACGACTTTCAGCTCGTATGCCTTTCTTGTAACAAACACGACATCTTTCATCCGGATCAACGCTAATGGACTCATCATCAGATTCATCTAAACTGATTTCGCTCTCTATTACACTATAATCGCTGTCTTCTAACATATTGAGAACTTGTTACTAAGTAAAAATAATTTCGCCCATGTTCAATTGTCTATTGTGATCGCAAAATGTTAAAATTTATCACAAAGAACATTCAAATCAACTTTCCAACATCTGTCATAAAACGCCAAAAAACCGTTCAACATTAGCATGTTCCAACTCCAACAGCAGCCTTACAAAATTATAAAAAAAAGTAGTCAAAGAGTAGCCCAAGGCATTGCGGAAATTACTATTGACCATCAGGCGCCTAGATTTTGAATAATAAGCAGTGCGTTCAGTGCCAGACAGAGCACAGACGTAATCGTATTTATTGACGAGTACTGCTCGTCAACATGGCACACAGCATACACGTAGCTCATGCCGAGCACCGTTCATCAATACAGCAGTCAAGGGGTTAATGAATTGCACCTTAATCTATAAAATATCACCAAATACCAACAGCTTCCTTCATAAACAGCTTCTTTACAGCTCTTAGTGAGGTCGTATGACATCATCATCATTTTGTGTGTTGTAATTTGCAAAAAATTTTAATGAAATCAAATTATTGGAGCATGATTCTAAAGGAAATTGTGATTAGTGAGACGACAGAGATTGTGGGATTTTAGACGGGTATGGAACCTCGTAAACCATGGGTAACACCGAAGATGCTAGAGGACATGGAAGAAAGAAGAAAATGGAAGCATCAGAGTACCGAAGAAGCAAAGAAAGAGTACAAAAAACTGAACAACCAATTAAGGAGAACAACGGATAAAGCAAAAGAGGAATGGTGGGAGGAGAGATGCAAGGAGATGGAAATGCTTCAGGAAAAAGGATGCCACGATCTAGTTTACAGCAGGATCAAGTCACTGGGAAAGAAGCCGAATATGGGTAGAGGAAATGCAATCAAGAACAAAGACGGCAGACTGCTGGAGGAACCAGACGAGATAAGGAGTCAATGGAAAGAATACGTGGAAGAGTTATACAAGGGAAACAGTAGTCTGGTGAACGAAGAGGAGGAACAGGCACAAAATGGAAACGACAGAGGAATGGAGGTGCTTAAAGAAGAGGTCATGGCTGCAATCAGTGATATGAAAAACAACAAGACAGAGTGAATAGATAACATCCCAATAGAGATACTGAGGAACCTGGGAGAGAAGGCAATGGGGGAAATTGTTGCGGTTGTGCCAAGACATATACAATACTGGAGCGTGGTCGGAAGATTTCTTGCAAACCATAATGATTCCAATCAAGAAAAAACCGAACGCAACAACATGTGAGGACCACCGCACTATAAGCTTCCTTACCCATGCATCAAAGATCCTTCTTAGAGTCATCACGAAAAGGCTGCAGTCAAGAGCAGAAAAAGATAAATGCATTGGAGACGATCAATTTGGCTTCAGGAAGGGAAGAGGAACAAGAGATGCAATTGCAGCACTGAGAATTCTAATGGAAAGAAGCATCCAGCATGGACAAGACATATATATATATATATATATATATATATATATATATATATATGTTATGTTGACTATGAAAAAGCGTTTGACAGGGTGGATTGGAAGAAGTTGATGAGTGTGCTAAGACAAATAGGTGTGGAACGGCAGGAAAGGCGATTGATAGGTAATCTATATATGGGACAGAAAGTGAAAATAAGAATTGATGGAGAATACTCGGAACCGGGAAAGATAGGAAGAGGTGTTAGGCAAGGATGTCCACTCTCCCCAATACTATTTAATATCTACATAGAAGAAATTGTAAGAGAAACATTGGAAGAAGTGAATGAAGGGATAAAGGTAGGAGGAAGACTGATAAAAGCTCTGAGATTTGCGGACGATCAGGCAATGTTGGCAGAAACTCAAGAAGGATTACAAAGAATGATAAATCGACTGAACATGATATCAACAGAATACGACATGAAAATAAACATAAAAAAGACAAAGGCTATGAGGATAAACAAGGGAGGAGAGAAAGCATTTAAGATCACAGTAAAGGGAGAGGAAATAGAGCAGATGGAGAAATTCTGCTACCTAGGAAGTATGGTCACAGAGGATGCAAGATGCCATGTGGAAATAAAAAGAAGAATAGCCATGGGAAAAGATGCATTTAACAAAAGAGGGGAACTCCTCAGAGGAAAGCTAAATTTGAACCTAAAAAAGAGAATGGTCAAGACACTGGTATGGAGTGTAGTTCTGTATGGGTCAGAAACATGTACAATGAGAAAGGATGACATAAGAAGATTGGAAGCTTTCGAAATGTGGATTTGGTAAAGAATGGAGCATGTCAGCTGGACGGAGCACAAGACGAACGAAGAAATACTGCGGATGGTCGGAGAGAGAAGGTCAATGCTGGAGACAATACGGAGGCGGCAGAGAAACTGGATTGGCCACGTCTCGAGGAGTGACACTATAGTAAGGGACATTATAGAAGGAAGAATGGAGGGGAAAAACACAAGAGGAAGACCAAGAACAATGCTACTGGACTGGATGATGGCAAAGGATGGATACAGAGGACTAAATGAGGATGCACAGAACAGATACGCGTGACGTCATTGGACTTATGAACCTGCCTGACGGCAGAGAACTAAAGAAGAAGAAGATTCTAAAGATATTTGAAAAAACGGAATTGAAAGTTTAAACAGCTGCAACTTTTTGCGAACATGAAAATTTTGAAAATGTCAGTCGGTTGCGAAGTTATCACATTTTATCCAGTGGAACATTTTTTTTAGCCACCCTGTACATAGACATTCATCAGAACCATCCAGTAGTGCTATTTTTCAGCTCTTTATTCACTTTAAATCCAAATATATACATATATATAGACATCTTAAATTTCGCTGTGGGCCTTATCGCTGCAGGCCGTCATTTGTATTCATAGTTATTAACGACCCAATTGCTCCTCATGCTTTTTATGTCATTATTACATCATTTTTAGCCAAAGGCTCTCAGCGCAGAACTCCGGGGAAAAGATAAATGCCTTCAGAAAGGAGTATACGAAGAGGAGTCCCAGATATGAGCTTAAACCGCAGAGGTTGGAAGGCCATTCCAAGCACAGGGGCATAAATTATCATTATTATTGTGTGAGGGTGGGATGGGAAGGAACGAAAGTGGAGAGAAAAACAATAATAAATTGTCAATCTATATCCATAAAGGAAAATGTGGTTACTGGGTGGGAAGGAAGGGAGAGAAGGGAGGGGAAGGGGTGATTGGTTGAACAGGACGGGAGTGGAGGAGAAAGTGGAGGGATAAAAACCCAGATGCGTGGAGCTGTGTTTTGGGGACGAAAAACCTAAATTTCCCAGGCAATGCCGGGTACCCCAGCTAATGCTTCTATAAATGAACGGTTCCCTATCATTTGGTCGCAAGTGATTTCGTCGTAATCAATTCGTCGCAATTTATGTCGTCGTAAATTAAATCGTCGCTGTATAATTCGTCGCATTCAAGTCGTCGTGTTCAGTCCGTCGTTTTTCATATCATCGTTAAATAATTTTGTCGCAGTGATTTCCTCTGCTACTCGTAACAAACGTTAACTTCGACATTGTGGCGATAACTAGGCGTAGGCCTACCATCTTCTTGTTACACGTTTAACAACACTGCCGTATCAAAGATGATTAGTGTCGCCCTCTTCCTTTATCCAGTGTTGGGACTGGCAGTGGCAGAGAACAATCAGTGGCGGATTTTACTCCTCAATTGGTCTACGTGACAGCAGACTTGGAGTCGACGTATATAAACCCAACAATTATACTAGGCGTACCTTGGATTGTTAAGTTTATATACGTCGACTCTAAGTCTGCTGTCACGTAGACCAATTGAGGAATAACGATCAATACGACTGAATGAATGCGATCAGTTGGCTGCGACGATATTGAAGGTGACCAATTAATTCGCGACCAATTAATTAACGACCATATGACTGCGACGAAATGATCTGCGACTACATGATCTGCGACGATACAGATGGTTACCAAATGAACAGTATGAGAAAAACAGTCTAACCAGCAGATTCAAGAGCTTTGGCTAAATGCTGTTCCAATGTTTCCAGCTGCTGTAGACGCGAGAACTGTTCATTTGGCTTGGCCATCTCTGTCTCTTCAATAATATACATATCATTTTCACAGAAAATAGCATAACATAAATAAATGCAATCAAGTTATACTTTTCAGGAAAAAATAGCTTTCCACTGCATGCAATTAACTATATTTATACAACCAGTGTTCCACACGGAATAAAAACAAAGGAAGGCCCAGACTGTGCTGGATAAATAAAAGAGTGCAAAATAAGCCTAGGACTGAATGTGAGGAGCCATGAACCTCACAAATCTATACAATAAGTGTGAAGGTTTGTTCTTCTGCCTGTGTGCAAGTTCATCCAGCAGAAAGCTCTTGAACAAACGCTCCAGTACAAATTTTTTTACAAAACGTTCTCATCAAATTTGCAGTCAATGCAACTATCTTCAGCTCACAGTTTACTTAAAATTCTGATAAATAGACATTTTTAATTTGGATTTGGTAGTTAACGATCCAATTTAAAAGACATCCTAACAAATCACGATCCCATTTCTCTTGACATCATTTCTTGAAGGAATTTTTCTTGCAGGTGTGGCTACAAATGTAATTCAAGCAGATGCACAATAATACTATTTAAAACTAATTATAATATGAACAACATCTCTCACTCTGTAGTAGTATGCTGTTAGTTCGTTAAAGAGTTTCATCATTAAAGAGTTTATAGACGAGTTCTTGCCTTTCTTACTGTTATTGTGCAATTCTTCATTGGCTCAGGGTTCTGTCCCAACCCAGCACAAAAGAGCGGTTTTTCCTTCTCTCAAGCGCCAGGGTCTAGACCCCAGCACCCCCTCCAGCTATCGCCCCATTTCCAATCTCTCCTTTCTTTCCAAACTTCTGGAAAAGTGTATTTCCCTCCAGCTTGTGGACTATCTTGAAACCAACTCTCTAATGCCCTCGCTTCAATCTGGTTTTAGGAAACACCATTCCACTGAATCTCTTATCACCCGCTTACTTGCTGACGTCTTTGCAGCAATTGACCAAAGCCACATCACCTTGCTTGCTCTGTTTGACGTTAGCGCTGCATTCAACACTGTCAATCATGCCATACTCCTTGAACGTCTCTCTAAATCTTTCGGCATAGGTGACTCTGCCCTTCTTTGGCTCAGCTCTTTACTCTCAGATCGCTCGTTAGCTGCGATCTTTGGGTCCACACGCTCTGCCTGGTCCCCTGTCCCTTACGGCTTGCCTCAAGGCTCGGTCCTGGCACCGCTTCTTTACATTCTCTACACCGCAGATTTATCTGTCATACTCTCCCTTAAGGGTGCCTCGGCTCATCAATATGCTGATGATATGCAAGCATTTGTTCATGGCCCGTCCAGTGCAGCTGCCTCACTTGTCGCCACTATTCTTGATGCCACCTCAGCGCTGGACCAATGGATGTCCTCTAACCGTCTTCGCCTGAATTTTGATAAAACACAATACATCTGGTTTGGCGGCAGAGCTCAGTTTGCTAAGATTGACATGGAGCTCCTCTGCACTTTGTTTCCGGATATCCATTTCTCTTCCACTGTTCATGACTTGGGCTTCACTCTGGAACCCTGTTCTTTCTTTCTCGGACCATATTAATCGTGTCTCGCGAACATGTCTCTATCATCTTCGCCAGCTGCGTACCATCCGTCATTCACTTTCCCCGCAAGCTATTAAGACGCTTGTTCACGCCTTGATCTGTTCTAGGGTTGACTTTGGGAACTCTTCATACGCCGGTCTTTCTTCTCTCAACCTCTCTAAACTTCAGACAATACTCAATGCTGCTGCTCGCCTAATTGCTCGTCTTCTCAAGTTCTCCCACATTTCAGTCTTTATTCGGGACACTCTTCATTGGCTTCCTGTACCACAACGCATTGAGTTCAAAATTTTGACACTTATGCGCAATTGTCTTCTTGGGGTTGCTCCCTCCTACCTCCGTTCTTTCTGTATTCAGGTCTCCTCTCTCCCCGGTCGCTCTGCCCTTCGTTCGGCAGCTAATGGCCTCCTTGTTGTTCCTCGCATGCGTGGGGCTACTGCCCAGTACAGGAGCTTTGTCTATGTTGGCCCCTCCTGCTGGAACCGTCTTCCACATAAACTACGTCTTGAGCTTCTCAGCCTCTCTCTCCCTCTGTTTAGGAAGCGCCTGAAGACTATACTATTCGTTGGCGACAGTGCTAACTTTGGGTCGGGAGCGCTACTGAATCTGCGAGCGGCGCTATACAAGTGTTCAATTAGGGCTGCCAACTTTTGAATCTGCCATTCCGGGACGCTGCAGGGCTGTAGCCGTTCGATGTGCGTGCGATTACTAATTTCAGTGGCGGCGCTACGGCAGGTCGCGGCAGGTCATTTGACCTGCCTATTTTGCTCACGACCTGCCTAATGACCTGCCTAAAAATTTGGGATTTTTAGTATCTCTTTTTACATTATATGTAAGAGTTTTAAATGAAAATCAGCATTTTTCCTCGCCCAAAAGGTCACTAGTGCTGCGGTGCAATTATATTATTAGATCCAACTAACTTCCACGTCTGATCTTATTCTATTGGTAGGCCTAAATATAGAGTTCTAGGCCTATGGGACAGGATGTTTAAATAGGAAACCTATAATTATATGAATCAAACAGTAAGGATAAGAATAGGAGGGAGTGCTCCGAGGAAGGAGTAATTGGTAGGGGGTTGTGGCAAGGTTGACCGCTATCACCACTCCTCTTTAACATATACATAAAAGAACTAATACGAAACAATGGAACAGACAGGAGAGTATAAAAGTGGGCGAAATAAGCCTACCAGGAGCCCTTAGATTTGCCGACGACCAAGTAATGCTGGCGACTGCAAGGGAGGGGTTGCTGAAATTGATGGATCAACAAAATAGGACCTCAATAAAATACAACATGAAGATAAATATCGGAAAGACAAAGATTATGAGGATAAGTGGAGGGGAGGATGAAGTATCAGTGAAAATAACAATAAATGGAGAGGAAGTGGGACAGGTCAAGAGCTTCTGTTGTACTTTGGAAGTGTGATAACAACAGATGCAAGATGCCATTATAGGCCTAGTGGTATAAAACGAACAATAGTATTGGGAAAAGAATAGAGTTGATGAGAGGAGGATTGAGCAACGATCTAAAGAGAGGCTGGTCAAAGTACTGGTATGGAATGTGGCACTGTATGCGTGGGAGATGAAAAAGAAAGAGAGGAAGACCGAGACAGATGATGCTGGGATGGATGATGACTGACGGATACAACAAACTGAAGAAGAATTAAGACACTGCAGCGAAGAGAAGAATGGCGTCATTGGAAGCTGTCAAGTGGTAGACAACCTAAAGATGTGCTTCAAATTCAATCACCAATTTCTTTGACCTGCCATAAAGATTTTATGACCCTGACGTGACCTGCCGAAATTTTTGAGCTGGCGCCGCCACTGACTAATTTACACGTTCCACATAACCACATAATGTAACAAATGCTGTGTCATTCCATTATTATAGGATCTACACTCCGCCAAAAAATGGTCCTTAATAATAATTATTACAGAAAAATCGTCAAAAGACAAGTCTCTCAAAATTTAAGATTATAATCAACTTCAAGAAGACATGTATTTCAAATTCCATCAACCGATAGGCTAGGCCTACCAAGGTAATCAAACTTGCGAACCCAGCACTAGAGTAGGCTATAGGCCAAGTTCATTAATAGCCTATATGCTCATGCATTTATACGCCATGCATGCAGTTAATTTGCAGATGTCGTTTATGAAATTAATGGTGCTGCGACCGAAGAGCAGAATTGCATTGCCTGAAACTCATATTTCTGAGCGTCAGATGGTTCGAGAACACCGGGCACAAAGTCATAGAAACCAGCACATATGCCATGCTGAAATTTATATTTATCAACAGTCCGTTTTAACAAGGTCGGTGCTCATGTAATTGAGATCGTTATACAGCAGGGTCGTCCATAATACTTGAACGATCTCTCGCAAAAAGCACTAAAAACGGACTATATGCTATAGGCCTAGGCCTACTGAGTGCCAGTGGTTTGAAGAGTCTTGAAGACTACAACACAGCGTTATCCACCATCGGATGTTAAGCCAGCAACTTTAGGTCTGATATAGCGCGAAACGCAAAATCCATCACACAACTTGTTGATTTAGTATGCAAAATATGAGCAACATTTTGGGAATTGGATCTCAGCAAATTCCGGGACAATTTGGGATCATTCCGGGACACGGGACGCACGGTGCCGATTCCGGGACTGTCCCAGCGAATCCGGGACGGTTGGCAGCCCTATGTTCAATTACAATTACAATTACAAAAGTTAGTTACTACCCTCTCCACTTTTTTGTCAGTAGCCACTTGTACTATTGCTGCTCTATTTCGATTTTTTCTACCTCTAGTATTAATAGCCCGACTAGACCATGCTCTTCGCACTACAGCACAGCTAACCGGGTGAGTCCCTAAGTTTGTCTCTGTTTCAGATTGCATGAAAAAACAGAACTGAAAGTTTAAACAGCTGCAACTCCAGTATCTGCTGTGCTAGATCGCAGAGCCTTTTGCTTTGCCTCCAGTGTGGAGGTTTTGATTTTTTCTACCTCTAGTATTAATAGCCCAACTAGACCATGCTCTTCGCACTACAGCACAGCTAACCGGGTGAGTCCCTAAGTTTGTCTCTGTTTCAGATTGCATGCACACATTGCACAGCACCCTGCACTGACTACTGTCTCCCATCACATCCATTACAGAATTGCAGTGATGGTTTGGCACTGTCTAATTGGCTATGATCCAATCTATTTATGTTACATCAACACAGATAGCCTTCAATGTGCTCAGGCTCCACTTTTCACTGGGTATTTTGCCATGATTACGCGATGTCCCAGTCTCTATTCACGCAACGTCCGAGTTCCCATTTTATTTTATCTTCCGCAGAACCTTTGACCATGACATTCAGTAATGGATTAACGAATTGCACCTTAATCTATAAAATATCACCAAATACCAATAGCTTCCTTCATAAACAGCTTCTTTACAGCTCTTAGTGAGGTCGTATAACATCATAATCATTTTGTGTGTTGTAATTTGCAAAAATCTTAATGAAATCAAATGTATTGGAGCATGATTCTCCAGATATTTGAAAAAACAGAATTGAAAGTTTAAACAGCTGCAACTCCAGTATCTGCTGTGCTAGATCGCAGAGCCTTTTGCTTTGCCTCTAGTGTGGAGGTTTTGGCGCTCATATTAGAACCTCAAACTTGCACTTTCTCAGTTGAAGGTTCTTCTGCCTGGAATAGTTCCCATTGGCAATATGCCTGTAACCTACGATTAACTCAGCAGCAGTTATTCTCTAGGGCCCCAGAAATGTGTAATCTTGCGCTCTGCAATTTTTCCGCAAAAATTCAAGTATCATGCACAGTGATATTTTCATTAAAGGAAATAGAAATTAGAAGTAAAATTATGGATTTCCGTTAACGTGAATAAGAACGAAAATTAGGAATTATTTTGAGAACGAGAATAGAACTAGAACTGAAATACGCCGGAGAGAACTGAAATATGAATAGAAATAGGAATTATTTAAGAACGAAAATTGTTACACTATGATGATTTTGCGATTCGCTGTCTGTGCAAGTTCGAGAACCCTTAAGATCAGTAATCTTCGAAATATATCCCCCAGGACATATTGCCAGAACTAATTAGATGTTTGTTTGCTTTCTGAATCACTCAAACAAAGAGGCCCTCGTACAGTTTAAAAACACAGGATCGTTAGTCAAACAACCTGACAATTGAGTAATTAATGTCACGGATGGCTGGGCTGCCTGGGCACCTATGAACACAGGGTGATGGAAGTTAATTAAAGGTGCATTTGATACATGACCTGCATGGGGTACGGGAGGGGCGAGGGTGAATGTGTGAACCAGAGCCTATATAGATACCTATGGGCTCATACACACACATATATCAAGCATCAGTGGCACACATACGGTTGGAATCGAGTTTGACAATTTGACACGTCAATAGACTTGGTAATGATAACTATGCTGATATGGTAAGGGGCCGTCCATAAAGTATGTCATGCTATTTTTGACCACCCCTCCCCCCTGTCACAAACTGTCACAAATCTCGGACCCCCCCTAAAGTACGTCACACTTTCGATTTTTTTTTTTTAAACATAACCATTTACCTAACCCTCTAAACCCTAGGATACTATCCCTAATCCCTCTGATAGTGACGTGTGTCCCTAAACGCTTTGATAGTGACGGGAAATCAACTTTTATCCCGCCAGGCCGGGTTTTAGACACGCTGGGCCGGGTCGGATTTTAGGTACTAAGAACAAAAAATATAATAAAGAATTTAAAAAATAAATGTGTGACGTCACACATGGCCTGACCCCCCTCCCTCTGTCACAAACTGTCACACTTTCTTACACCCCCTCCCCCCTGGAGCGTGACGTACTTTATGGACGGCCCCTAAGAGTCATAATGCATAGACTTCTAGATATCACTAAGGATCTAACCTACCTAGATCTAGGCTAGATGCTTGGGGATAGAAAAATGAGGATGGGGGAATAGAGGTGTCTATTGGCTATTTTGTGGCTGGGTATTGGAACTTCTCTGATTTTGGAACAGGTGCAGTGTTTTATTTGCTTCTCGATTTATGGATCAGAGACTACATACACATTGCAATGGCGAACTGCAGTGGGCAGGCAGAATCGTAGCACTTGGATCCTAGCTTGTATACACTGGGGTATTTTAAGGGTAGATGATTCTAACACAGTGGATAGACCATTCCCCATATTTCAAGATTCATAACCCATACCATTGACTTCGGAAATTTGTTTTAAAAGCAGAGATATTGCTGATGGGTGGAAATTTTGACCGTAAGTCTCAACATATAGAAGATTTGACTTCCCAAGTCAGAAATTGTGTTTAGCTGTCGAAGATTGTTTATCCATGCCAGAACTTTCATTATTTTAGAACTCTTATTAGCCCATAGAAATTAAATTATTTATGAACTTAAATTAGAACTGCAATTATTTAAGAACTTGAATTAGAATTGAAATTATTTAAGAACTTGAATTAGAACTGAAATTATTTCAGAACTTGAATTAGAACTGAAATTATTTCAGAACTTGAATTAGAACTGAAATAGGAATTATTTTCAGAATAGGAATAGAATTAGAACTGAAATTAGAGTCTTAGAACTGAATTAGAACTAAAATTGGGAATTATTTTTAGAACTGAAATATCACTGATCATGCAACAGCGTAAAAATTGGCAATGTGTGCAATTCTAGCGCGAAATCTGCCAAAATCCTGCTAATTTTTATAAATTGGGCTTTGATTGACTTAAAAATTACTGCATTGCGTGGCAGTTCATCATAGCAATGACACTGTTGGACAATACTAGAAAAATTGAAAAATGGCTACCACCGAATGGGATGACTGCGTTGCAATTATAGATGAATTTGTAGTTAAGCATGATGTTCTGTAGTAATGTACAAAATCAAAGTATAAAAAAATTCTAGAACTTCATGACCACACAATAAAATACGTCAGACAGTTTCACAAAGCGCTCACAAAGGAGCATTGCGTAGTGTCGGCATGTGAAGGAACGAATCAATTTAGTTAGTCTATAGGCGTACATACGAAGACAAAGAACGACTATTCAACACGTTGTATAACTTGGTGATTGATTATATTCATACACTATCTTGAAGGTGTATTTGCAATGAGTGTATATTTCGGTGGACGTAGATTTTTGCAAGATTAAATTTTTGGCAATCGTCTGAATATATTAATCTCATGGTCATAGGAACCTTATGACTGCATTTTTTGCTTGTCTAATTTCTAGGATGTCGAAGCTAAACACTAAATAACAAAAACACTGTTAGATACCATGCATATTTTAACAGTTTTTACTGGCACAAATTCATGCAAATTTATCGTTTTTTATGCACAATTTCTTCGATTTTCGGCGCAAATTTCTGGAGGGCATAATTAAACAGGTTCATAAAGTCTTATCTGTATCACTGTGGGTATACTGGGAGCGCCTCTGAGTGGGCTTCTTGAAAGGGTGCTATATAAATTCCTTAAATGAATCAAAGAAAGAATAGATGACTACAAGCAAAGAATACAAATTTAATAAGTGTCTGGAATGGTCCTGCTCGAAGATGACAACTTTGTTTTCAAGCAATATATGTTTTCGACACCAATTTGATTTTACCACCGTCTTAAATTTTTTACCACATCGGACTTAGCGAAAGGCCTCTATTACGCCACAGGCTAAACTCTTTTATCCGAAAACTTAAATGCACAAGATAATGGATCAACTACCATTTGCTATGCTTAATAATAATGCTTAATTACGACATTACTCTATTGCACTAGAATAATGCTTAATTAGGCCCCAAAAAAGATGCATTTCCGGTAACGGAGGTTTAAAAACTGGGTAGGTAGGAAAATATTTTTACTTTGGCAAAATATTTTTATACTGCGACTACTCAAAACATTTTGCCGCTGCCCTATTTTTACACAAAAATACATAAAGCAACGAAGTACGCATTCTAAGCGAGTATAAAATGCCTATTTGCAGAATATCTGTACCTACAAACTGCACTAGAAAACAATCCTATTAATTTCATTTTGTTGACATATTTTCTGGCAAGGTGGAGTGGAAAGGGAAGAGTAAAATGAGTGTGAACAGAACATCACTCCGTAAGGGTCGCTCGAGGCCAGTGATTATTTACCACTAAAAATTTATAGATTTCCCAGTCACTGTTAGAGTTGGCTCAAGTGAAAGACAAGACTAGAGGTCTCTCGAGACTGGCAGCTAGGAAGTAGTCAGTCACCCATAGTAGTCACAAGATTTCTCTGTTACTCAGGGTGCTCGATTTGAAAGAGAACTACTCAGTGAGCAGAAAAGAGCAGAGTTTGTAGAAGAGAGCTCTGTGAGCACAAGAAAGCACAGTAAGCACAAAATCACAGTGAGCAAAAGGGAGCAGAAAGAAGCAGAGCAAAAGAGGGCAGAGTGAGCAAAAGAGAGCCTCTAGGCTAGTGTGCTTAGAAGGGCACAGTGAGCAAAAATTGGGTGGTTTAGGATGGACCAATGGCTAGTTAAACAATAAACTTGAAGCAGATGACAGCTATCTAAAGCCATCATCTGCAACAAGCGACCCTCTAGGGAATACCCAAAAGGAGTTACTGTGAGAGAACTGGGATGTCCAAACTAAGTAAAGGAATTCTCCAGCCAAGTTCTGTCCACTCACTTGTGTGGATCCTTCTATGCAGATTAGCATATTCGGTGTGCCCAGTTGAGATACCATATGTGAGCCAGTATCACAAAATGAGGCTCATGTTGGAAGCATACAAATCTGAGATATAGTTTATTTTGTCTCAAAAGGGATCACCGGGTCAATTTTCACTTTTTTGCATTTTCGTTTAGTATGGTATCTCATCTTCATATTTTCAGAATTTTGAATGCTATTTCCGACAGCAAATATTATTAATTAACCTTTATTTGAATTTGATCCAGCAAAGTTTGACCGAAAAGTTTACATTTTAGGCTGCTTTCAACGTCATTTTATGGCGGGTAACAATCTGACACCCCTATTAAAAATGCTATCGCCTGAAAGGTCAGCCTTTCTAGTTTCTTAATCCGGTCACATAAATTATGCTAATGTATTATTATACGCGTATGAGTAGACAGAATATAATGAATAATAATGCAATTTTCAAACCGGGCTTACTAGGTCAGGCACGTGATCAAAATACGGCAGCCGCATTGGTTGAATCCTTGGCACGTGACTGTTCCCTTTAAATCTGTCGGCCTGCAGGCTTGGTTTCACCTTGAGCTTGGTCAAGCTAAGTGGATCGGAATGCCGAATGATCATAACATTCCATTAAAATACTTTAAAAGGCGTTGAAAAGAATCACGAAGAGAATGTTGCACAGTTTCTAAACAATGTAAGCGAATTTGACCTATCAAATGCAGAGGGTCGAATGTTATAATGTTAAGGCTGATGGGTCGAATGTTATAAGTTATGTTATAACGTTATGAAATTCGTCAAAAATCTTTATATCACTTTTAGTGAGGCCACCCACCGGTTTTTGACGATTCAAAAACGAAACGCAAAAAAATTAGGTTTTTTGCTAATATCATGGCCAGAAGTAAGAATTTCAAAATGACTTAAAGACAATTCATATTTACACATGATGGCCAGATTTCATCAAAATATTTCAAACACAACAAAAGTTATTCCACTTTTAGTGAGGCCACCCACCGTTTTTGACGATTAAAAAACGTAACGCAACAAAAGTAACAAAAACGTGATTTTATCAAGTCATATCTTAAATAATGGTTTGGAACTGAACTTGACAGTGATTCACAACTTGTGTTCAATGTGCCCACCACCAGTGCCAAAACTTCTTTTGAGTCTCTTTGCAAAGCTCTTGATGGACCTGCTGATTAATCTGACAGATTTCTTATTTACCAATTTGAGTGTCATCTTGCTAAGTGACTTCTCAGTGACGTTCAGCTACGCTGGTACCCTGTTCCTTTTTTAAATAGTAATAATAATGATCTTCTGGCATTATCAAAGCCTATTTGATAACAATTATTTGAGATGAGACTTAATAAAATCGTGTTTTTGATACTTTTTGCTGCGTTACGTCTGTGAATCGTCAAAAAACAGTGGGTGGCCTCCTTAAAAGTGCCATAACTTTTATTCTGTCTGAAATATTTTGCTGAAATCTGGCCATCATGTGTAGATATGAATTGTCTTTAAGCCTGTGAAATTTCATTTCGAAATTCTTACTTCCGGCCAAGATATTGGCCAGAATAATTAAACTGGTTTTTTGTTACTTTTGTTGCGTCGCGTTTTTGAATCGTCAAAAAACGGTGGGTAGCCTCACTAAAAGTGATATAACTTTTGTTCTGTTTGAAATATTTCTTTTGTAATTTGACCATTGTACGTAAATATGAATTGCCTTTAAGACTGTAAAGTTTCATTTAAAAATTCGTATGTTTGGCTGAAAACCGTAGGGGATTACTTTTTTTGGCGCACCCTGTATATATGTGTGTGTCTGGCCTAGTTAGCTACACTGGTAAGTGAGAGCGGCATTCATCTGTTGGTTGCAACGGACTGCGGTTCAAGCCCCGGGCTGGAAGTTGACATTCAGAGATTTAGATATCTCTGGCTAGCACATGTGGGACGCAGGGGCGCAAGCTCCTGCGGAGCGACCTTGGGCAAGTTGCTTACCCATCATTGTCTGTGGGGAAGGCAACGGGAAGCCACCTCACTCATCTCATCCCCAGGGGCGTAAAAGCCAATGAACCTGCCTTTGGGTAGAGAACCATCATCATCATCATCATGTGTGTATATATATTTGTGTGCGAGTGTAGGATGCGCACCCTGAGGTAAGATGGTGTCAGGTAAACTTGAAGCACTTCTGATTGGCCGGCGGTTTTCTTTATCCACCCATTGTTTACAAGAAAAGATCAAACTTTGACCTACTTGGATCTATTACTCTTCCCCCACAACCGTCTGCCTTGTCAAACTGATCGTGAGAAACTATTTATTGCTCTAATTAACGGGCCCTTATATACATTGAAAGACAGCTGAGTACACGTCGTCTGCTTTAGTGAGTGCTATAAATATAATGTCCCAATTCTACACATGTATGCGGAAGGAAATATCACTGTATTATGTCAATACAAATAAAAACGTTTCACAAAATTATCCAAGTCGCGGCAATTAAAGTGGGTCGGTTGGGTTACCGGAAACACAATATTTTTGTTGGCCTTACGACATTACGCTATTGCGCTAGAACAGTGGTGGCCAACCTGTGGCATGCAGGCGGCCTATGATGAGTGGAACGGAGGACCATGGAATGTTTGAAAAATATTCATACTAGGTCTGCTAATTTAAAATGTTATCTCTTAGGCGCCCCTGTATCTCCGTAGCTGCAATGACCAGAACAAGGTTAATTAACAAGACAGCCAGAGCCGTTTTAACGCCTAGTCACGCGAGGCACATGCCTAGGGCCCCCCGCAACAGGGGGGTCCCGTGGTGACCCAAACATACTACATCGCATAACAAATTAGCAACATGTTTTACGAACTTTGACGTATGTTAAACTTACATTTATTTTACACTGCTAGTACAAAGATTGCTGTGCTAGCCGTGTCAGGCTGTCAGCAGCATACTAGCCTATAGCCTATTATTAGCAAATGTAAAAAAAATTACACACATGCACATAGAAGGCATGAATGCAGAACCCTATATTCTGAGACTGAAAGATTGAGGCCGAAATCGTGTTATGTTCAGTGTTTAATCTAGGCATCTTCCTGGGGGAGCTTCGCCTAGAAGTGACTACCCCAACATTTGATCAAATAATAGCAGGTTTTTTGCTGCATTTTACATTATTGTAATACCCGAGCTCTATTATAGGTTACCATGTTATTTATTACTATCACGTGATTATAATGATAAAATCTACTGATATATGATACTATCACATTACAATGAGTATAGTTTACTGCTAATATTTTTACAAAGACTATTTTTTTTACAACTAACACTTAGTAAGATAGCATCATTATAGTCTACTACACGGCTTCCCGATTTTGGTGGTTCTTCCTTGATTTGTGTAACATTTGTAACAATTCTGATAGGCCTAACTGTGTCCTGGTCAGCAATGTAGGACCTTTTTGAGCAACGGGAATAAGATAATTCTAGTGCAAGAAAGTCGGACTTAGACTATATACACCTGTCTGTTGTTATTCATTATACTGCAATGGTAGTGGTCTAGATCGAAGCAGCAGAACTGAGTTGCAGAACTTGATGCGCATTACGCAAAGAAATTGTTATTGCAATAATAATTATACTAATTGAAATTTTCAACCATTCTTTTTATCAGCACTGAAATAATATAGTCATTTTGTTAAGATCGCAGCTTACAATGCCACCATCACATTGTGGAAACTGATAAAGAAATTATTATAGTTGTAAGAATATTTATTGAAGTCTTAGACTATTCAGGTCAGCACTGCAATAGTTGAGGAATTTTGATAAAATGGCAGCTTAAAATTCTGCCATTGCAATGTAAACTTCAAAATTTTCTGGTGGGGAGGGGTACATTCCCTCCCTTGCCCCTCCCCACTTGGCGCTACGCGTCTCAGTGACCGCCCCGCAAATAGCCTACTCGTTATCCGTCCTCCAGAAACCTTGAGTTCCCTCAGAAGAGGGGGACTAGATGAGACTCACATAGCCACGCTTAGAATTAAACCTAGTGTTTGTGCCTAGAGCCCCAAAATTCCTTAAAATGGTCCTGTACATAGCTGGAGACGGACACAGCTCAGAATTCAAAGTGGCTCATCAGTTGGCTGACGGTCAAAGTCCACTTTCTCCCTAGCATATTTCTCCCATTCACATGTAAGTTTCATCCCACTTTAGGATCAAACAAGGGAAGATCTTCTCAACTAGATATTTGGTATTGACAACCAGTAAAAAAGAAGTAAGAAGATGGCATTGTCTTGCAGGAGCTTGGCAGGAATTGGAAAGAACAGCATTTTCAGAAGAACAGTAGGCCTATTTATACTTTGGGAAAGTCATCCAAATTCTACTTGTCTGCTGTGTACCGTAACAGCTGTGGTCTGTAAATAATTAACATTGAACGACATTTCAGCGAGTTACATGGGAAGTGGGAACTCTAATGACAAATACCAACCTAGGTCAGCTATCAGGACTAATATTATCAGTCAGAGAAAGCACCTTTCAGGCAGAACAGCATTTTTCAGAAAAAGTGATGAATTAAAAGTGGCTGTCAGCGCCGGATTAAGGCATGTTCGACATGTTCGGCCGAACAGGGGCCCCACACTTTGGGGGGCCCACACATGCAACAAGATTTTTTTCATCATTGTTAATTATAATAGCAAAAATAAGTTTTAAATCTCTCTGAACGAATTGTGAAATTATTCGGAAACTACTGATTTTGACATACACAACTTTTGCACACATGTGGGGGAACTTGTTTGAGTTTCCAATACCAGGAAGATTGATCTTAAAATCAGCCAGAAATGCAAGTAAGAGCTATAAGTCTTAAGTGCTTATTTAAACACTTGATAGGCCTACCTCACCTGATCGGAACTCAAGTGCTATGCAACACATTATGGAAATAATGGCGTCATTATAATGATCGTGTACGCTGAAGATCCAATAGACACCCTCTTTTTACGAATTAAATCAATCAATCGCTTAAATTCATATGCTGCCTCTTAAAGACTTCTGCTCAAAGACTCTCCCAAGTCCCCACCCAGGCGGCCTGGTCAACAAGAAAGCCTAAGCATGAAGAAAAAGAAAGAGTCAGCAGAGTCACAAGGAAGCGAGAGAGCCACAGGAAGACTATTCCAGATAGCTGGACCTACTGTTGAGAATGCTCTTCACTGAGTGGTCAAAGAACGCGAAAAAAGTAGGCTTCAAGGATTCATGTGTAGCAGCGAACAGCGGCGCCAAGAGAAAGACGCTGGGGCGAAAAGCTCAAATGGTTTAGGATGAAGCTTGAGCCATGCAAGGTCTTCTACTAGCGCAACCGTGAAAATATAATTTTATGTTAGTTTGTAATCAGTGGCGGCGCTACAGCAGGGCAAATCGGGGCAAATACCCTGGTAAAAACCATTTGCCCTGGTTGTTTTTCTACGCAAGACTGCCAGAAATTTTCCTTGTGAAGCATTCATTAGGAGCGTAAAATCGCTGCAGCACTGTTTGCTTGTAATAGTGAACTTGATATATTATGCTCTGGTTAGAAGAAAATGTCTTGTGGCGGAAAGTTGAGCCCTCGAACTGCAACACCTCGGCTGCAAAGCGGCTGCCCGGTCGGTTCGTGGATGGCCGTCCACCGATCGGGCGGGTGCCAGTCCAAATATGTCTCGCATGTTGTTTCAGGGGGGAAACGCAAGTCCGCCTTTGTCATCTTTCGAAGGTAGTGCAGCTCTTCCGACCGATTCGCCTCACCCAGGAAACACACGACGATGTACTGAAGACACACAGTTTATTCTCGTAACACGAAACTGGCAGCACGACTGTCTTCGACTGCCCCTCGCTGACTGACTCTCATGTCGACTGTCCCTCGCTGACTGCCTCTCGCTGACTCGTCGCTGACTGACTCTCACTGACTGACTACAGAGCAACGGGCTCCCTTATATACCCGGCAAGGAAGGCACGCCCGCAGCGGACTTCAAAGAGAAGCCGCCGCCTAACTAAGAGTGGCATAAACGATCGCCGCCTCGGGGGGAGAGGGAGACATAAAGACGCCGCCGCCGCCCGGCGGCAAGGCACAAACGATCGTCGCCGCGGGGGAGAGGGAGGCATAACGAGACGCCGCCGCAGCCGATAACAACGTCCCCAATCAGGTGGCGAGGCATAAACGATCGCCGCCATGGGGGAGAGGGAGGCATAAAGAGACGCCGCCGTGGCCAATAACAGCGTCGCCGCGTGAGAGGTAAAGAGGCAGGCCGGTGACCGACCGAGAGCTGTACACGAGCGGCTGTAGGAACACTATCGCGGGGAAAATCGAAAAGGCCAACAGCGCACGGGCGGGCTTAAACGATAAACGTGCAAACAGGGGGGAAGGGCGGGTGCTACAGAAGCAGAGGCGAACTCAATTTCACCAAAGCCTTACCATGAATCACTTTATGCCGTAAAAGATACAAACTTTATCACTAGATTGGAACATAAAAAGACCTGTTGACATTGTAAAAATAGAAGTAATGAATGAATAATAGACGAATTGAATGCAATGTTGAATGCAACACGTTTTTTGTGTCATTTCGTCGTGCTTTTGTAAGGCTGGGGCTCCCACAGTTTTACTGAACAGGGCCCTCACCACATTTGTTGATCCGGCCCTGTTGGCTGTCAAACTTATACAAGTTAAGTCTGATATCAGCAATTCAGCATGAATCTAAAACTTATTCTGATCGCAGAGTAAAGGCTTTGTCAACTTTTGTAAAGGTTCAGGTGATCCCAAAATTGAAGCAATAACAATGAGACCTTGAGGCTCAGTATACTTGTCAGAGTAAGAAAGTACCATAATTTTATAGCTAGCCATGAGCTAATGCTGTAATGCCACTAAATATGCATAGTTACTTTATGTCAGGGCATGTTTTAAATTAGAACAGGTCACAGTGTCTCTTGTCTGGTATATGTGGTGGCACGCATACGGTACGCGTGTATTTTGTGGCATACTATGTACAAAAGGTTGGCCACCACTGCGCTAGAATAATGATTTGAGGTATCCTTGTATGCACACGATGACCTTAGGTACTCGATGACCTGTGCTCGGTGACCCAGACATGCGTTGTTGATTGACAGGTGAAAGCTGGGTTTAATTAAACAGTGGTAATTCCTCATGTTTACTTGACAACTAAACTAATCAAGCACACACCAAAAGCAGCCAAACATGGATGATGTGGCTTCTATTATAAATCACATCTTGCAGGAACCAAACTCCGCGATCCTTTGGCAACAACTACTATCCTTTGGGCTCTGACCCTCATCCATCCAATCACAGAGGTAGAAAAACTAAAGTCTGCATTAATGAACTTTTCATGGGCTTCCTGGTCAGTCCAATTTCGAGCAGACTGCAGCATGGTCCCATCATGGGTGGTTTGTGGGACCACCGACAAGGATTATCCCTCGGTCCGTGCCTGATGCAATTTTCTTTCACAGAAACACCCCGCAAAGCTCCTTAGATTTTGTCAGGGTGTGCGCTGGAGAGTTTGTGCTATATGCCCTCTCGATGTTGAGTTGTTTCCTGTTAGAATGTTTAATATATAAATGTCATCCAGACCTGTGTATTCATTAAGTAGGCCACCAGACGGGATGTTGTGTGGACAAATCGCTGTCAATGGTTGTCTCATTGAGGATTGTGACATGATAAGAATTTAATTAATTGGCAGACAGCTGGGCTGGTTAATTATGCATAGACGGCACCGAGTCTAATGACTTTGTGGGCGGTGCCAATGAGACGCGGCACCCGGCAGACGGATCCCATAAGACTATGGAGATGAAGCTTAATGGGTTGGAGCTTAATGAGGTCACATGGGTGGCAAAGAATTCTTCCTCACCCCACTACTTACAAATATATTAATTTGTATTATGCTAAACAAATTTTTTCGAGGGCAAAGGCCTCTGTACAGTTGTCATAAGCCCTCGTCAAATCTGGATCCATGCATATTAATTTCAAGATTATAAGAACCTTACAACTGCATTTGCTGCTTGTCTAATTTCTAGGACGCCAAAGCTACAGGCAAAACTAAATAGCAGGACTATTTTTAACGTGCAGTTGTACACAAAATGTGCAGTTCTAAATGGATTTGTGCAGTTGTAGAAACACTGCTGTACAGTTAAAACTAGCAAAAAAGGTCATTGTTCTCTGATTGGAAGTAATTTACCATGGAGGATGAGACAGGAAAGAAGGGATTGTGCAGTTCTAAAAATTCCTTAAAAACACCCTGTTAAATAACAAAAAACAATTAGATACTTTGGTACACCTCTTCCAGCAAAAATAAGGTACTTCATCATTTTGTAATATGTGCAAAATTCATGCAAATGTTTCATTTTTGGAGCACTTTTTTCATTTTTTGCGCAAATTTCTGAGAGTAGCTGTTTGCTTGCAACATGTTCAAGTGTATTTGTGCATTCATCCTGAAACTGGATTTTCTTATTAAACAAATGGGTCAGAGAAATAGTGGGCATTTCTCAACTTTGTCGACAATGCCTGTTGAAACAGTGAACCATACCTGTGATTGCAGACCAAGCTAACCAAAGAGTTCAACAGCAGGTTAGAAAATTGTTTCTGGAAATCATTCCAAATGAAACCTTCCTTCCTATGACCCAGATGCATTTCAATTAGAAATCATTGACATTCAACAGTGATTTCAAGATGGCATTTTCTCAAAATGGCTCACTAACTTTATATGTTAAAGATATTTCTGGAGAAGCATTTCATGCTGTGAGTACTTGTTTTCAAAAATCTATAATTCTATGTTATCCTATAGTCGACTGATGGCAATTGATTACATTATTATAATTAAATTATGTTCAGATCTAAACAGTAAACCATACCAGTCAAAAATTTTAGTTAGCAAATATTATGATGCTTAACAAAAATAAATATTAGCCTACTGAATTTCATATAATGTTAAAAATTCTGCGTCTTTTGCTTGGCGTGGCAGTTATAAACGCCACGGCAGCAATGTGCTAATACAAGATTTGATTTCGTGGACACGTAAAAAGTCTGGACTTTTAATGTCTCAGTAGTCTAAGCTAAACTGCTTGATGTCGGCTCAGGATTGAATTAAATATTGCTGCCTAACAGGAGAAGAAATAGAGACAGGAATAATTTCTCAGGTTTGTAATTGGTTAAAGACAAGGTTATGAAATATGATACCAAGATAGTTGTGAGATTGGAATGCTCGACCGTTGCTGTCAGGCAGGCTTTGCGTGGGTGAGGCGAATAGGAAGTATGATGTTGCATGAATGCATGATATTGATGAATGCATTGACAGGTAGGATGAAGATGATTGGTCGGTGAGAGTACCGACAGTGGCGATGAAGGGATTTGAAATACAAAGAGGTTAAGGAAAAAGGCTATGTTTCGGAATTTAGACTATGGAGAAAATTTGAAAAAATGGAACGAACTCATGCAGAAAAACAGGCTTGGCTTTACAAAGTAGTCGGTAAAAGTAAAGAAAATGAAATTTCTGACTTCATGCGACTTGCATGGCTGGCCACCCCCACGTGACCAATAATTGACTTTCTTTTTCGACACCACAGTTCTAAATATCCAGCATGACCGATGAACATCATCATCAATCATAAACAACCGTGGGCTCAATGCCCTTAGGTGTCCGATGCTTTCTTCACAATGTCTGTCCACTCAAGTCTGTCCTGAGTTGCATGCCCCAGCTTCTGTAGGTCTTTTCCACACCAATCCATAATGTCATCCACCCACTCTTGATGCGGCATTCCTCTTTTGTTGTTGCCCTCTGTTATTCCAAACATGCGAGGCCCGTGAGTGCTCAGCACCACCCGAAATTGGCCATGCGAGGCCCACCTATGCATGGGCACCACCAGAAATCAGCCAACAAGATGTGCTTTTTATGATTATTATTTCTCTGTTGGCATTGCTTATCTATAAAAATCATTGAGTCCTTTGCATATTTTCTTTTATCTCAGTTAGTCTAACTTACTATTACTCCAGTTTTACCCCGTTCGGTAGTCTGCCGTTCTGAACTCCATACGAATACGAGGAAAATCTCGAAATCCTACTCATTCGATCCGCTTCAGTCATTTTTTTTATTACGGACGAAAGCGACGATTTGAATGAGTTTCTTTTTATTGCACATGCTAGGCTATATAATGATCCTCACTGCGCGAGAATCACCTCCCGCATCACAAAAGCTGGATATTGTTTTGTCTGCGTTAATTAACAAATCAGCCTTGACTAAATTGTCTGTAAAAACTATTTGAAAAACTATCTTCAATGGCACAATGTTAATATTGGCTCACTAAATAGTGGTTAATGTAAACAGAATTTTGTATTTCTTGTGCAAAATTTGAGTCTGTTGAGTGTTGACCTAATTAGGGGAGAGTGCTTCAAGATTCAAGTTGGTCCTGGGCACGATGTTAAACTGCATCCATCCTCCGCCACAGGGAACCAACAACGTCCCTGTGCCGGTCCTAAGCCCGGACAAAAGGAGGAAGGTTTGCCAGATGGGTGGCGATACGCTGGCAGTAAAAGACCAAGACGATTGAAATCCGCAAAACCACGGCACAAGTGACATAGCGACCCAGATATGCTTCAAGGTGTCATGATGTGGAGCTGACATGCACAGGTCGGTCAGGACAGACCAGTGGAGAGAGTCGGGGGAGAGAGCATGGGACACATACGGGCATTGACCCAGGTTGTCCTTCATGCCTCTCTCCCAATATTCTCTTCAATCAGACAAGGTGGTCTAGCTGCTCCAAGATGTTAATGGTATGGATCTGCTGACCGGACCGGTTGAAGCTGGGAAACATGATGCGAGACAGACTCAGGCAGAGAGTGGCGTCGGACCCCTACGGGCATTTAGCCCAAGGATTTTGATGATGCTTCAAGATGCCCATGCTAACGAAGATTGCTTTTCTTCTGTGTGGATTCCAAGAGAAGTACATGTTGACCCAAATTAAAGAGTCATCAGATTTTTTTAGCAATTGGGAAGAACATTTATTGAAGTCTTAAATCATATCTTTAGACAATAAAATAATGGGAAATTGTGATGAGATAACAGCTTAAAATGTCACTATAGTTGTGTGGAATTTTTTTTTAAACAACGGCAGGATGCTTTTCAAGTCTTAGACCACGACAATTCGTAAAAATGACAGCCTTATAAGCTATGCTACCATCGCAGTGTGGCAAAAAATTCGAAAATGGTTAGGAGCACATCCCATCCTCAAACCCTTCGGCCTTTCTCTGCTCGACGATCGTCCTTTGACCGCGAGTTCGTTCCCTAAAACTCATGAACAAGTATCCGTCTATGAACAGAGGTCATTCCAATAACTCTTCTATCAAAAAAGGCTCAAAAAATTTTTCCGCGCTCACACGCGGATTTCTTTCATATTACCTTGGGCACTCACACTCTTCGGGTCAACTCAGCGCTTTTGATTCCAAACATCAGAGTCTTGATCTTTCTATCATCTTTCATTCTGCAGATATGTCCGAACAATCTCAGTTTTCATTTGATAACCTTCTGCATTTTATAAGTCAAATCCACCCTTTCGCAGACCTCTTCATTGCTAATCTTCTGTGTCCAACCTGTCCACAAGATCTTCCTAAAGCATTTTCTCTCAAATGCCAACACTCTTCTTTGAGAATCTTTTGTTAGTACCAACTACCAATGTCTTGCATCCATACATCATGCTGCTGAACACACATGTCTTTAGTACCTCCAACTTCGTTTTTATGGTAATTGATTTGCTTTTCCAAATTCAACACCGCTGTTTCCCCTTGTTATTCGTATCTTTATTTCACTCTTGCAAACTAGGTCAAATGTCAAATTACTTCCAAGGTAATTAAACCTCTCTACATTCTCCAGGGGCCAAATTTATGTCCTTGTCTTATATCCTAGTCGCTGACTAAATCAAGCTAGTTGGCAACTAACGGATAAATCCGGATTCACCACGACCTCTTAGCCGTGTAAGTGACGACAAGCGCTAGTCTACCTATGAGGGCCGTGTAAGCCTATAAGTCGCTGTCTTAAAGGCAAAACATGGGGGCGGCACATTCGCGATTCGTCCACTTCAATGCGGTTTACACCATCAAAGAGTGTTTTAGAGGCACCACATTTGATTCCGCTGGCTGTGGGGCGTTAAACTGATTTATGCTTTTCATTTTCACCGTCAAAAAACGTCATTAATGTGTGACAAAACGCATTTTAGATCGCAAAATGTACCGCCTGAGGCATCTTCCGCGGGCGATGTAACGTCCATGTTTATTTCCATATATGCGGACAGCCCATTTAATTATATAACGTCTATCCCCCTACCTATTTAACTTGGTGGCGGAAATGGCAATGCCAGAGGTTCTGGAACAATATAAGGGAGGATTCAAAATAGGGGAAGAAGAGTGTCAAATCTCAGATATGCGGATGATATTGTGTTGGTTGCCACATCATCGGAGGAGCTTGAAGAATTGATACAGAGGGTGGTGGATGCAGGGAAAAAAATATGGATTGATATTTAACAAAGGAAAAACGAAAGTGATGACTACAGATAGCAGGGAGATTGAAATTTATGTGGAGGGAGTGGTGTTGCAACAGGTGGATAAGATGCAATATCTAGGAACCCAAATAACTGTAGATGGAAGACGTGAGGAGGATATACGGGCAAGACTGGGAATGGCGAAGGGAGTGTTGTCAGGCATGAGTACAGTATGGAAAAACAGAGGCATCACCATACCAACCAAACTGCGAAAGTTGAGGACACTAATATGGCCAATTGCAACATATGGAGCAGAGTCGGGGACATACAGGAAGAGTGAAGTGAGAAGAATAAAGGCTTCTGAAACAACATCATACAGAAGAATATTACGAATACCGTGGATGGCTAAGAGAAAAAATGAGGAGGTGCTACAGAAGGTGGGTGGCGAACGGCTTTGAGGAGAGGCAGTAGTATACCCCGCAGTCGATCGAGTCGTGGGCTACGATCGACTTGACTCGCGCGACGATCGACTTCGCCGACGACTCGATCGACTTGGCTCGGCCGACGATCGACTCGATCGACTCGCCGACCTCTTGACGACTCGATCGACTTGGCTCGGCCGACGATCGACTCGATCGACTTCGTCGACTTGACCTAGTTTTGTCTTTTGCTCACCATCTGCAGTTACATGATCTTAAAATGAAATTCTATGATAATAGATCTGTGTCATAAATCTGTGTGACGTAACAATAAGCCTAATTTCGTATTCTCAATGAATTTATAGATTTGCACTGTAATCGTAGTGACGTCACAATAGGTTTCGTTTTAGATTATGTAAATGAATCTCAATAATTATTACGGTAGATCTGTGTAATAATCGAAGTTAGTCACAATAGGCCTAGGTTATACTCTCAAAATGTACTTCTATAATAACAGATCATTATCATAATCGAAGTTAGCCATAACAGGCCTATTTCATTCTCAAAATGAACTTCGTTAATAGTAGGTCTGCATCATGACCAAAGTGACGTCACAATGGGCCTAGTTTTATATTCTCAAACTGAACGTTTAATAAGAGATTTGTATCATAATCAGAGCGATATTGCATTTAAACAGACCCAGTTTTGCATTATGAAAATGAAATAACATGACAGCAGATCTGTATCATAATCGAAATGACACCACAATAGACCTAATCTCGTTTTCTCAGTGAACTTATTTAATTGTAGAATTGTCTTATAATAGAAGTGACGTCATAAAAGGCTCCATTTTATATTCGCAAAATGAACATAATATACTGGTAGATCTGTATAATAATCGAAGTGACGTCACAATACACCTTGTTTATATTCTCAGTAGGCCTATGCACTTCTATAATAGTACATTTGTCTCACAATCGAAGTGACGTCACACAAGACCTTAATTGTTTATATTCTCAAAATGCCCTTCCATAATAGGCCTAGTACATTTGTATCATAATCGATGTGACGTCACAATAAGCGCTGTTTTTTTAATTCTCGATGTGAACTTATAACATAATAGTAAAATTGTATCATAATAAGAGTGACGTTACAATAGGCATAGGCCTAGTTCTGTATTCTCAACATTAATGAATTAATATGACAGCAGATCTGTGTTCTGATCGAAGTGACGTCACAATTAGCCTAATTTCGTTTTCTCAGTGAACTTATTTAATTGTAGAATTGTATCATAATCGAAGTGACGCCATAAAAGGGTCCCGTTTTATATTCTCAAAATTAACATATACATGACTTGCATGCAGGCATATAATAGTAGATCTGCATCATGCTCATTCAGGAGTGGAACCAAGAAAGAGGGCAATCCGGCCACGCCCCACCCCAATCAGAGATTCACATATGGCATGGTCCCTCCCTCCATAAGGTTTCAAGAAGCTGTAAATCAGCGCAATGGGAACAGGAAGGTGAGAGAGAAAGTAGGCCTAGCACACGACTAGAAAGTCATCAGATTTTAAATAACCAGAGTCGCCACGGGTTTTTAGAAGTTTTTTGGGCGAAAGACTAAAAAAGATTCTTTCGGCGGAAGAGCAGCGAAAATTATTTTTGACCCAAGAAGACAAATTTTGTCCACCCTCTCCAAAATTTCTGTATCCACCCCTGTATTCGTTCAACTCAAATCGAAAACGTACGTCTATAGTCAACTTTCACAGTTTCACTAACACGAAATCGCCAGCTGCCAAAAGGTTCGTTAGCTGAACTTGTGTGCAAAAACTGAATTACGTCATTATATCATGTAGGTCACTTTGAGACTTCAAGAAACAGTAGGCCTAAGTAAAATATTTCTAAGTCGAGTCGAGCAGATGAAACAACGATCGACTCGACTTGCAAGTCGACGATTTTTCGATCGACTCGACTTGGCAAAACGCACGATCGACTCGACTTGCAAGTCGATCGAGTCGACGATTTTTTGATCGACTCGACTTGGCCGAGTTATGATCAACTCGATCGATCGACTCGATCGACTGCGGGGTATAGGCAGTAGGGAGGAAGTTGTTACTTTGGTCACATCATGAGGAAGGAAAACTGTATGGAAAAGGATATAATCACTGGAGAAACAGAGGGGAAGAGGAGACCATGTAGGATGTGGGTCGACGACGTGAAAGAGTGGACCGGGATGACGATGGAGCAGGCGATTCGAGCGGTGCAGCAGAGATCTTTTTGGAGACAATCGTCCTTTGTGCCGCCCCAAAGTTCGAACTTACGAATAGGGCACCGACGTCGACGATGTTCTAGCCATTGTAGTTTATCTTACCTTGCTGCCTTTCTCCCCCTGTTGCAACTTTCCTTGAATTTATGATGTTACATTCTGCTACATCTGATGAAATCCTTCTCAGTTTTATCTCCCTCTTTTCCTGTACCAACTGCAGCATCTCTTGTGTTACCCATCTTTTCCTGATTCTCTCTTCTCTTAAAACCGCCTCCTGCAATGCATCATTTATGGCTGCAGTTAGTTTCACTGTTCTGCTTTCCAAGTTATGCTCCTCTTCAAGTTCTTGCAAATTTCTTTCAAGTGCTTGTCGGTAAATAGTCCCGATGGATTCGTCATTCAGTCGTGCAATGTTCCTTCGCTTCATGACACATGGTTCGTGCATTTCTTTAATTTCAGTCTGATGTTTGCAATGACTAAACTGTGATCCGAGTCTATGTCCGCACCTTGAAAAGCGCCGCATAACTGCACTGCTGTACTCCACTTTCTTTTTATCAAAATCAGATCAATCATATTTTTGTTTGTTCATCGCTAGATCACCAAGTCCATTTTCCGCACTGATTTTGCTGGAATCTTGTGTTACAGATCATCAGGTCATTGTCTGCTGCAAACTCCATGAATCTTTTCCCCCTTTCATTCCGTTCTCCAAACCCAAATTTGCTCATAACACCTTCCCATCCAGTTCTATCAGTAACATTTAGACCTAGCATTCCAGTCTTCTCCTATGATCAATATGTCTTTCTCCTATACCTCTGTTAGCTTGGAGTAAAAATCTTCAATATCCTCATCCGTACTTTGTGCCGTTAGTGTGTAAACCTGGATTACTGTAATGTTAAATGGCTTTGCTTTGAACTGTGCCAGCCCAGCATCATCCTTTCGTTCACTGGTCTGTACCGGATGAGTGCATTTTTAGCTCTTTTGCTGAGAAGAAATCCCACTGATGCCGATGAGCGATAATATGCGCTCGAGGGATAAGTAGCTAAAAAGAGTCCCAAACTGATTGATGATAAATTATGCAGCTAGTAGTCCAAAGCGGCCAGTAAGTAAGTAATCAATCGAAGCAGGCCTGTTCCTTCCATTATTTCGGCACATTTAGTCTACAATCATTCGATCATATTAAACGTTGCATTTCCAAATCGTGTTACTTTCTCGCTTCTATTCACCGCATATTTAACCCTCATATATCATGTTTTTGCTTTGATTACTTACTTACTGACCGCATTGCATTGTGGGATGCAGGTGATAGGATGCTGCGCTCTATTTTAGTGCAGTCATTGGTAACCATATTGTTTTTGTATACAGGCATGGAGTCTTCGGGATTACCACGAAAATTATATCAAGGAAACTAGCTAACTAGAAAAACTCTGGCTTACTTATAGTATCCGGGACCAATGTGTCGGTTAGGGTCAGGTTTATAGGTCCAGGGGTCGGTTATGGTCAGGTTAAGCATTGTGAGGGTCAGGTGAGGCGTCGTGAGGGTCGGTTAGGGTCAGGTTAAGTGTCGTGAGGGTCGGTTAGGGTTAGAAATAGGGTTAGTGTCGTCATTCGGTCCCGGATACTATAAGTATGGTGGATGTTACCGACGGCTCTGTAGCACGTAAACAGTATGGCCATCAAAGATAGAGGCAGAATAGAGCGGTCTGATCAATAGTCCAATGTTTCCGCGAAAGAAAGTAAATCAATCATTGATCAGAACAATAATATTTTCTTTATTGAACAATCTGCAGCTACAATGTACAGTTATACAATTGAAACAACTCACTAAAACGCAAACTACAGAAGACGTAAATCTTAACTACTAATAGAACAGCCTGCAATAAAAGACGCTAATAGCAGCTAATAGCAGCCTACAAAGCACGTCAGTCGTCCACCCTAGGGTGCGCGATCTCTGTAGCCTACCTCTCGCTTTTCATGTCAGCGTGTTAACCAATGTGCTACCGGGCCCCCCTCAAAGACCATGGAAACGTGTATTTTCAGAAATATCAACAAGTTTAAATAGGTTAAAAAAACACAAGATTGTCCGATTACATTTGGTAAGCCTGAATAAGCTGTTGTGTAAAGTAAGTAGAAGAGTACGCTAGAAGTAGTGTAGCACTGTAATTTAGCTTCCAATTTGCGTTTGAATTTATAAACAGTGGGTAGGTGTAAAGGTCAATCGATGTTGTTGTATTCTTTAGCTTATTAATATTTATAGAAATATACCTTTTCAAAAGTTTTCATGGTCTTTTGACCACTGACTAATAAGCAGAATAATTGGGGGCAAAACTGCACAATCGGGGACCGCTATTAATAGTTTTTGTGTAACGTTGTGTTTTTAATTTGTGGGCGTGACTTCTTTACGGAAACGAAATATTGGAGTAGATATCACAAGAGATGTCATTTAGTATTAATTAGTCATTTTAATATTTCGTTATAAAATGTTCATTATGAACGCTTCGAAGTTTTCGAAGAAAACATCAAAAATAATTTAACTTTTTTGAGTGAACTCATCCACATAACTAGCGTATCGGGACCGAGTGACGGCACTAACCCTAATACTAACCCTAACCGACCCTCACGACGCCTAACCCGAGCCCTAAACGACTCCCACGACGCTTAACCTGAGCCCTAACCGACCCTCACGACGCCTAACCTGAGTCCTAAACGACGCTCACGACGCCTAACCTGAGCCCTAACCGACCCTCACGACGCCTAACCTGAGCCCTAACCGACCCTCACGACACCTAACCTGAGCCCTAAACGACCCTCACGACGCCTAACCTGAGCCCTAACCGACCCTCACGATATCTAACCTGAACCCTAACCGACCCCCACGACGCCTAAGCTGAGCCCTAACCGACCCTCACGACGCCTGACCTGAGCCCTAACCGACTCATTTAATTCACTTCTTAAAGTCTTTTAAAGAAAATTAATCGCAATCAAATTTGCATAGAGTAGCATCTTTTGCATAATGCGTAATCTATGTCATGCGCTTGCCGGCCAATCATAGCACGACATGCAACCGGAAGAAAAACAGGAACAGACCAATTGCGGTTAGTCAAACAAGAAGATAAAAATATTTAAAATATTACGCAAAATTAAAAACACAACGTTACGCAAAATCTATTAATAGCGGTCCCCGAATGTGCAGTTTCGCCTAATTGGGCTATCGACCGCCGTAGCCCAAAAGGCAGAATAGACCGCTCTATTCTGCCTTTTGGGCTATCAATCGCCGTAGGTCAGACCGCTCTATTCAGCCTCTATCTGTGACGGCCATACTGTTTACGTGCTACCGAGCCGTCGGTAGCATCTACCCTATAAGTTTGCCAAAACTCTTATAAATATGTATTATAATTGAAAATCTGAAAAACAGAGAAAATACGGTAAATACGCACACTGCATGCCCGTACTCCAAACAATATGGTTGCCAACGAATGCAATAAGTTAGAGCACGGCCACCTATCGACGGCATCGCAACATGCATCCCAACATGCAAAGCGCTTAGTAAGTACGTAACCGGCTCATTGCCCACATGCAAGATAAATCCAACTTCTAGTTTGCCGAGAATCCTTTTAATCGATCCAGCTTTCTGTTTAGGCAAGAATTTGTTCGATAAAACCCGCTTCTATTTCGTCAGCAAATATTTTTCAAAAATGTTTTATTGAAAATTATTGTTTATTAATCCAGCTTCAATTTCAGCAGAATGACTGCACTAACCTTAAAACTAACCCTAATCGACCCTCGCGACGCCTAACCTGAGCCCTAACCGACCCGCACGCGATAATTCGCAAACCGCTCCATAGCCATTGCCGTTCCACCTCTATGGAACAAACTTCCGCCAGCACTTCGGCAAACTTCCGACCCATCATACGAACTCACCAAAACCCCACCTCTCGCTATCTCCCCACAGGTCTTTCACTCAAAACTGAAAACATTGCTCTTTCAAAAATCCTATCCTGATTCTTCCTCTTCTCCTCACATCCCCCGCCACTTCAACTCTAAACATCACCCACCTTAGCCGTCCATCTATCTGCCTGCCTGACTCTCCGGACTTGACCCGCTGCCCAGGGCCGGCCTTAGCCCAAGTGGCGCCCTAGGCAAGGCATACATTTGGCGCCCCAGGCATAGGCCTGCATTTGGCGCCCTTGGTTTTCCACTCAATTGTTCAGCCCACGTTAGAATCTAAAGATGAATTAGGCAGAGCCGGTATACGCTTACAGGGCCGTAGCCAGGATTTTATTTCGGGAGATATTTTCTTGACCGTGAATTTTGAGGTGCGTAGATGCTGCGGGCGACTTTTTTGGGCGAAATTTTCTGACGACTTTTATTAGTCGTCGAATTTTCTGACGTCCAAAAAACACTATTTTCCGCGATTTTCGACTATTTTCTGCTCAAAATTACATTACACACTGTCATGTGCTAGCAAATACATAATTATTTCATTTTTACATTAGATTCTACTTCATTTGGGGAGGGGTGTTCAAACAACCAAAACATCCCCCTAGCTATGGCCTTGTAGGCCTACACTCACCTGAGTAATTCATTATAATTTCTTTATTAGTACACTATCTTCCTTGGTTTGGCGCTGTCTCGCGGGTGTGGCCCCTGTTTATTTGCAGGAGCTCTGTTGCTCCACCCTGAACGTCCAGCGCCGTGGCTCTCTCCGCTCTTCTAAACAGGCTCAGCTTCTTGTCCCCCGGTCACGCACTTCTATCACACAGAACCGTGCCTTTTCTGTCGTTGGCCCTACAACCTGGAATGGGCTTCCTGTGGAACTACGTCTTGTGCCTAGAGCCTTTGAGACTACGTTCTACTCTGCTCTTAAAACTATTCTTTTTAACCGTGGTTGGGTCGGGAGCGCTTCTGAGTAGATACTCTTGAAGAGGCGCTATATAAGTGTTTGAAATGAATGAATGAATGAATGAATGAATGAACTGAAGGCTAAATAATATTCAATTTTGTGGAGAATGGTATAAGTTAAAAAATATTAAGATACCTTCTTGTGGAAATGGCGCCCTCTTTGATGGAAATGGCGCCCTCTAGAACTTGACGCCCCATGCAACTGCCTGTTTAGCCTATGCCTTAGGTCGGCCCTGCCTCAGCTACTGCCCTTTCTTCATCATCGTCCCTACTAGACTATTTTATTTCAACATGAATAAAGGGCAGGCTGTAATGTTGTAATCTCATCTTCATACTCATCAAGGTCCACTCCCATTTCATACATTTCATTTCTTGCACATCGTCACTATCGAAATTGAGCGTCGCGTATTTTAACCTGTCTCCTAAAGCAAAGAGTAAGGAATGTCGTTAAAAATCGAATTTTATTTGTCGATTTAAAATTTATGCAGTCCTTGAAATTGAATTAGGCCAGCCTGAACAGGTGCAAAGAATCCATAATTATTTTAAATTCCTTCCATTAGACAAAGTTTTGAGTTTAAAAAAGAATAAAGTGTAACAAAATAAATTCGCCGGTGCCGCGGCGCCCCCCAAAGACTGCGGCGCCCTAGGCAACTGCCTACTTTGCCTATAGCTAAGGCCGGCCCTGCCGCTGCCTATCGATTTTGTTTTGATTGAGCGCCTGTGAATAAGCTGGTTCCCGCGACTTGGCTTTTGTGGGCGCTGTAAAAGTCTCGAGATTACGATTACGATTACGATAAATCTATTTCGCCAGGAAATATTTTTCATCGAATTTATAAATTTTGGTGGTTGGATAAACAACAAGAACCCATCACATTAAAAGTTTCTTATTCACAACGCTTTAATTTTTATGTTGCTATTTGCGTATATTACCGGTACTTACTTACTGAGCGCTTTGCATGTTGGGATGCATGTTGCGATGTCGTCGATAGGTCGCTGCGCTCTATTTTCAGTGCATTCGTCGGCAACCATATTGTTTGGAGTACGGGCATGCAGTGTGCGTATTTACCGAAAATACCACTCAATCATATTTTCATCAAAAGATGCTGTCTATGACCAAAACACAAAAACTACAAAAGAAATACTCACTATCAAGGCAACAAAACGAGCGACATCAATGGTTATAAAACTTAGAGGTGAATAGGGATCGTAATTGATTTATTATGCCTGATTTACATATATCAATATCAGCAAGGACGATGCAATATCAGTAGTGGACAGTCAGCGGCATAGACATCATATATTATAATATATGATGTCTATGGTCAGCGGGCTGCGGTGGCCAAAGATTATAAATATAACCAATAGCCATGGATCCACATTAATCTGGCCTTAAGTGCGAGAGCGTCGCGCCACCTAGTGCTACGGGTGTAGGCGCGTATCTGTAAAGGTAAACAAAAATCTTTCGTTTCAAATTTCAAACAGCTCAGTTTGACGGATGATCACAAGTTAAAACAAGAGTTTAATTTAATTTTCAGCAGCCAGCAGGGCGCCCATCATATCCTACTACCCCAGAATACATAAATGTGCTACTACCACAGAATAAATAACTGCCTGCTGACAACTTTTCTTTGATCACGTGATCATTACCAACCTTTCTTTTCTATCGAAATTAACTAACGAATTGTCCTTGCCCGCCTAAACGATTACCTTTCTTCTAACTCACTCCTCAATCCCCACCAATCTGGCTTTACTAAATACCACTCCACAGAAACTCTACTCGTCTCTCTCTACAATAAACTGGTCTCGGCCGTCAGTCATCAGCAAGTCTCCTGCCTCTGTCTCCTTGACATCTCCGCTGCATTCGACACCATCGATCACATCATCCTGCTTAATCGACTCTCTTCAACTTTTGGCGTCTCTGGCACTGCTCTACTCTGGTTCGAGTCCTACTTGTCTCCCAGATCTTTCTCTGTTAAAGCCTCCAGTCACTGTTCGAAACCTCTTCCACTATCTTGCGGAGTTCCTCAAGGCTCCGTCCTGGGTCCACTCCTCTTCATTCTCTACACCACTCCTTTAATTAAGTCATCTCATAACATCCTCGTATGCTGACCACCATCTCTATGCAGACGACACCCAACTCTTCATATCCTTTTCCCCAGGCTTTCTCCACCTCCATTGCTGAACTTCTCAATATGGTCAATCTGATCTCTCAATGGATGTAAATGTAAATGTAATCGCAAATTTATATAGCGGCTGTGTTATGGCTTCGACCCTGAGGGTGATATCCTTCACCACCGCTACTCCACGTTTATATTGCGACCGAGCCACCCGCAGTAAAGATCCGAGAAATTAATCTCTGACCGACCGGGAATCGAACCCGGGCCGCAGGCGCGGCGAGCGGGCTACCAACCCACTCGGCCACCGAGGATCTCTAGAGGATGTCGTCCAACCTCCTCTGCCTCAACCCCTCCAAAACAGAGTTCATTATTCTAGGCCTTCCTGACCAAATCAAGAAAATCCCTGACCTTTCAATGCACCTATCAACTTCATCTCTTACCTTCACCTCTGATGCTCCGGTCCGCAATCTTGGTTTGATTCACACCTCTCCTTCTCTAACCACGTCTCTATAATCTATCGCGCTCCTGCTTCATGCACATCCGGGACCTCCGACGCATCCGACCCAAGCCTGATTTCAAAACTGCTTCCACCATTGCTATGTCCATCGTCCACTCAAAGCTTGACTATTGCAATTCCCTGTTCTTAAACCTTGATTCCACACAACTTACCAGTAAGCGCCTCCAACTCATGCAGAATTCTCTTGCTAGAACCGTCACCAGAACACCCAGACATCATCACATCACCCCCATCCTCAAGTCTCTTCAGTCTTCACTGGTTAAAAATCCCAGAGCGAATTCACTTAACAGTTCTCTCCTTAACATACAACTCCTTACAATGCTCCCAGCCCAGATATCTTCGCGAACTGTTCACCATCCAGCCTACCCGTTCTACTCGATCATCCGCCTGCCTTACACTCTCTCGACCGCCGGTCACAAGTCATCTCAAGTTCTCCATCCGAGCCATATCCAACTCAGCACCACGCCTTTGGAATGATCTGCCTGCTGAGTTCCGATCCTTTTCAATTCCTCCTCCATCATTACTAATCACACACCATCACCTTCCTCAGGCTCCTCTATCCATCACACCTCGGGCCTTTCACTCGAAACTAAAGACACTCCTTTTCAAGAACTCTTATCCTGTTTCATCTGATACCCCACCCTCCAATTCCCGGGTCAGACGACACCCACCTCAGTCGCTGTTCCACCCTTCTGATCCTACGGTACCTCGACCCGGACCACCATGGACTACTCTTACGGACAACCCTTTTGACTCAACGCATTTGATCCTGATCCTATGGTAACTCGACCCGCACCACCACGGACTACTCACACGGACAACCCTTCTAACTCAACACAGCACTCGTGAATAAGCCGGTGCCCCGCGCTTGGCTTTCCAGTGGCGCTTTAGAAATTAGGAGATTACGATTACGATTACGATCTGCATCTTGAAAACACTTAGTAAATGTAATATTGTAACGGAAGTCAAATTGAACAAGACCAAAACCCCACGACTGGAGCCATTTGTAACGGATCCCACTTCCTGGGACCAAATTGTAACGGAACAGGCTGGGCAGAAATATACCAGGAGCCGAACCACCAGCCCTGTCGTCACGGTCTCGTCAGTCTTGTCCGAGGGTAAGGCTTCAACTGGAGATTGAAGGCTAGCCGACTAGGCTTAAACACGTTTATTGGTTTCCAATGACAACATATAGCAAGGCAAATAAGAATAGGCGAACAGAACAGAACAGTACTGATTGGAGATGGGACTCGATATGGACTGCAGCAACCCCTATAGCACCCAGAGTCCTCCCTACGGTCGCAGTCAGCCGTCCTGGCACCACCTGTCTGTCGAGAAGGTAGTCGCCGACGTCCGTCGAAGTAGTCGACGCCCCAGTAGTCGGCGTCGCAGTAGTCGACCGTCAGTAGTCGTCAACAGTAGTCAGAGGCAGAACCCCGACGTCACGACTCAAGGCCGGCGTACAGGAGTCCCCACCGCTCGTCGTCACCCCTGTCTAATGGGAGAAACCGACGCACAACCGAAGCGTAGCTCACGGCCGGCGTACAGGCGTCTTCACCACTCGTCGTCGCAGTCGGTGCAGTGCCCCTGTCCAGTGGGAGAAACCGACGCACAACCGAAGCGTAGCTCACGGCCGGAGTACAGGCGTCTTCACCACCCGTCGTCGCAGTCGGTGCAGAGCCCCTGTCCAGTTGGAGAAGCCGACCTCTAGACCGATGCCTTAAAGCTCAAGATCAATAGATATCGAGGACTTACTCTCCCACAGTCAGTCACCACTCAAGCCACGTTTTACCGTGAGTCAAGTGCCGGACGATTAGTCAGCTTCGTGGCCGTCCAAAAGTCGGTTTAAATCTGTCATAGACGCGTCCTTATATAGCATCGGCGGGCGAGCGCATGCCAGCAAGAGAGATAGCCTATGTAGACGGCCTATGTAGACGCAGAGCCTATGTAGACGGACTAAGTAGACGCAGAGCCTATGTAGACGGACTAAGTAGACAGATCGCCTAAAGACGATAGGCCAGACGGCGAAGGCGTAGTTGCAATAGGCGCAAGCGTGGATGCATGTCAGCTAGACGGTCGCTGGCGTCGCAAAGAAAGGCAGGCAAACAAAGAGACGGACACGCAGACGGGCAAACAGGAGGACAGAAAGCGACAGCGCGCGTCATACGGGCAATGTCCACTGTGTCCAGTCAAAATCTCGACAATATGCCTATGGCATACATCAGCTGTGAGAATGGCGGATGAGCCGGGAGGACAGTGGGTTGGGCCAGCCTCACTTTGAAATTTCGTTACACATTCTGTCGACAGCGAGGTCTGGAGTAGACGTACGTTATCTATACTGTGAGCCACCAACACTATAATATATACATAATAGCCTCCAAGTTTGTTTTTTCTGTTTGTATATCCGGATGTGTGCTGCCCCAAGAAAGGCTTCGAAACGGTAGATTTCGCGTGATTAAAATTTAGTTAAATCATTCTAATGCAAATATTTGGGTCAACGCGACCATTTTCAGCTCTCAATTCACTTTAAAGCCAGAAATATGAACGTTTTAAATTTCGATGTGGAAGTTAGCTCCTATACAGATTTAATCAGACATACATGTATAATTACCGTTGCACATTAACCATCAAGTCGAGAAGACTCGCCATTGCTCAGCAGACGACAGTTCGCATGACGTCATTCTCGCCCTGTAGCAGTATTAGCCAAGTTATTCATATCCGCTCTCAGTGCAGAAACCACATAGAAAGAAGAATGTTAAGAATGTTGACGTATGTGCACTGTGCGTGCGTATACGTTTGTCCAGAATTTTTATACCGGTACGCCAACAGTTTCTTATCTATTGACCACCAGAAACACCCAGTGGAGGAGTTGCTGAATCTCTCTCACCACGGAGACCTGCGTGGAAGCGAACAGCCGAAATATCGCTATTTTCAGATAATATTCGCGCAGTTTCGGAGCTTTACACCTCAAACCTTGCAGCTAGAGATAAGTACGACCAGAGCCACCATGTAATGTGATGTAAATTGTAATTGTAATCGTACATTTATATAGCGCCACTTCAAGAGAACTCCTCAGAGGCGCTCCCGACCTGACACCTAACCACAATCAAAGAGAATGGTTTTCAAACGCTTGCGGAAAAGGGGCAAAGAAATACAAAGAAGTTCATTGCGGAGACTAATAGGTAACTTATTAAATCTTCGAGAATTTCTCAGCGCCCACAAAAGCCACGTCAGGGAGACCAGATTATTCACCGGCGCTATGCCATGCCCATAGTCAGCACACACCCCGGTTTGGGGACAAACAAAATGCGCAACGGTGAAACAAATTCCGGGAAACACCTGTTACCGCAGAGGGATGGAGTCTGAGTGGGGCCGGGGTCTGGCACAGGAGGGCGAAGCGGTTGGGTGGCGAACAGTAATTTCCAGGGCATCGCCAGGAGCCTCTGAGAGATGGGCTTGGTGGGGGTTCCGGGCAGAGTGTGGATTGTGGCCGGTCCGATATGGGTATGGGAGGAGGTAAGGAGGGGAGAGGGAGGTAGATAAGAGGTGGCGGATGGGCCGGGGGTTGTGCCGGGGGTGGTGGTGGTGGCGCGGGTAGGTACGAAAAGCTTAAATCTACAGGGCAGCGCCGGATACCCCAGAGGGGTGATGGCGGGGTGGGATAAGTTTCGGGTGGAATGTGGATTATGACCGGTCCGGAGGTTGTGGACGAGGGAAGTGAGGGGTACGGTGGAGCCTGGAATGGGGTAGGAGGTGGTGCTGGGTAGGGTCGAAAAGCTTATATCTACCGGGCAGCTCCGAATTCCCAAGAGGGGTGAGGGCGGGGCGAGGCGGGAAATGGCGCAGTGGATCGGGTGTGGTGGGATGGGATGAAGCGGAGGTGGCGGGGTGAGGTGTGGGCGAAGTGGGACCGAGAAGATTATGACTGGGCGTGTGTGGGTGAGAGAGAGAGCTGGGTGGGGCGAGTCAAGGGTGGTCCGGAAGCAGGGGTGGAGAGGGATGGGTTGGAGGGGCAAAACCTCGAAATTTAGCGGTCAACGTCGGGTACCCCAGAGGCAGGGCTGTACACGAGGGTATACGCGGGCATACAGGGTGCGCCCAAAAAAAGACCCCCCTAGGTTTTTTGCCAATATCTTGACCAAAAGTAAGAATTTTGAAATGAAATTTTACAGTCTTATAGACAATTCATATTTACATATGTTGGCCAGATTTCATAAAAATATTTCAAACAGAACAAAAGTTATATCACTTTTAGTGAGGCCACCCTACGTTTTTTGATGATTCAAAAAAGTCAAAAAACGTAGGATGGCCTCACTAAAAGTGATATAACTTTTGTTCTGTTTGAAATATTTTTATGAAATCTGGCCATCATATGTAAATATGAATTGTCTATCAAACTGTAAAATTTCATTTCGAAATTCTTCCTTTTGGCCAAGATATTGGCCAAACCTACTTTTTGTTGCGTTACGTTTTTGAATCGTCAAAAAACGGTGGGTGGCCTCCATAATAGTGGAATAACTTTTGGTTTGTTTGAAATATGTTGATGAAATCTGGCCATAATGCGTAAATATGAATTGTCTGTAAGCCTGTAAAATTTCATAAGGAAATTCTTACTTTTGGTCAAAATATTGGCAAAAAACCTAGGGGGGTCTTTTTTGCGCACCCTGCAGTGTACAGCGTATACTTACCTCCAGGCGAAAATTTGAAAACGGCATCATATACTCGCCTCCCGAAAAGTAGGGTATACGCGGGTAAAAAGGAGGGTACCCTGTAGGCTACACGCTAGTAAGCCTAACTCAGGGGACACGCGGCTGCTTAAGATGCATTTTGGCCCGATGGCTAAAAAAAGGTCGTCAGAAATTTCGGGGCCGAACAGGTCGGGTTTTTCTCCCGGTCATCGTGTACTCACCTCAAAATTTACCAGTACAGCCCTGCCCAGAGGAGTAGGGTCGAAAAGCTAAAAAATCCCGGGCATCACGGCTAGTGTGTGTGTGTGTGCGTGCGTGTGTGTTTGTATGCGCGCATTATAGACAGACGGCCATCAGAACCAAAGGTGTATTCACTGTATTGTGATCCATGAATTTGAGGAGTAAACCATCAAGATCCTGTCGCGAATCCACTTATCACCCCGGAAGTAACTCGTACCTACGTCGTTGAGGGTGATCCGCATCGCAGATAGGCAATATTCTTCAGTGCCAGCTAGGCCATGGATCGAGTGTAGGCTTAAATGCGCGACCGCCGAATTGGCTGTAGGCCTAATCAGGGTTCTTGTCGGACTATACCGCGAATTTAAATGTAGGTGGGACTTCTGATTGCAGGGCGCATGGGCGCCGACTCTGCGAGGCCCATGAGTGCTCACCAACACCAGAAATTGGCCATGCGAGGCCCGCCTATGCATGGGCACCACCAGAAATCAGCCAACAAGATGTGCTTTTATGATGTTATTTCTCTGTTGGCATTGCTTATCTATAAAAATCATTGAGTCTTTTACATATTTTCTTTGATCTCAGTTAGTCTACCTTAGGGTGGGACGGGGTAAGATGGACAGTGGGGTAAGATGGACACCCAACACTAAAATCAAAGAAAAGTCAACTTGTTAATGTCCATCTTACCCCGATGAAGGAGTAAGATGGACACCGTCTTTCGACTAGTTAATAAAATACACGCGGTCGGGTACCAGCGTACTGAAAGGGGAGTGGCCTGTCGGTGATTGTCAGATGTAGGAGGAAGGCGTGTTTTGGCTAAAGTCAAATAAGAAGCTCAGTCAAAAGGCTAAGGAAATTCTATAGACAGTAATTGTTCATGGGTTTTCACCAATATTTTGTTTAATAGATATGTATATCGGCTTGTTATTTAGCGCATTAAAACAGACTCCTCGTGGTTGCATACTGTGTCACTGCCTGCGATACTCAAGGTTAGGGTGTCTGCCCATCGCACCCTGCAAGAAGGGGTAATATGGACACGATGTTTATCACCGATTTTTTTTTATTTCACAACAGATTACTCAACAACTCGGTATTTATTTTGACGCTAGGGAGGCCCTCGTTTCATTTTGGCCGTTCATGTTGTGGTATATGTTTAAAAAAATTAACAAAAGAACTAGTGCCCATCTTACCCCACGAAAGTGCTACGGACGGTACTGTAGGATATGGCAGGTTCATTAACTTCTTTAGGTACAAGCCACGATATCTGAACGATTTTTTTTATTATGAACGACGACTGGCATCACGCACACACATATAGTTGTGTAGTCTCTGATAAAAATGTAAGTGAATAATATAGTATATTGTGGAGCTGCAAGTCTCACCTATCCATCTTACCCCCACATTGTGTCCGTCTCACTCCCCGCCGGGTAGATGGACATGACCAGAGGAGGTCATACTTGGATGCAAATTGCAGGAATATGCTCAATCAGTGAAGACTTTTTACCACTTGTTAACAATACTGTGATACTTGCCTACAATAACATGTTTTAAAACATGTTAAAAGTTTACAACTATTGTCATTATTGACCAAACATTGCCTAAGGTGTCCAACTTCCCCCTCTCTACCCTGCTATTACTCCAGTTAACCAGTTTTACCCTGTCCTGTAGCCTGAACTCCATACGAATACGAGGAAAACCTTGAAATCCTGCTCATTCGATCCGCTTCAGTCATTTTTTTAGTATGGACGAAGGCGACGATCTGAATAAGTCAGAATGACTGTTTCGTTTTATTGTACATGCTAGGCTATATATAATGATCCTCACTGCGCGAGAATCACCTCCCAGCATCACAAAAGCTGGATATTGTCTCGTCTGCGTTAATTAACAAATCTTCTTCTTCACGTTCTCTGCCCTCAGGCAGGTTCGTATGTCCAATGGCGCCATTTTTCTCTGTTCTGTGCTTCTCTCTTCAGTCCACTGTATCCATCCTGTCAGCATCCAGTCCAGCAACATTGTTCTTGGTCTACCTCGCATCCTTTTCCCCTCCATTCTTCCCTAAATGATGTCTCTTAGTAGGGTGTCACTCCTTAAGATGTGTCCTATCCATTTCTTCTGCCTCCCACGTATAGTTCCCATCAGTGAGCTCTTTAACAAATCAGCCTTGACTAAATAATTACCGGGTATTGTCTGTGAAAACTATATGGAAAACTATCTTCCGCAATGCTAATATTGACTCACTAAATAGTAGTTAATGTTGACAGAATTTTTGTATTTTTTGTGCAAAATTCGAGTCTGTTGAGCGTTGACCTAATTAGGGGAGAGTGCTCCAAGATGCCCATGCTAACGGAGATTAGCTTTTCTTCGGTGTGAATTCCAAGAGAAGTACATGTTGACCCAAAGAGTGATCAATTTTTTTAAGCAATTCGAAAGAATATTTATTGAGGTCTTAAATCGTATCTTTACGCAATGAAATAATGGGAAATTTTAATGAGATAACAGCCTAAAATGTCACCATTTCACGTTGTGTGGGAATTTTTTTAAACAACGGCAATGATGCTTTTCAAGTCTTAAGCCACGACAATTTCGTAAAAATGACAGCCTATAGAGGCTACCATCGCAGTAAAAAAAGTCGAAAATGGTTAGGAGCACATCCCCTCCCAAGCCCCTTCGGCCTTTCCTGCTCGGTGATCGTCCTTTGACCATGAGTAACTGTTCGTCCTCTAAAACCATGAACAAGGCACCGCCTATGAACAGAGGTCATTTCAATATCTCTTATCAAAAAGGCTTTTAAAAAAATCAGCGCTCACGCGCAGATTTCTTTCACATTCATATTTGGGCAATCACACTCTTCGGGTCAACTCGGCGCCTATGGTTACCAGGACGTCTCCTAGCGGAATAATTTATATTTGAAGACATAATAAATTATTATATCCTACCTCGGTCGTTGAGAAATTGACAGTGAGTCGCCTCGCATTAGAGCCTTAGGGTCCATCCCCGGAGCTAGGCAGATCTCGTCCACCGATTTCCCCAATTATGGCTTTTGCGATAATAGACGCGGGGCTGAGTGGAAAGGCGTTCACTTCGTCTTATTATTTAGCCTATGCAGTTCGCGCTAAGCCAGCATACAGCAGCCTCTGTTACGTTCTTATCTGTGTGGAAGAACGCTGTTGTTTACTTAAATCACTTTGTTTATTATTAAGCAATTAATTAATTATAATGTCAAGTAAAACAGTTTCTATCGTGTCGTGGTTTAGTTTATAAAGCATCGCCATTCCTAGTCCAAACAGGAAGTGTTCAGTCCATGGATTACATATAGTATGGCGAGTCACAACATTGACAATGTTCATTCCATGACACCTTCCCTCTTAAGTTATAAAGTCTCTAAACCTAGCAGGTGGTTTGACAGATCGTCCTGAACGAGTGCTCTGTAAGGAACTCTTGACAGGTGGAGGCAAGATGACTGGAGTGGGTTCTCTTGGAGGCATGACGTTTGAAGTCGAGTCTTCTGGAGCTATGGAGATTGGAGTCGAGTCTTCCTCGACCAGAGGCTGACAGTCTGGATGTGGATCGTTCGTGCGAACCAAGTCACGACGATTCCGACGAAGAGTTGATCCATCTTCTGTATCCACGATGTACGATCGAGGTGTGGTGTGTTTGTCCCTAACCACACCTGAGCGCCATTGACCATTGTGATTTACACGAATGGTATCTCCTTCATGCAGAGGTTGAAGTGGTTTTGCATGTCGATTATAAAACATTTCTTGTTTTGATTGACGTGTCTTCAGTTCTGGTACAGGATTCCTTGACATCGGCTTTAGACGAGAAGCCATAACTGGAAGTTTGGACCTCAACAAACGACTCATCAGCATTTCAGCAGGACTATATTGCAAACCCGATACTGGTGCATTCCTGTACTGCAACAAGGCCATGTATGGATCCGAACCATCTTTCTCTGCTTTTTTCAGAAGTGTTTTCACTGTCTGTATGGCCCTTTCCGCCATTCCATTTGATTGAGCATACCGTGGGCTTGTTATTATTTTGAAATTCCATGATGTTGCAAATTTTTGCATTGCTGCACTTGCAAAAGGCATGTTATCTGCCACCATCTCACATGGTGTCCCATGGCGAGCAAAAATCGACTTCAAGTGAGGTATCAATGAATTAGCTGTCTTTTCCCTTGAAGTAGACAAATTTCCGGGTATTTTGAGAAGTAATCGACAACCAGTAAGTAATCATTTCCAAAAAGTTGAAAGATATCTGCGGCGACCTTCTCCCAAGGTCGTTCTGGCACTGGATGAGGGATTAGTGGTTCCTTCTGTTGATGCCTGCAGAATGCATTGCATGTGGTGCATTTACCAACATATTTTTCTATGTCTTGTGACAACCCTGGCCAGAACAAACATGAACGTGCAAGACCCTTGCATTTCTCGATACCAAGGTGACCTTCATGCAGTAGAGCCAACATTTCATGACGCATTGTCTCTGGCACTATCAGCTTTCCGTGCACAAACAAGAGGCCATCAAGTTCATATATGTCTGAAGCCATTTTGCGATATTGTTTCAATTCCACTGGTAGATCTTCTATAGATTCAGGGAACCCATCCTGGACCAGACTTTGCAGACGGACTAATACAGCATCATGCAATGTCTCCTAGCGAAATTCTTCCAGTCGTTCTGGGCTGGCTGGAAAATTGCTGAGCAACGCATGTACGAGAACCTCAAGGTCTTCTGTAAGGTCATCCGAGACTTCTGTATCGCCTGCGATATATGCTCGAGACAAGGCATCTGCGATGAGCATTTTACTTCCAGGTAAGTATTCAATTGTCAGCTGGAATTTTAACAGTCTGAGTAGCATTCTTTGAAGCCTGGGTGATGTGTCACAGATTGGCTTTCTGAAGATTGCTTCTAAAGGCTTGTGATCGGATTGAACTGTTGTCTTTCTGCCGTAGACGTAGTGCGAGAATCTCTCACAGGCGAACACAATTGCTAACAGCTCTTTCTCTATTTGTGCATAATTTCTCTCTGCTGGAGTTAAAGATCTGGATGCGTAGGCAATTGGCTGTCCATCTTGCAGTAGACATGAACCAAGGCCTGTAGACGACGCATCAGTCTGAATCATCAACACCTTGTTTGGGTCGTAGTACTTCAACGTTGCGGCCTCACTAATCAATTTTTTGATGAGCTGCACAGCATTTTCATGTTGGTCTAACCAGTGCCATGCTATGTCTTTCTTTAGTATCTGCCGTAATACGTCCGTGTGAGAGGAAAAGTTTGGTATAAACTTAGACAAATACGTGACCATTCCCAAGAATCTTTGCAATTCTTTCTGATTGGTTGGAGATGGCATGTTGATTATTGCATGAACTTTGACATCATCTGGACGTACGCCAGTACTTGAAAGGATGTGGCCCAAATATTTAACTTGCCCAACCTTGTACTGTATTTTCTTTTGGTTGAATTTCACTCCATTTTGTTGTGCACGATCCAAAACCTGTTTTAGGATTCGATCATGTTCCGCGTCATCAGCTGCAGCTATAATCAGATCATCGAACACAATGCTCACACCTGGAATGTCACCGAAGAGTTCATTGCTTCTTTTCTGAAAAATCTCGGGGGCGGACGAAATTCCAAAGGGCATGCGCAGCATGGAATAACGACCAAATGGAGTGTTAAAGGTGCACAAGCGACTACTCGATTCATCTAGCTTGATCTGCCAGAAACCATCTTTCATGTCAATAACGGTGAAGACGGACTTCCCAGATAGTTTAGCTAAGACATCCTCACAGGTTGGGATGCGGTAGTGTTCTCGTTTAATGGCTTTGTTAAGGTCTCTCGGATCCAAACATAAGCGAAGACTGCCATCTTTTTTCTCAACCACAAGCAAACTGTTCACCCAGTCAGTAGGCTGATCTTGTTTTGTGATCACCTCCAACTTTTCCATTTCCGACAGTGTTTGCTTTAATTTCTCTTCGAGTGCAAGTGAAACTCGTCTTGGGGCATGAACAACAGGTGAAATATTGTTATCAATTTTAATATGATATCTACCTGGCATTTGTCCTAGTCCGGTGAACACGTCCTTGTAGCCGTCAAGTATATTCGAAGCATTTTTTGCCTCTGACAGGGAATCAATTCTCTGCACAATGTTCAGAGCTATGCAGCTGCGCAGACCAAGGAGTGTTGGAGCGTCCTGTTTTATAACGAAGAAATCAGCTTCCACAGTCCCACCACTGGTCTTTGCTGTAACAGAGACTATTCCCACGGGAGTTATCTTACTGTTGCCATACGCAGTCAGTGTTGTTTTGCAAGGTTTTATTTTAGGACGGTTAGCAAGACTGTTCAGAGTAGACTGTGCCATAACATTTGCTTCAGCACCTGTGTCAAGTTTACATTGAACCAAATCACCATTTATGTCTATATCTTTCCACCAGCTATCAGTTCTTTGTCCCACTGACAGTACTCCTAAAAAGAAATTCTGGACATCATTGACTGAATAAACCACTTTCTGAGTAGAGTTCTGTTTCAGTTTACCCCGGATTTCTCTTTGAGGACTTTTGAACACAGTCGGTTTAGATGGAGTGTTTTTTGAACGACACATTTTCTGAAAACGGTTTGGTTTTCCACATTTCATGCATTTTTCCCAAATGCTGGACATGCTCTGGGCTCATGTGAACCACCACATTTTGAACAGGCAATGTCATTGGAGTGGACGTTATGTATTCTAGCATTGAAGCTCGTCTCACCTTGAATGGACTGCGGTTGTGCTTTTGTCGATTCTGCCGCTCGACAGATGTTTAGCGCTTTCAGAAGGTCAAGGTCAGGCTCTCGCAGCAAACGTTCCTGAAGACGAGGATCTGGACATCCCAAAACGATGCGGTCACGAATTAGACTTTCGGTCTGATCGCCGAACTCACATGACTTGACCTTTTGACGGAGTGTAGTGACGAATGTATCGATCGACTCACCCGATGCCTGGGTCGATCTCCAGAAGTTGTAGCGTTCGAAGACGACGTTTTTACGAGGTGAACAATACTCTTCAAATTTTGAGAGCGCAGGCTGGAGTTTTCCAGATTCTCCCTCTGTAAACGCGAATGGGTTATACACTGCGAGTGCATCATCTCCGACGATATGAAGAAAGATAGCCAACTGGACATCGTCTGGCTTTTGGTCTGACCCCGACGCCTTCATAAAGTTCTGGAATTTCTGTTTCCAAATTTTCCACGACTCTTCCAAGTTAATACTGTCCATATTGAGCGAATTAGGCTGCTTGAAAAGTTCCATTGTTCCGTGCCACGTGCTTATCACTGTCCACGAAATACGATTAAAGTCAACTTTTGTTCACGTTTGTTCACGACGCCATGTTACGTTCTTATCTGTGTGGAAGAACGCTGTTGTTTACTTAAATCACTTTGTTTATTATTAAGCAATTAATTAATTATCATGTCAAGTAAAACAGTTTCTATCGTGTCGTGGTTTAGTTTATAAAGCATCGCCATTCCTAGTCCAAGCAGGAAGTGTTGAGTCCATGGATTACATATAGTATGGCGAGTCACAACATTGACAATGTTCATTCCATGACAGCCTCATCAGCAACGTGGAGTGCGGTTAATCCGCCCGGGAAACAAGTTGTTGTACATTCATTAACGATGTGGGACATAGTTTGAATTTCTCCACAGCTGCAGAAAGAGGACGTAGCCTGCTTCCAACGAATAGCTATGAACAGAGGTAATTTCAATATCTATCTTATCAAAAATATCTAGCGGCTTAAGACTTCGTCTTAACCCGCTAGCCATACCCGCTATAGGTTCTTCGTACCAAGATACTAGGCCTTGGTGCGAGGGACTTGCCTGTAAAACTCCACCTCATTTTGTCAGCTATTTTTAGCTCAACCAATCACGCCTCTAGAAAGCGCTACCAATCGTGTTTGCATGAATTTTGATTACTTTATGAATTTGTATAGCGCCTTCTTATTTCCTTCGGGCTAGGAAAAGAACAAGAAGGCGCTATACAAATGAATTCGTATAGCGCCTCTGTAGGCATAAATCAGCTGGGTCCAAACCTGAGCGCGGTCAAATAAAGCAGTCTTAAGATGGAAAATGGGGGGGCGGTAGCGCAATGGATAACATAGAGTGCGAGAGATAGTGAGTTCGAGCCCCCGCTGGGCGAATTTGCTTTGTAGGCTGCTATTAGCGCCGATTATTGCAGGCGGTCTGCTTAGTTAGTCTAGTTAAAATTTGTGTAATCTGTGATCTCCGTTCTTGAGAATTGTTCAAGCTGCATAATTGTACACTGTAGGCTATCAACTGACTGCACTTGCAACATTCGTTCCCCTTTATTGATTGGTTAAAACTCGAGGTTCTCACATGAATCATGAATTTACTTGCTAAACACTGTATGACCTCATCGGTTTCTTGGTCTCTGATCCTGGAAGAAAGCATTATTTGATGCTAAAAGTTGCTTTTGTTGCAATTTAATAATGATATAACAGTGTCAGTGTTGCTGTTGAAATGGTGTTATTATTCTTATTATTTCATTTCATTGATCAGTTATTTTACCATTATGTGAGTTGTTTGGCTATGTAGACAGCAAACTGCAATTGCATAATCGACTTATGCATCTGATGTTAATTTCCGAAGTACTCTTTACTAGACTGACGCTGTTGTTAATGCAGCCCGCTTATGGTTATGAGATGCAGTTCTGCTGTCATTATTTTGCTGCTGTTTCTAATAATATTATTCTATTGTCATTATTTTTATTTATTTTATGAAATCATTCACGATTATTAATTGGGAAGAAGGGTGAAGATAATATAAGCTACTAGCTTTTACTGGCTCCTAATTGCATTTGTACTGTACTTAGTCGTTCATGATTGTGTAACCAGGGTTGAACGTGCAATAAACCGATTTCATTCATTCATTTCATTCAAGGGTGCTGATGAGAATGCACTATAAGAAGTTTTTAGATAGGCTATAATACAATACAATTTCTTGCTAATAAACTTGTATTGCAAATTACTGAAAAGGAGTATCTTCAAGGTTGTTGTGTTTACTAGACTCCACAATAACCAGACATGTGCTTATCAGTATGCAGATAGCTTTTTGCTGCAGATCTTAAAATGCAGTAGACCTGCCTTTATTATTAATTATTATACTAACAACAGAATCTAACAATGTAGTCGTGTTTAATTACATTCTCACAAACTCGGAGTTGCAATCATTAAGACCATCAGTAAAAGCAAACAGCGCTCATTGAGTATTTTTTCCATTTAATTAAAATCAACTTGTTTGTTCAGAGAGATCAAAAGCAATTCAAAACTCAAAATGACAAAATAACAGAATGCAGTGAAAATAAGAGGCTAATATATAATAATATCAAATATATAGTGCTTTTCTGCTAAACGTACAGGCACCTTTTTCGGCAGTTGTTTCAATGTGTTGCATGTAATTCAATTCTCGTGCATTTACGGTTGTATATGTAAATTCTACATAATTATTTTCATTGTCTATTGTTGCCAAAATTTGAGTTAAAGTGGTGCTCTTTTCCAAGCAAAAGGCACTATCTATACACATGTGATATATGTGCATGCATATATTTCTATATTATGTGCTACATGTTAGATCTTCACGCCAACCATATGTAAGAAAAAAACAAATATGACAACCTCGTATAGGCTCGTAATAAGATGGATAAAAACAAGTTAAGAGGTTTTCCATAAGTAAATGTACTCTGACAAGATCGGTTCACTTTTGGTCAGGCTGAACAGATACCATTCCATAAAATGTTCCTACTTTCTAACTCAACGGAACAAATTGTAAACCATAGTTTGGAAATCACAAATCTTAAATTAAAATATTCATCTGATGCATCCCAATTACACAGTGTACCCATCTTTTCAATCACACTGTTAACATAAACAGCAAACAGAACTATAAAAATAGCACCTGAAATAGTTCCTTCAGAGAAGAAAATTGCACCTTTTCTACATGGAGCACTGGAAATACCTAAATTGCAATGTAGCACATATATTTAGCCATTTTTCTAAGGTGTTCATTAAGACAAACGTTGGATACTACTGAGTTAAATCTGCACTTCATTAACATAAGGCACATCTGCACCGGCTTCTTTTATAAGGCTTGTTTTCAGCAGCTCAAGCTGAATCTCTTTCCGCTCAACAATTGTTGGCTTTGTTAAAGTGCTGCTGGACACAGCTTGCGTTCGACGCTTGGTTGAGAAGAACCTCCTCTGCCTTTTGATGCTCTTGTTAGGTGGCTCTTTACAGCTGTAAGCAGTTGGTACTAAGCTAGCTGATGTCGTCATTGCTCTCCCGGCACGAACTGCGGTCACTTTCGGCTTGATGCTGCACAATGTAGCGTCAGCAACATCTACCTCTTCAAGACATGTCAATGACTTGACAAACAGTGAAGTCTCCAGAAGATGCTCTTCGAACCGTTTCAGCTTTTCCTCTAGCTTTGTCGTAGGGCGAGAGAGTTGTTGAATGTGAGCTGTTGCCTCACACTCTTGACGAAGCTGTATACCGTCAGTGGGGTCAATGTGGAATTGGTCGCTGTGAGCACTATCTGAGTCTCCAGAATTCTGCAGAAGTACCGCTGCCTCTGTTGTCTCATGATTCATGCGTACATTTAACATCGCTATGTAATGGATATGTTTGCACATGTTGAAGAAGGTCTGGTTGTCTGGACAGTTGCAGGAATATTTGTGAATGCATGCTATACAGTCGTTGCACTTGATGCTACAGTCACACTCGGTGTTAGATAAACGCACTGTGTAGTAGTCGGTTTCTTCAGACTCTGATCGAACGCACCATTCCTTTCCAGGGATCATTTCGCAGCTGATGGACGTCATAGTTATTCCAGCTGCATGTCTTTTACGAAGCTCGGACAGTTTCTTCGTGTACTTCCCTTTGCAAATGCTGGTTAGTCTATCAAATTGCTTGTCGTACACCAGATTCACCAGTGACGCTATAGCACTGTCCAGAAGCTTGTTCTTTTTACCGTTCAAGTATACGTGCTTGAGGATTCCGTGCATCCTTTCCAAATGCATATTTGTATTAATACCACATCTTGCACGGTAACTATATGCCCATCTGTTGACACATGTTGCATAATGGGTTTCGAAGAAATTATGAAAAGCAGACAAGTCTGCATCACACCGAAGCTGGTCAACAAAGTTTGGCAATGATGAATCAAATGTCACAGCGTCTGTCTCATCCATCAACGTCCGAAGGCTCTTATAAACGAAAACAACTTTCTCGCTGTCTTTGATTAATCGGCGAGAGTTCTCTCGAAAGCTCTTATCAACGTGCCATGCACAATAAAGCCTGTGCTGGCACTCACCCATCACAAACTGCCATGCGTTATAGAACTGTGGTGCCATGTCCGACATGAAGGCATTGCACATGATAACTCCACATTTGACTTTCAAAGACTGGAAAAAAATCTTAAACGTCTCCTCGGTCACCTTATTGGAATAAAGGAAGGCGACAGGAAAACCTTGACGATTGTTGTCCAGCACCATGACGGTAGTGAGCTGAAAATCGTAGCTGTTTGTGCCGTGCGTGGAATCGACGCACACGACACTCATAGGTCCGTTTCCGTGGTTCTCCAGCATGTGGCATTGGGAACCATCCATCATGGCGAAAAAGAAGTCTTCGCTTCCCAGTGAAGCCTCTACTCCTTCCGGCAAGATTTCGAATTGTCCTGCACCTTGTGGCTTATACGCGAGTATGGGTGAATTGACCTTGCCATCGTAGCTATGCACAAATGCTGACACACTTGTTGCATCATCTTTGTGACGTCGCTCAGGTTTATTGAGATTGAGTCTCTCGCGTGCAGTCATACAGCGCGTATGCTCAGTGTTTGTCGCATCTACTGACATGATTAGGCTAAAATATGCGTCTTCTCAATTCTTAAAGAAGACGTGAAAACCGACTAGTAATGTAACTAATTGAATGCTTTTATTTTGTAAATGATGATGATGATGATGGTGCTCTGCCCGAAGGCAGGTTCATTGGCTTTTACGCCCCTGGGGATGAGATGAGTGAGGTGGTTTCCCGTTGCCTTCCCCACAGACAATGATGGGTAAGCAACTTGCCCAAGGTCGCTCCGCAGGAGCTTGCGCCCTTGCGTCCCACACGTGCTAGCCCGAGATATCTAAATCTCTGAATGTCAACTCCCAGCCCGGGGCTTGAACCGCAGTCCGTTGCAACCAACAGACGAATGCAGCTGTCGCTTACCGGTGTAGCTAACTAGGCTATATTTTGTAAATAAGAATTGAAATTTTCCGGAACTCCGATTATCGCCCAAAAACATAGAGTTCTTGAACTTTGCACTCTCTTCTGTGATTGGTAGCGCTTTCTTGAAGCGTGATTGGTTGGGCTGAAAATAGCTGACAAAATGAGGTGGAGTTTTACAGGCAAGTGTGCGAGGGTAAGGGCACGACCACTGATAGAGCGGTAACCGCCCATATAAGCCTACTACTGCAATGAGAATTCGTGTCTGGCTCTACTGTGAATTTAAAGGTTGGGTGTGTTTATAACGGTCTAACCTATCCAGACGATAGGCTTAACCTCGCCTACCTGAAATTTCATATCCCCTACTTGGGAATTCACCTCACTTGAGCTTTTTACTTCCCTTATTGCAGGCCTGCATTAAAGTAGATGCTAAGGGTGCTGCAGCATCCGGCCCGCAGATTTGAGGGGCCCGCATTTTCGGAAGTGGTGAAATTTCTTAGCGAGATGACTGCAACATTAATAAACATGTGCGAAGTTATAGTCGACGAAATTTTTACAAAGTTCTCCCACACTCGATATTTATTAACTCAACTGTTAATAAGACAGGACAACGATGCGCTACCAGCGCGAGGAAGGACTAAGTGTTAAGTAAGTGTGCAACTGTTTATGAATAATGGTTGAAATCGCAGGAACTTATTGTAATAAACTGTAATAAACTGTTGACCAGTTAGTTTATTATTTTACTAGCTATAACTGAAATACCAATGTAATAAAGAAAGACGAACTGTCTAACTAGTGGTTCTGTTATTCAAGTGTCATGTCCGCCATGTCCGGTCATGCGCGTTGCTCACAGAGTTCGCATTCCCCGAGTCTGACCGCCAGTGACGTATGAGCTACATTATTATTAGGTGCGGATATTGCCTAGCGCCATATCGCAAGTATATCACACCTCCCCCCACTGACGCAGTTAGTATTCATCTTCAAACCGTACACGGGGTTTAACAAGTCGTCCGCTTCGCGTATGGTACCCCTCCGTTCCCGGTTTCCAGGGTGACGATTCACCTGTCAGCGCAGGAGGGCTATAGCCATGATTCGGGAACCGGAGAGATGCATCTTCTCGAGCTGAGTTTGAGATGGCACTGCCTTGTGGTGTTGTGGTTGGTTGGTCCGATGGGATCAGAGGGTTAGTGGGTGGTGTCTGAGGGTCCTCGGTGAACGGCCGTGAGATGATAGGCGGATCCTCAGCTGTGCGGATGATGTCACGGCGATTCCTTCGAAGGATCGAGTCGTCTTCAGTGGCTACCATGTAAGAACGAGGCGCTTGATGACGGGAGTCCACCACGCCCCGTGCCCATTTATTATTGTGGCGCACCCGCACCACATCACCTGGTTTCAGAGGTGACAAGCTCTTTGCTGATCTGTCGTAGTAGTGCTTTTGCCTGTTCTGTCTTGCCTGCAGCTGTGGCCTACCAGCTACGACGGTTGGTCGCAAGATTTCCGATGTGACAGGTAGCTTGGTTCGCAGCACGCTGCTCATCAGCAGTTGAGCTGGGCTGAGGTTGCAATCTGCAATCGGCGCATTCCGGTACTGCAAGAGAGCGATGTTCGGGTCAGTCCCACCCTCTTCCGCTTTTCGTAGGAGTTTCTTAACTGTCTGGATAGCACGCTCAGACTGCCCGTTTGATTGAGGATAGTGAGGACTTGAGGTGGTGACAGTAAATTTCCACTCGTCTGCAAAACTCTTCATTGCACCGCTGGCGAACGGCATGTTATCAGCCACCAACTCTTCCGGAATACCGTGACGGGCAAAGATTGATTTCAGTTTAACGATGACGACGGAGGCGGTCTTGCCATCGAGATGACACACCTCAGGAAATTTCGAGTAATAGTCCACAACTAAGAGGTAATCCTTTCCATACAACGTGAAGATGTCCGCACCCACCTTCTGCCATGGGCGCTGTGGGACGGGATGTGGCAAGAGCGGTTCGGCCTGTTGTTGGCGATGATGAGCATTACAAATAGCACAGCGCGCCACCATATTCTCAATATCACGTGACATGCCCGGCCAGTATAGCGTTGTCCTGGCCAGGGCCTTGCATTTGTCCATACCCAAATGCCCTTCGTGAATGCGGAGGAGCATGTCTCGACGCAGCGCACCAGGAACAATGACTTTGTTGTCTAGGAGGAGAATTCCATCAGCTTCATAGATATCTGAGGCTGTCTTAGCATAGGGTTGCAACTCTGGCGGTAATGCAGACTTGCCCTTGATGCCACCAATGGTCAATAAATGAAGCAGCTTCGACAGAACGGAATCCTGTTTGAAAGCTTCTCGAAACACCGTGAGCATACGGTCGCTGATAGGTAGACTGTGAACGATTGTGTGCACCGTGACCTCAATGTCTTCGCTGATTTCACGCTCTGTAGCAGTAGGGAGGGCATTGAGGTATGCGCGTGAAAGGGTATCAGCCAGGTGCATGTGTTTTCCAGGAACGTATTCAATATGAAGTTGAAACTTTAGTAGACGTAGAAGCATTCGCTGCAATCGAGGGGTGGTAGTGCTGATGGATTTGCGGAAAATGGCCTCAAGCGGTTTGTGATCGCTTTGGATGACTGTTTCCTGGCCGTAGATGTATTGATAAAACTTCTCGCACGCAAACACGATTGCCAACAGTTCCTTCTCGATCTGCGCATAGCGAGTCTCAGCATCGGTCAGGGCACGAGAGGCGAATGCAACTGGGCGTCCGTCTTGAAGGAGACAGGAACCCAACCCTGTCGAAGAGGCATCTGTTTGGATGACCACCGGGCGTGACGTAGTAAAGAAACACAACACTGGAGCCGAAGCAATTTGCTGCTTCAGTGCCTGAAACGTGGACTCATGATGAGATGTCCAGAGCCAAGGCATGTCTTTTTGAAGTAGAGCGCGGAGTGGCTGTGTTGCTGATAAGAAGTTGGGCATGAACTTTGATAGATATGTCAGCATGCCGAGAAATCGCATAAGGTCTTGCTTATCACACGGGCGAGGCATGTCGATGATTGCCATCACCTTGTCCGGGTCAGCGCTGAGTCCCTTCTCAGACACAATGTGACCCAAGTACTTTACCTGGCTAACCTTAAACTGCACTTTATCTTTGTTAAACCGAACGTTGAACTGTCGAGCACGCTCGAGCACTAGAGATAGTGTTCGATCATGTTCTAGGTCATCACTCGCTGCAATGATCAAGTCATCAAAGATAACGTGAACATTTTGGATGTCCCCAAAGATCGCACTGGTGCGCTTCTGGAACACTTCCGGTGCGGAGGAGATGCCGAATGGAAGGCGGATGAACGAGTATCGACCAAAGGAAGTGTTGAACGTGCACAGTCGGGAGCTAGGTTCATCGAGTTTGACTTGCCAAAATCCGTCTTTCATATCGATGATGGTGAAAATGGTCTTCCCATGCAGACGAGCAGTGATGTCATCGCTAGTCGGTATTGCATAATGCTCTCGCTTTATGGCTCGATTGAGATCTCGTGGATCAAGACAGAGACGAAGAGAACCGTCTTTCTTCTCAACCAGCAATAGGCTACTCACCCAGTCAGTTGGCTCATCGCGCTTGATGAGAACTCCAGCCTGCACCATGCTGTCAAGTTGGCGCTTGAGCTTTGGCTGTAAAGACAGTGGAACACGGCGTGGAGAATGAATCACTGGAGCCACGGACGGATCAACGGTGATGTGATACTCACCAGGAAGGCATCCCAGTCCGTCGAAAATATCCGCGTATTCTGCCAAGAGGGTGCTGGGTGGTTGAAGGTTGATCCCATCAACCAGCCTCAATATGTCCAGTTGTACACATGTGGGAAGGCCAAGCAAGGTGGCGGCTCTGTGCTTCACGATGAGGAACTCAACTGAATGTTCCTGCCCTCTGAATTTCAAACACATGGTGGCGACACCCATGGGTTTCATGATTGTGTTGTTGTAAGCTGTAAGCACGACTGATGTAGAGCGAAGGATGGGCGGGTTCTTGATCATGGAAAATACTGCCGCGGACATCACATTCGCCTCAGCACCGCTGTCAAGCTTGCATCTGATTAGTGTTCCCTGAACGTCGAACTCTCTGTACCAACATGTGTTTTTACTGGTGCTCAGGTTGCATGTAGAGATGAACAGAGGTTTCGGTTCTGTTGTTTCGACTGCTACGTCATGGACGGAAGAGGAGGAAGAGGGTGACTGCCTGTGAGATCTTGGTTTACCTCTTGCCCCATGGGTTGACCGGCACTGCGCCGCGAAGTGATTTGGTTTTGAGCAGGCATTGCATTGTCGCCCAAAGGCGGGACAGGACTTCGGAGGGTGACTTCCGCCACAGTTGCCACAGCTAGTGTTAGTATCGCCGCTGAATGAATGCCTGAATGCACCCTGGGGCTTCCGCTCTCTACCGCTGACATAACCGACGGACGCTGACTCACCCGAAATGTGTAGGATTTGGTCCCGTGTTGACTCTGAGGCCCTACAGATGTCAAGTGCCTTCCGCAACGTCAAATCCGTTTCACGCAAAAGCCGCTCCTGGGTTTGTCTGACAGGATGCCCAAGGACTATCCGATCTCGAATCATTGACTCCAACTGGTCGCCGAAATCGCAGGACGATGCTTTGATGCGCAGGGTGGTGGCAAAGGAGTCAACTGATTCGCCAGGCTGCTGTGTTAGCTGCCAGAACAGGAATCTCTCGTATACAGTGTTTTTTCGCGGGAGGCAGTACGCTCTAAATTTACCGACAACAGTCTCAAAGTTCTTTGCATCATCTGGGTTGTCGTACGTAAAGGTGTTGTACAGTTTTAACGCTTCATCGCCAGCAAAATTAAGCAACATTGCCAGACGAGTTTCGCCGGATTTGCCTTCCGACCCTGAGGCCAGCAGAAAAATCTCAAATTTTTGGAAGAATGTTTTCCATTCCAACTCGAGATTGGTAGAGTCGAGTTGCAGTGGCGAAGGACGGAGAAAAGCGGTCTCCATGCTGAACGATGTAACCCACGTGACTTTAGATGAACAAAACAAGACGCAATGTTGCACTCACCAAGTTCGTTAAGTTCACGACGCCATGTAATAAACTGTAATAAACTGTTGACCAGTTAGTTTATTATTTTACTAGCTATAACTGAAATACCAATGTAATAAAGAAAGACGAACTGTCTAACTAGTGGTTCTGTTATTCAAGTGTCATGTCCGCCATGTCCGGTCATGCGCGTTGCTCACAGAGTTCGCATTCCCCGAGTCTGACCGCCAGTGACGTATGAGCTACATTATTATTAGGTGCGGATATTGCCTAGCGCCATATCGCAAGTATATCACACTTATTATTAATGAAATACTTTATCTTGGAAAGTGTGACTTTTCAACAGTGGCTTAATAAAGTATATCCTCGCAGGTCGACTTCAATTATATAATTATGTCTTTGGCAACTTTGCCCGTAGCCGATATGAAAGTTCGCAAGGCTTCGCTGCTAGGCTTAACGTGAATCTTAACTTTCTAAGACCTGACTCAAGATGATCATGACGATTGCTAATAATAATAATCTTCGTTTATTAACATTCAATCTGACAGACTGCAGAATGATTACATATACAAGTTATACGATATACGGCCAGCTTCGCACGACACGCAGGTCGGTTACAACTCGATCGGTGGCTTAACACGAATGGCCTAAGCTGGAACGCTCCTGATGCGGCCAAGCCATGAGTGGGAGGGGCGATCTTATTTTCAACAGACCCGAGGCAAACAACACAACAGAAAGCGCCACTGGCAGCTAACAGAAAATTCAAATATTTTTTGCCCTGAGCGAGGCTTGAACCCAGACCGCGATAATGACTACTCAGCTTATCGACCAGCGCTCTCTCCACTGAGCTACGGACCCCCCCTTTAAAAAAAACCTTAAACATGGAAGAATTCAATCAAATTAAACTTAGCAAAGTAGGCTATTAATTTCAAAAATTGCTTTGAATGATTAATTATCTTAATATTGTTTGTCGTTCGTTCCCGCTGTTACCGTACCGATGCTCTAGAGTCTAGACCAAGTGTCTTAATAACAAATACACCATAATAAAACTGTGGCGCTCTCCTATACCCTTGCCGCGGCTATAGACTGCGGCAGGGACGGGATCTAGGTGCTCGCTCCTCGGGAGGCGCTCACTCTTACCAGGATGCTGAGAACCTCCCGAGTCGCTACCTCGCATGCCTTCGGCAGGACTGAGCCTCAGTACATTGTCGCTGCCTTCACTAACGGGGGAAGAAGACCTTGAGATGGTCGCTACAGAGCGGGTATATATAGCTCACCGGCGTCGGACTCCTGCTCTGCCTCGGTCGCGGTCGCCGGATGGGCAACGTCCTGGGACTGAGGATGGCCGTCTCTCAAAACAGGGTTCGCTAACCTACGGGCAGAGGACCCTCGCCTAGAGCTTCCCTGCGCGGCTACGGGCTTCTTCTTCTTCTTGCCCGACCGACCTAAACTAAGGCGCAACATGTTACATTTAGCAGCCCTGGAGCTATCGCCACCAACGGGGAAGACCAGGCGTTCTCTTAATTCCGGGGACCAGAGGGACCTAACCCACTGCCATTCAAGGGGATTCAATCCTAAGCTACGCCAAGACATTACCCTTCCCTAATGACACCAAGACGAAATACGGAGATGCGGCGCTTGACCGAAGACACCAGAAATACACGGGGAAACTACGCGAAATCTCGAGTACGGTACTACAGGACGAACGCCCTGGGCGCTACCATGCTCCAATAGGCTTGAAACGGTCTGGATGACGGAGTCATACTAGCAGGGAAACGTGCAGCGAGTCGGCTGAAGCGATGCGGCGACCAGGCCCAGGGTAAAATATCAACTTTTACGGAAAGCGGGTATCTACCGGGCGAACAACGGGGAATTAAGGGACGGGCGTAAAATACCCGGCAGAAGCCTTCACAATCAAGCAGGAATGACTAGGCCCACACCAGGCAAGACACAGTACGAGAATCCAACGGCTGCTAGGCCGAAGCTGAGCGCTGCAACCAGGGCTGGATGTCGGCGGAGATGCTAGGCGACAACGACCGATGCTGGCAGGCGATCAGGCGTTGCTGGTCTGTATAACCACTATTCTGCAGGGCGCGCGAACTGCACCTTAAGGGACGCTCTACCTAACCTAGATTGACCCACACTCACCAACCTAACGTAGATCCAAGGGAAAACTATATGAGGGGAAGACGTTAGGACAGTTAAATTGCATCTGAGCGTCACGTACGCGAACTTTTACGGAAAGCGGGTAGGCCTATCTACCGGGAAAGATAGACGCGATTCGCCGGTAGCTGGCGGCGGGTCTACCTTGGAGTTATCCTACGTTACCTACGCCTACTACACACAACTTTACACCTATAGCTACGCTAAGGGACCACTAGGTGAGCCGACTGGGGTAGATATGACGAAGACCAGACGCGGCACTAACCCTTCTTCAGAGGAGCCGGGAAACACGCGGCGACCGGCTATGAAACCTTGCCGAATCTCTACCGATGAAACTACAACTGACAGCGGCTAACTCTCCATACTTTCAGGGGAAAACAAGGCACAATGAACAGATTGACACCTAGTTTATCCAAATCTGACCAGAGATGACGAAGTTCTACGACACGGGAAAAAGACCGGGCGACGCCGATGAAACTTCAAGCGGGCGCCTACCGTTTAAACTACGGTCAACAGCGGGTTACTCTCAACAGTTCTACCCGAAAACAAGGCCAACGGATGACGATGAAACACTTGAATCAGATAGGGCTGCCAACCGTCCCGGATTCGCCGGGACACTCCCGGAATTGGCCCGTGCGTCCCGTGTCCCGGATTGATCTCAAATTGTCCCGGAATTTGTGGTAGAGGCGCACTGGACAAAATGCTGTTATTTTGCACACTAAACTCGGCAAGTTGTGTGATGATTTCGCGTTCTGCGCTCTGTTAATAAAACCTAACGTTGTTGCTGAACATCGAATCAACAGTTTGACAGCGCTGGGTTCAAGTCTTGAAAATTTTACAAACCACTGGCACTCAGTAGCATATTTTGTCCTATGTTCCAATGTTTTTTGAGAGATGACGTGCAGATTTCCACGACTTTGTGCCTATGCAATATTATGTGGACAGTGTAAACGGGTAGGCCCTATATAGCCTAAATGTCATATCTAGTGACCTCGGGCGTCCCGGAATGGAAAAATCAAGAGTTGGCAGCCAGTGCCGGCGCTAGGGTACCTGGCCCCCCCCAAAAAAAAACTTGAGGACCCCCCATACCTTGAGCGGTCATCTCAGCAAAATTTCTCATAATATAAGTGCTGAAAGACATGGTGTAAGACTTCAATAAAATAATGTCCCCTTCCAATTGTTAAATTTGTTGGAATTTCCATGCTGTAATGGTAGAATTTTAAGCTGTCATTCTTTAAAAAATTGCTCATTTTTCAATGCTGTTAGTCGTGGTTTAGGACTTCAGAGTGTCCCCTCTCCATTGTTTAAATTTTTCCGATTTGCCAACTGTAATGGTAGCATTTATAGGTTGTCATCTTAACAAAATTGATCATTATTGATGGGCAGTGGATGATACTTATGAAATATTTCTGAAATATTGGGGATACAAGGATTTCGTCTCAACCACATATTGTGGGGCCGTGCCTCTGTCCACACCCCCCAAAGTCTCCTCTTTGGTAATAATAATAACATTCTCTTTATTAACAATCCGGTTGACACACCGCAACCGGTTACAATGTACACTTATGCAATTTAAACAATTCACAAGAACGAAGATCACAGAATACACAAATCTTAACTATACCAACTGAACAGACAGCTTTGTAATTACACGGCGCTAATAGCAGCCTACAAAGCAAATCCGCCCAACGGGGGCTCGAACTCACTACCTCTCGCTCTCTTGGCCAGCGTGTTAACCACTACTCTACCGGGCCCCCCAAGTTGTTGAAGAACAATTAATGCTCTATTGGTTTGCGTAATATTATTTTGTATGCTTTGATTTAAAACATAATTCGTTTCTTGGTTTCAGGAATGAACAGTCATGAAAGGTATAATTACCAGCTACATTTGAGGCCCTTTGCAAACTTAAGATCAGACACATACCAAGGACATCTGGGACCCTACACATGCTTTAATGTTTGGGCCTCACGCAGGTTTTATTTTGAGGTCTCATCCAATTAGCAATTAGAATAAGTTACAATTTATAGACGTTCTGTTTGAGAAAGTGGACTAAATTGCCTGAGTTAGTTTAAATGGCTTTATACTTACGCCCAAAATCAGCTTCATATTTGCATTAGATCTGCTATGGCAGTGCCACTGCCATATGGTTAGTTGAGGCCTGCACCAGACCGGATCTGTACAGTCAGAAATTGGCATAATGACCAGCTAAATTTGGGGGCACCTTTCAAACTCTAACTTACGCCCAAAATCAGTATGATATTTGCATTAGGTCTGCTATGGCGGTGCCATATGGTTAGTTGAGGCATGCACCAGACCGGATTTGTACAGTCGCAAATAGGCATAATGACCAGCTAAATTTGGGGGCTCCTTTCAAACTCGGGGCCCACCCCGGCCGGGGAGTACGGAAGTGGGGGGTCCTAGCGCCGGCACTGTTGGCAGCCCTAGAATCAGAGCTAGCAGACACGAGTACGGAAAGAACGGGGATAGGCGCGCGGGCGTCGCGTTAACTCCCGGCCTTGACACAACGGACTCTCTACCGAATAAACTAGCACTTATAGATGGTCGATCGGGGCAGCTCTTACCGAAATAGGACTAGGAGAAGACGATGAAACAACCCCGGCGATTATGAATGTAAAATGTAAATGTAAATGTAATCGCATATTTATATAGCGGCTGTGTTATGGCTTCGACCCTGAGGGTGAGATCCTTCACCACCGCTACTCCACGTTTAGGCCTATATTGCGACCGAGCCACCCGCAGTAAAGATCCGAGAAATTAATCTCTGATAAACCGACCGACCGGGAATCGAACACGGGCCGCCGGCGTGGCGAACGGGCTACCAACCCACTCGGCCACTGAGGATCTCTTATAGAAGGCTGCCCGGCAAACTTGCCCGATGAGATGGGGAGCAGGGCCAAGAGCGACTACAGCTGATACGGTCAAAATGAAGGCAAACGCGAGGCCTTCAGTGCAGTCACCACAGTCTGACAAAAGGAAAAATACCAGCGTTGGGAACAATACTACTCAGGCGACGATTTGAACGGACGCGCGCCGAAGACCAACACACAACACACAACACAGCGGACACGGCTAAGCGATCGTCCAACGGTTCTGCTACCGACCGAACAAAAAACCAATAGGTGTAAGTTAAGGTGGTAGCAAGGGACAATTTGGCTACCCTAAGCTGGCAGGGCCGTGTTTAACATAGGTCCATTCGGTGCGGTGCACCGAATGCCCCTGAGCCGAGAGTTTTGTTGCCATTGGCCAAATGTCTTTTGCTAGTGTTAGCGTTACTTAAACCTTTTGTAAAAATGTAAGAAAACATTAATTTAACTAATTCACCGACGTTGTGTGCTTGCTTAGGCTACTGATCCGCCACAGCCGACAAACCATCATTTATTGAACAGCGGATTTTTGTAAATGACTAATCTTGTAAGACTGCCGAACGGCACTTTGCCCATACTGTAACACTTTGCACCGACACTCGAAGAACCTTAAACACGGCCCTGTTTTAAAGCCGGTCATAGCTAATCCCACTTACTAAGGGACTTGTCGTAGGCCTATACCACACTAGTAACCACAGGGCTGTCTACTGGCGGCAAATCCGCCACAAACCACTCCTATGTATAGTTCATCACCTCACCTGGCCAAGTGAGGTGATGAACTATAGTTCATACTCATTAGTAAACATGGTAGGCCTATGAACCTACACCTAATAATGTGCCTGGTGGACCGGTGGCTGATAGAAGTGGCCCGAAATGTTGTCACAGCACCCGGGCCCGCACTAGCCTTAATGCGGCCCTGGCTACAATAAGGACAATAATGAATGAAACGCCACAGCGACTATTGGAATAGATAGTGGTCATGGTGGTTAATATCCCCTGTTAAGCGTTAAGGGATGGATAGGGTTTGAATATGTGAATTTACCAAGGGAAATTTTCCGGTTCTTGGTACTTTATTGGGGAGGTCACCCCGAATCGAATATGGTTGGCGAATTCGAATCCCAATATGACTGCCAACTTGACACCCATCTTTAGGGACCGGAATAAGAGGGCTCGCGGAAACATTGGGCTATCGCCGTAAGTGAGACCGCTCTGTTCTGCCCTTATCTGTGACGACCATTATTGTTTACTTGCTACCGAGCAGTTCTAAACCTTTACCAATTTAAGTTAAAACCGTGCGTTTATTGTCCTTTAAAAGCATGCCACCAAAAAAAGCTAAGAAAAACGCTGATGTGGAAAAACGTAAAGACGAGAGCAACGCAGATTGTGGTCCTAAACAACCCAAAGGAGGAACAACGATCAAAGTAAGACAACATTTACCTCGCAAACAATTAAAATAATGTGACCCGTCACCATGAAATCCGTCGCGGCGTAACTATAGTATCGCCGCCTAACCTGTTCCTTAACCGACCCTCACGACGCCTAACCTGATCGCGGCGTCCCCGATACTATAGTTAAGCCTTAGTTGCTTGTTGCGAATGTCATTAGGTAGAAAATGACCAATCAGAATGGGAAACATCAGAATGGTCGGTATCGTTCTATAATGACTCGGTAGCAAGTAACTTTTTTTATAAATTTGATGACAAATATTTCCTCACGAAATAGAAGCGGGATTTAGCGCGTGAGGGTCGGTTAGGGCTCAGGTTTTAGGCGTCGTGAGGGTCGGTTAGGGTTAGTTTTAGGGTTAGTGCAGTCATTCTGCTGAAATTGAAGCTGGATTGATCAACAATAATTTTCAATGAAAAATGGTTGAAAAATATTTGCTGACGAAATAGAAGCGGGATTTATCGAACAAATTCTTGCCTAAAGAGAAGCTGGATCGATTAAAAGGATTCTCGGCAAACTAGAAGTTCGATTTATTAAAGATAACAACGCTGTAGCGTAGTCTACCGAGTCATTATAGAACTCTTACCGAGTGGTTATAGAACGCTACCGAATGGTCGTAATTGACATTATATTAATGCAAAACATGTAAAAAATATATTTGGTAGAAATGATGTATTAAATTTTTGGGTAATACCCAGTGCCAGGGCCGGAATAACCAGTATGCCATGTCTGCCATGGCGGCGGGCCCCCCGTCGTCAGGGGGTCCGTGAACAGCAAGATTTTTTAATTTGCAATGTCCAATTAAATTTTATTGAACTTCACTCCAAGGACATTGTGTAAATTCCCAGGGTGGCTGTGAGGTCGACATCAGAAACAGGATTAGGTTGGCTTGGCAGAAGTGGAGGGAGTTGACTGCAGTTCTATGTGATGCCAAAATGCCAATACAACTTAAAGGAAAGGTATATAAAACAATGGTCAGACCTGTAATGATCTATGGGGCAGAGGCTTAGACGATGACGAGAAGGGGAGAGGGATTACTGGAGAGGACGGAAATGAGAATGCTGCGTTGGATGCTGGGAATTTCACTCAGGGATAGAAACAGGAACGAGGACGTCCGAAAGAAACTTGGAGTGGCGTGTGTCTCGGACAAGATACGAGAGGCCAGGTTGAGATGGTACGGTCATGTGATGAGAAGAGAGGAAGACAGCTGCCTTAAAAGAATCGTGAAGGCAGATTTCTATGGACGACGCAGTCGGGTACGACAAAAGAAGAGATGGGAGGATGCGATACGGGAGGACATGAAACATCTCAAACTGAAAAATGAAGACACCAAAGACAGAGGAAAGTAGAAGAGGAGGATCCGAGTGGCTGACCCCTCCGTAGAGAGGGATTAATTCAAGCCTGAAGGCAGTGGCGTAGCTATCATGTGTGCAATGTGTGCAAAGCACACGGGCCCACGACCTCCAGGGGCCCACTCGAGATTGCTGAATTATTACACTCGAGATTGTTGAATTATTAACCTAACCTAATTAGTAATTCACATTATTTTGCGAATAAATATAGCTTCTGTGAGCACATTTGCATTACTTCATTAATGTGCAATGGATCAGGGTCCTAGGGAATCACGTATTTGCCCCTATTCTTGCAATTGCAGCGAATATTGCTAAACTTATTTTTATGTAGGCCTGCTATGAAAAAAAATTGATGATTGTGTTGTTTTTGATGTGTAAGGTCTATTTTGGTCTTCCACAGGGTTCCATTTTAGGGCCTTTGCTTTACATTTTGTATACCTTTGACCGAAATAAGATTCTCTCTTCTGTGGGTGTTGCTGCACATCAATATGCTGATGACACTCAGGCATATGTCCAGGTCCAGCTTTAGAGGCTATCTCACTTGTGGAAAAAATACTCATGACGTAAGAAACGATTGGTGCCTGGATGTCATCCAACCGGTACCCCATCAAAAGCGTGCAGGACAAAAGCGCGCCGACAAAAGCGCACAGTCAACATGATATAGACTAACATCATCATCATCATCATCATCATCATCATCATCATCATCATCATCATCATCATCATCATCATCATCATCATCATCATCATCATCATCATCATCATTATCCATGGGTTAACAACCCGTAGGTGTCCAATGCACACTTTATCGTTCTCCTCCAAAGTCCGCGGTCCTGAGCAGATCTGCTTAAGCTGTAAATGTCTTGATTACACCACTCTTTGATGTCGTCTATCCACTCTCTGTTTGGTCGTCCTCTTCTTCCATTACCATCCATACTTCCCAGCATCACACTTTTTATCTTTCTGTCATCCTCCATTCTACATAATTATGTGTCTGAATAGGCTGAGTTTCCTCCTCATTACTTTCTGCATAAGGTCTTCTTTTATATTTAACCTGCTACGAATCTCCTTGTTTGTAACCTTCATTGTCCAATTCAGATGTAATATTCTTCTATAGCAATACATTTCGAAGGCCAATATCTTATCTCGATCCGTCTTCTTGACAGTCCATGCCTCACATGCGTATAGTGCTGTGCTGAACACACATGTCATTAAGACGTTCAATTTAGTCCTGTAACTTATTTGCTTGCTGCTCCAGATGGTGTTCAGTCCTGCCATGGCTCCTTTTGCTTTTGCTATTCTTGTCTTTATTTCTTTTGTGCAGTCGTTATTCCACGTCAACAGGCTGCCCAGGTACACAAACTGTGCTACATTTTCAATCGTCTGATCTTGCACTTTGATTTCCTTGTCTATTGTTTCTCTCCCAAACACCATTGTTTTTGTTTTGTCCACATTTATCCTTAACCCAGCCCTTTGTGCATCCTTATTTAGCCCACCTACACTTTCTTGTAACCTTTCACAACTATATACTCCAGTAAGTCAATGTCATCTGCAAATCGCAAATGACATTAATTTATTAATAGACTAACATACACGGACGAAAAAATGAAAAACTCACGAACAAAGTAATGTGCACTTGTCTGGCAAATAAGCAACCAGTAGGTAGCGAACCTACTTGAATCTTTCGGTTACCATAGAAGTTCCATCAATCGGCGTTATGCAGTCATTTTGCTTTACATTATGTGCCGTAGTTTACGCTGAGCAAATATGCAACCAGTAGGTAGCAAACATCCTTGAATCATTCGGTTTCCTTTGAAGTCTCGTCAATCAGCAATTAAAATTACAAAAGGGTGGTTAATTTAATTTCTTATTTGTGGACAAACAACTTTCATCAAAATAGGTGGTTGAATCATTTCCTTGATGAAAGGCTTTGAATATTGGCCACATGTAGGTGAGAAGTATAGTAGGGTATTGCTTTAATTTATGTTAGGCGAAGTGAAAGTACAACCTTTGTCCACGCCGCGCGCTTATGTCGGCGCGCATTTGACCCGTGCGCGCTTATGTCGGCGCGCATTTGACCCATGCGCGCTTATGTCGGCGCGCATTTGACCCGTGCGCGCTTATGTCGGCGCGCATTTGACCCGTGCGCGCTTATGTCGGCGCGCATTTGACACGTGTGCGCTTTTGTCCTGCGCGCTTTTGTCCTGCGCGCTTTTGACAGGACACCCATCCAACTGCCTCAGATTAAATCCTGGAAAAACACAATTTATTTGGGTTGGAAGTCGCGTGCAAGTTTCTAAAATTGATATGCAAAATCTGCAACATTGCTTTCCTGGCATGACTTTTTCTACCACTGTGCGTGATTTGGGTGTGACCTTGGACCAGCAATTGACCCTTTCTGATCATGTGAGGAATGTATAGTAGAGGGAGACTGGATGAGATAAACCAAGACAAAAGAATTTTTGGCGGGAAAAGATAAACCAACAATAGAATGCGAAGATAAACCAACAATGGGCGAGAAGTAAGACCAACAATAGAGGCATGACATCAGCATCACCTGCGGTAATCGATATGCCCTTTTAATGCCTGGATTTCTTAGACCAGTGGTTTATAAATCGACACACTTGACTGAGCACTGGAGGCTGAGGAGGCAGGCCCCGCCCCCACCCCCACCCCCAGCTGGCTGCGCCAGCGGAATTTCTGCTGATGCGGCAGATGCTGCAGCTGCTGTAGCAGCTGCTATACATGCTTAGTCATCATTCTTTGTTCAGAATATTTTTTATATATAGAACATAGACTAGTATATCATTGTATGCACTATAAGGCGGGCGCTATAAGAGCACCTCTTTTTTCATTAACAGGCATTTCATATTGAAACCTTCTAAAGAGCAGCAACAGCTATTGATATGTGTCCTAAAATTAGTAAATGCGAAATGGATGTCTGTGGAAACTACAAATGTGAATGTATAATGTGTCAAGGTGAAGACGACGAGGTGAGCATTCACAGCGAAGATGAAAACGTTGTAAAGTATAGCACTATGAAACTTAAAGCGGAGAATGAAAAGCTGAAGAAAACAGTTACTTGTATACTCTGTAAAGAAAAGCAAGTGCAGTCATTATCTCTTCCGTGTAGGCATGTGAATATGTGCGATCCTTGTGCGGACATTGCAACACACTGTCCCTCATGCGACGAGCGTATCCTTGGAACTGTAAGAATATACCTCATATAAAAAGAGCTGTATGCTTCAAAAGATATTTACTTTTTAAAATGGACCCAACTTGGAGGCATCCATTCTCTGCAATAATCAGCGGGCCTAGTGGATCAGGAAAAACCAACTTCACGTTACGATTTATAGATCATTTAGACTATATGGTCAAACCTGCAATAGAAAAAATTATCTGGTGTTTTGGCATATACCAAGAAATCTTTGATAAATACGCCCACGTCCAATTTCACGAAGGATTGCCCGACTTGGCTATTTTCGATGGCAAGCAAAAGACTCTGCTCATTTTAGACGATCTTATGAGTGAAATTGACGAGAGGGTTACCAAATTATTTACAAAGATTAGCCATCATATGAACGTTTCTATACTCTACCTGACGCAGAATCTTTTCTATAGTGGAAAGCACACAAGAACAATCAGTTTGAATGCACATTACTTTGTACTCTTCAAAAATGTTAGAGACAGCACGCAGGTTGCAATACTCGCCCGTCAGATGTTTCCAGGCAAGGCAAATTTCATGATAGAAGCCTTCCAAGATGCCACTATGGCACCTTTCGGATATCTTTTGATCGATCTGAGACCGGAAACTGATGAACGTTGCCGCATAAGAACAAACATTTTCCCAGGCGATATGCATTATGTCTATTTAAGGAAATGAATATAAACGCCTACTCGAGCAGCATCTCTCATTCAACCAAAATGTCCGAACCCATTGAGGAGAAGTTTGAGAAACTCAGACTGCTTAAAGAATCTTCGCCTAAAGTAAGGAAACGAATTTTAAAAGATTGCAACTCTTCTCTGCTTTGCTACCTTTGCGAGTGTGCACTCAACATTTTAAAAGGAACTGTACCTTTGAAAGACGCTCAGAAGAAAAGACTCGGTCGCTTCAAACACAAGTTGAGAAAGCTTGCATCCAAGAAGACGCGTGTAAAAATCAAGAAGCGTATAGTGCAGACGGGCGGATTCATAGGAGCATTGTTAACTCCTGTACTTTCTTTTCTGGGTACATTGCTGAGTAATAAAATATAATATGGAGCATACGAAGAAAATGGTTCAGGTGGAACCTAGGCAGATAGAGAAATGGAAGGAGACGATGCTAGATAAAACACTATCGAAATTGGACACACAGATGTACGATATTCTGCATAGGAATATTGCAGACGATGATAAGGCCAAACTGTGTACCAACAGTTTGAATCGTTACTTGAACATTGACAAACCCAGCATAGTTACAAAATTCGAAACCAAGGAAAAGACGGCGGCGGCGGCGGCGAACTCTGACGAATCTACAGACTCTGGCAGCAGCAGCAGCAGCAGCATAGAGAAACAAGTCTTGGAAACAGTTCCAAAGAAATGGAAAACACAGGCTGCTCGTCTTTTATCGCACATGAAGAACAATCCCGACGTGGCCTGGAATTCTAAAGGTGAACTTATTTTGAAGGATGCAACTATTCCGAAAACACACATGGTTGATTTGGTGAACGATCTTATGAGAAAACGCACATCTTCGCCACCAACCGGTTGGCGACTCTTGGCCGACGCTCTCAAAGATTCAAACATACCTCGCGAGCTGATAGGAAATCAAGAACGCTGGTCCTATATTAACGAATTCACAGACGAATCGACAGCAGTTACGCCAAAGAGCATTCACGGTAAACAGCAGCTTCCCTCCTTGACATCATCTTCTTTGGCCTGGCTGACTTACTGATGGAGTCGTACTTCGACCCCAAGACGCCCGGAAGCTTCGCCGGCTTGTCAACATTTAAAAAACATTCTGACTTTAAAAATAAAGACGTTAAAAATTGGTTGATTAAGCAAGATGCATACACGTTACATAAACCTGTTAGGCTTAACTTTAGAAGGCGAAAAACTTTCGCGCCAGGTATTGACAATCTGTGGCAAGCGGACTTGGCCGATCTTTCGGCATTGGCGAAACATAACGATAAAAATAAATACATTTTAACCTGTATAGATGTCTTGTCTAAATATGCCTGGGCTGTCCCGCTAAAAACAAAGTCCGGTGCGGACCTGACCGAGGCCTTTTCGTCCATTCTTTTAGATAGACAGCCGGCTAATTTGCAGACTGACAAGGGATCAGAATTTCTTAATAAAAGCTTTCAATCCATGCTACGTAAAAATTCCATTCGCTTTTACACGTCCGAAAATAGTGACATAAAGGCCTCTGTGGTCGAACGATTCAATAGAACTCTTAAGACCAGGATGTGGAAATACTTTACTTATAAGAATACGTATAGGTATATAGATATTTTACAAGATCTCATTCATTCGTACAACAACACACATCATAGATCTATAGCCATGCCACCCAACCAGGTTTCTAAGGATAACGAAAATATTATTATAAAACGATTGTACGGCCAGAAGAAGCGCCCGGCCAATTGGAAATACGAAGTGAACGATAAGGTTAGAATCGCAAAGGCCAGGATAGCATTCCAGAAGGGATACTTGCCGAGCTGGTCGACGGAAATCTTTAAGATTGTAAGTCGCGTGCCTACAGACCCCGTAACCTATGAGCTCGAAGATTTAAGTGGCGAAAAAATAAAGGGTAAATTCTACGAGTTTGAGTTGTAAAGAATTTTAAAGGAAGATGATATTTACACGATCGAAAAAATTCTGAAAAGTTGTAAGCGGCGCGGGAAGACAGAGTATTTTGTCAAATGGAAAGGCTACAAAGACAAGTTCAACTCGTGGACTCAGGATATATTCAAAGTCTAGCAAGAATTTCGCACAGTCTGTCAGAGTGTGCGAACGACAATGTCGCATTTTTATCTTACTCTTCCAAGCAATAGTTCCATGCAGCATTTTCCCGACAATACTACAACCCACTTTACAACGAAGTTGGAAAATGCCATCTCCCTCAAAGGTCGCTGGGAAGTCGGACTTCTGCAAATGCAATACCCGCACACGTGGTACAACGTGCAAAGTGGCCAGGGCGACTTTACATTTGACCAAGCTCCTAAAAGAGGAAGCATCGACGCAGTATGCACAACGATTCACCACTCTTGGCAGCTGCCCGCCGGATATTACGAAAATATTCATGCTATAGTAGATGCGATAAATAAGAATATAGAGGATGCTGCCGAATTGCATTCGCTCGAGAAATATCCGAAATTTAGATATGATGCGATAACTAAAAGAGTCCATGGCAAGATCAATCTCGCTGCGCGCGTAACCTTCTCATCACATCTGTGCAATATTTTAGGTATAGAGGAAAGACATAAAGTTGTCGAAAACAACAATTACGGCACTTATTTTTACCATGAGCGTTACGAGGATTATATTAAAGCTTGGGAGGAGGTTCCAGATTGGGACTGGGAATCTGATTACGGATGTGATATAAATCCGAGCTTTTCACATATATACATGTATTGCAATCTGGTTGAATCTGTCGCGCTTGGAGATTCGAAAGCCCCCTTACTTCGCATAGTTAATATAGAAGATAAAAGCGCCGATAATGTGCACGTCTTGTACAAGTCCGCTATATACGTACCTATTCAGCAGAAGAATTTCGAATCGATAGAAATATATATGAGAGGCGATAATGGTAATGTCATTCCATTCGAGCATGGGAAGTCGTTCGTTGTGCTTCATTTCAGACAGTGCAAAAATTTCAGTCTTCAGTAAATAATGGCGCACTTCTATCTGACGCTGCCTAGCAACAGCTCCACGGCATTTTACCCGAATAATACTGTCGCGCAATTTACAACGCGTCTGGAGAATCCCATTTCTCTAAGCGGCGATTGGGTGGTTGCTCTTCTGGAAATATATTATCCTCATACGTGGAACAATTTAGAACGCCAAGAAGGCGGAATAACGTACACGCACGCCACATTCACCGAAAGTGGATCGATGCAAAGCAATCCTATATTTAAAAGACGTTGGATTCCGGCCGGCTACTACGAAACAGCGCAGCAACTTATCGATTACACAAACAAATTTATAAGAGAGGTTGCCGAGGAAAATGATTTGCTCGAATTTCCAAAATTTAGATACGATATCGTATCGAAAAGATTGACGGGCGATATAAACAAAGGCACAAAGATTCATTTTTTGCGTGCATTATGTTCGATGCTTGGCATCGATGCTGAGCAGATGCCAATTCTCAACTACGGCCAGGACGACGAGGCCATTTTCGAGTTTGTTGGTGATAGAACTTGCGACATAAATCGTGGCTTTTCTTCTTTATATATTTATTGTGACGTACTTGAACATGTCCCTGTGGGGGATACAAAGGCGCCATTACTCAGAATCGTTAACATCGGCGGAAATGCAGGCGACAACGTGCGCACCATCTACGAAAAGCCCATTTACATACCTCTGCAGCAGAAGAATTTCGACTCTATAGAATTGCATATAAGGACGGACACTGGCAAACCAGTTTCATTCGAAAGTGGAAAGTGCATCGTTACACTACATTTCAGACACTGTAAAATTCCATATCTTTTACAATGCAAAAACCATTCTGCTGTGATGCAAGTCGTTTGGCGTACGAAGACTACTATATGCAGCAAAGCGGAAATGGCATGCCATTTTTTCAGGGTGCACGTCTTCAGCGCGGTCATGGAATTGGTAGTTTTCTTAGCGGGCTCTTTAGAAGTGCATGGCCACTTATACAGACTGGTGCTAAAGCACTTGGTAAACAAGCCTTGAGAACAGGTCTTCAGATTGCGAACGATGTGGCGGATGGCGATCTGATCATGGAGGCCGCCAAGCGTCGCGTGCCAGAAGGTATAAAGGCTTTTACATCTTCAAAAGATTTTAATGTTCAGAGTGGGAGCGGACGGAAGAGACGTAAGCGTTCACTGAGAAGAAATAAGAAAAGAATCAAGGAAGATATATTTGGCATAGTTTAAAAATGGCCTTCGTTCACCCCCAATCTTGCGAGTGTGCAAAGAGCGAACTGGACCTTTTCAGCGTTCCCCCTACGCAGACCAGCATAGAATCTGGCTCGTATGTGGAATATAATCCAATAGCAGCAATATCACAGGGCACGCCTATAGAATTTAGCATATCGGGAGCAGGTCAAGATTACCTGGATCTGTCTAACACACAGTTGTACGTCAGAGCGTCTATCGTTCGGGCGAATAATGATGCTACAGATGCTGGAGATGATGTTGGGCCAGTCAATCTTTTCCTACACAGCCTTTTTTCCGAAGTTGACATCACTCTAAACGACACTCTTGTCACTTCATCAAACAACACGTATGCGTATAGAAGTTATCTCGAGACCCTGCTCAGCTATGGCGCAGCAAGCAAAAATTCTCAAGTCACCTCTGTTCTCTTTTACAAGGACACTGCCAGCCGCTTCGAAGAAACCAATCCTAACGACGATGCCGGTACCAATATAGGCTTCAAAAAGCGTAGCGCTCTGACCGATGGAGGCCGTGTTGTGGATATGTTGGGTGGCATTCACAGCGATCTATTCTTCCAGGAAAAGTTCTTGCCAAATGACATTAATATAAAAATACGGGTCGTAAGAAATAAAGATTCATTCTGTCTGATGTCCTCGGCGGCTGGTGCTGCATACAAAGTAAAAATATTGGAATGTAAATTGTACGTCAGAAAAGTCAAGTTAAGTCCATCAGTCTTTCTCGCGCACGCCAAAGCTTTAGAGATTGGAAATCTGAAATTTCCCATTCGAAGGGCTGTTTGCAAGACTTTTACGGTTCCAAGAGGGAATCTGGATGTTACGCAAGAGTGTCTTTTCACCGGTCAGATTCCGACTCGCATTGTTTTTGGTTGCATCGATAATGACTCATTCAACGGGAGCTACACGAAGAATCCATTCAATTTCAAACACATGAATCTATCTCAATTAAAAGTATACCTGTACGGTCAGCAGCAAAGTATAAAACCTTTGGAAACTAACTTTGCAACTAGGCAGTTTGTGAATGCATATGCTTCGCTCTTTATGGGCACTGGCAAGTGGCAGAGAAACGAAGACAACGACATAAGCAGAGAAGATTACGCGCACGGCTATTGCTTGTACGCATTCGATTTAACACCCGATTTAGCAGAGGGCGGCCATTTTAACCTTCTGAAAAGTGGCAATGTAAGAGTCGATATTAAATTTGCCCAGCCCTTGGAAGCTACCATCAATGTTATAGCCTTCGCAGAATTTGAAAACATATTGGAAATAGATAGATCTCGCAACGTTCTTTTCGACTACACCAACTAAAGAAGAAGAACAAGATGGATGGCCTCACCTTAGAAAAGTTTTTGCGAAGAGATAAAAAGTGCTCCTCCATGTTCTTGGGCGTTTGCGCTAGCGACCGCCTTCCGACTAGGATCCATAGAAATAAACCTAGTATCATTGTATGCAATACAGATAGATATGGTCAACCGGGAATACATTGGGTAGTGCTGTACATCGAAAGTTCCACATATGGCGAATTTTTTGACTCTTTTGGCAGAGCACCAGACATACCATCCAGAACATTTTTACACAGACATTGTTCGTCTTGGATCTACACTGGTCACCAGCTCCAGAGTATAAGCAGTAGATATTGTGGACATTATTGCATTTTTTATGCAATGCATAGATGTAGAGGTTACAATGTTAATGCCGTTTGCAACATGTTCTCAAGCGACACCGGTCTTAATGACTTTTTAACGCATCGCTTTGTTTGTAAGATGTACCAATAAAACGCTGTTGAAAATAAAAGCTTTGTGTTCTTTCATTGCGTTTGCCATGTGTCTTGTGACGGTGGTGATTTCTACCATTGTATGTACAAATACTAGCCATATACCATAGAGCGTTGCTTTTGGCGTCTTTCACTATTACATTGAAATGTGTATTATAATATGGCACGAAAAGCCCTATAAGGGATATTGTATACACAAATACCATACGTCTGCCATATAGCTATGCTGTTGGGGTCTTTCGCGATTACATTGAAATGTGTATTATAATATGGCACAAATACCATACGTCTGCCATATAGCTATGCTGTTGGGGTCTTTCGCTATTACATTGAAATGCGTATTAGCATGTGTTAAAGAAAGGACTTATATGATTCTGAAATATATGCTAGTATGTAGAAAAAGTAAGGTGATCGCTTCACATCATAATGGCTGGATCTTTCATTAGCTCCGCGTATTCGCTCTGTAATATAATTATACGTTTACCGTTTGTCTTGTGACATTGTGATGGTGCTTTCTACTCTATAATAGCGTGTCTGTTTATATATATATATACACAAATGCAGGCTGTCTATGCTACTGCTGCAAGAGCTAGGGTAGAGGGGAAATAGCTCGAATGAATGCCCTTGTGTATGCAGGTCTTAGCGCTTCTTGTAAAATGTCTGATTTTTTAAAATTATGTGGATGACCAATGTCATTTCCTACAATCGTGATTCTATGTCCTAAGCAAATGATTGGAAATGCAATGACAGCTCATAGTGTGTGTGTGTGTTCGTGTGTGTTGGCCATTATTAATGTGTGTCTGTCTATACATGTACAGCTACATCAAATGCAGCGTTACAATGCAAAGAATTGATCAAAAGAGCTGTGCATCCATGCTTGACTTGGCTGCTGCAGCTCCAGCGGCAGAAGGTGTGTGTGTGTGTGTGTCGTTCAGTATTACTTGTCTGTCTATGCATGCTCAAGTACATCAACTGTGGTGTTACAGTGCAAAGAGCTGATCAAAAGCGCTGTGCGACCATGCTTATCCTTTGCCAGCGGGGTTGACCCGCATCAGCAGTCATTAGTAATGCTATTGATTTCGGCAGGTGGTTCAATGCCACCGTAGAGTCTGTGTGTTGGTCTGTGGTTACGTGCGTGGTAGTTCCTGTTTGTCTGCCTGTGTTTTTTCGTCTATTATAATGGTGGTTTTTAAAAAAGCTATACCCATGATGCAGCAAAGGCCGCTACAGCCGCAGAAGCTGCAGCAGAATGGGAAATACCGCTGGTCAATCCAGCCAGTCTGCGTGGGGTGGGGGCGTGGGGTGGAGATGGGGCTCGATTTCAGTAGCTGGTTCAGACAATACCAGTGTAGAGCGGGTATCTGTGGTTAGATTCGTGTCACTGCCTGTTTGTCTGCCTATGTATCATCAAATATTATAATGGTGGTTTTTAAAAGCTATACCCATAGCAGCTGCTACAGCAGCTGCAGCATCAGCAGAAATTCCCCCTGGCGAAGCCAGGTGGGGGTGGGGTGGGGGAGGGGCCTGCCTCCTCAGCCTCCAGTGCTCAGTCAAGTGTGTCGATTTATAAACCACTGGTCTAAGAAATCCAGGCATTAAAAGGGCATATCGATTACCGCAGGTGATGCTGATGTCATGCTTCTATTGTTGGTCTTACTTCTCGCCCATTGTTGGTTTATCTTCGCATTCTATTGTTGGTTTATCTTTTCCCGCCAAAAATTCTTTTGTCTTGGTTTATCTGATCCAGTCTCCCTCTACTATGTATGTCGCACTTGCTTCTACCATCTTCGTCAGATTCGCTCGGTGCGTCGCTCGCTTACAACCAAAGCCGCCACTACTCTGATGCGGTATGTGCACGAGAGTTGACTTTGGTAGTGCCATCTTAACTCTTTCACGCATTAATAAGTTACAATCTGTCCTTAATGCTGCAGCTCGCCTGATTGGCGGCATACCCAAGTTTGGGCATATATCAAGTTTTATACAGGAAGAACTGCGCTTGTTGCCTATGCAAAAACGTATTGAGTTTAAGATTCTGATGTTCATGCATAATTGCCTAGCAGGCCAAGCTCCGACCTATCTTATGGAACTCTGTGTACCTGTGCTATCCATTCCAGGCCGTAGATTTCTTCGCTCTGCTACGCATGGTGACCTGGTTGTCTCTATGGCTTTAATCTTCCACAGTGCTGCACAGAAGCTCTGCTATGGTCGGTCCGTCTTTCTGGAATAAGTTACCTATTAGTCTCCATAATGAACTTCTTTGTCTTTCTTTGCCCCTTTTCCGCAGCATTTGAAAACCATTCTCTTTTATTGTGGTTTGGTGTCAGGTCGGGAGCGCCTCTGAGGAGTTCTCTTGAAGGGGCGCTATATAAATGTGCGATTACAATTACAATTACGAATTATAGCAGGGAGGCCATTCCAAAGCAAAGGGCCGACAGAAGCAAAGGCACGATGCTGGGCTGTAGCAGTCCGAGACCGTGGTACTAGAAGGTCATGACGGTCTAAAGAGCTGAGAGGACGTCCAGTGGTAGTTGAGACAGGTCGCCTAATAAGATCACAGAGGTAGCGAGGAGCTGTACCCAAGAACATCTTATAGGTAAGAAAGATAATTTTATATTGAATCCGGGCAGTTAAGGGAAGCCAATGAAGGTGTTCAGTCATAAAAGTTTAAATGTGAGAGAAACAAGGGAGGCGGGCAATCAAGCGAGCAGATGCATTGAGCACCGATTGAAGTGGTGCAAGGCGAAGTTTTGGTAGGCCAATGAGTAATGAATTGCAGTAGTCAATACAAGAACAGATGAAGGCATGAACCATAGAAGAAAAAATTGACAAGGGGACAGATCGTCGAATGGCACGTAAACGTCGCAGTTGATAGAAGCTGGACCGAGAAAGATTAGAGATATGTGCAGAGAGATAAAGAGTACTGTCTAGAGTAACAACCAGGTTACGAACATTTGTGAAGAAAGTAAATTAAGGAAACCGTTCGGCAAGTAAAGCGTAATCAATTTTAGTTGTTGACGAGTGCCCATCCAGATAAATTGAGTCTTGGAAGAATTGAGCGAGAGACGATTTAAGGAAATCCAACAATTGAGATCAGCCAAAAGAGATTCAATAGACTGACAAAAAAGCAAGTTGTTGAGAAGAGGAGCAGTGAACAAAAGTCTGGACATCATCAGCATAGAGGTGACCAGAGGCTGAGTGCTTTGCAAAGAGAAGAGGAATATCAGCTGTAAACAAGATATGAGGAAGTGGACCCAGAACGGATCCTTGAGGAACTCCAAATTTAACAGGAACCCATGAAGAGCGAGAGTCACCTAAAATAACCATTTGGGTACGATGAGAAAGGTATGAGCGAAACCAAAGAAGAGGAAGGCCACTAAAACCAAAGGAAGTTTCAAGGCGACGCAATAGAATATCATGGTCTACCATATAAAATGCTGAAGATGCATCAAAAAGTGCTAGCAGAGTAACATGGGATTTATACATAGCAGAATAGATGTCAGAAAGAAGAGCAGTTTCAGTCGAGTTACATTACAGTACTATGTACTAAGGCTTGCCGACATATATGTTGGACGATCCCTCTTTCGATAGTCACGTGATTCTGTTAAGCTTCTTTTCTTCTTCTTGGCTGTGGATATTTTGTTTAATTTAATTTCGGAATTATATTCTGCTATCAGTTTCTTGTCAAAATGGGCGGATCATTGTCATCACAGAATGGAATGACAAACAATATGTTACCATATTGAGCACACTAATGTTTTCCCATCGTCCGCTTCGCTCATCCAACAGACTTGACCTATTGGTTCCTCGGTCTAGAACTGCTATGGCTCAGTCTCGATCTTTTGTCTCAATTGGTCCTTCTCTCTGGAATGCTCTTTCTCCTTCTGTTCGCTCTACACTTCTGTCTGTCAGTCTCTCCTCTGCTCTGTCTCTTCTCAAAACCTACTTCTTCTCGCGGGGCCTTGCGCACTGGGAGCACCTCTGAACGGTTCACCCTACTAGAGGCGCTTTATAAATGTTTAAATACAATACAATACACATCACACTGGAAATTTGTCAACTTCAGCAAAATTGAACAGAGAGAACCTGTATGGAAACCAGATTCCATCCTTGCCTGCAGCTTAAACATGTGTGAAGTGGATAGAAGCGACTAAATGACATTGTACTACTCCTCTCTTCCAAAGACCTGAAGTGGTATCGTAAGATTGTTCTGCACTACGTTGACATAGCACTAACAAATTCATTTCTGTTATACATTAAAAGTGGTGGTGTCAAAAGTCAGGAATGATTTAGGCTGCAAGTTACCCGCAGTCTCTTGAAAGTTGATATTCACCCTGGGACCGCCTCGTGCATTTATTCATCACAAGCATTGGATATGTCCAGACTTAGCGGACAATACTTCCTGGACTTGTTGCCACCAACTCAAAAACAGTCCGCTCCAACCAACAAGTGTGCTGTACGCAACAAGAAAGGCATTCCGAGAGAATTGGATAATTGTGTTACTGTTGCAAAACGTGCTTATCGAAGCAGCACTGTGTGTTGTTCCACATTTTGAAGTCTACCACTTACTTAGACTTTGTTCCTCCTGTTCCGATCGAAGCATTGGTCGAAAGAACTCCTTCTTGTCGTTTCTGTAGCGTTAAGGTCTTTTACCGGGATGGGGCTGCTAACTCAATGCCCCAACCTTCCTCCTTTTTCAACCGGGCTTGGGACTGATCGAAGCATTGGTAGAAAAAACTCCTTTTTGTCGTTTCTGTAGCATTAAGGTGTTTTACCGGGATGGGGCTGCTAACTCCGTGCCCCAACCCTCCTCCTTTTTCAACCGGGCTTGGGACTGGCTTTGGTGGAGTTGAAGTCTACCACACCGAAGCTGAAATCTAAGAGCAACCTTGTTTCTTTACACAGACAAGAATGCAAACATGTAACTTTTCGATGTATACAACTATACATGTCGAATATAGTAAAAAATATATGGTTTCTAAGAATAGCTAAGAAAATCCCATCTTTTTCTTCAAATTTTGATGACTTAGGATTCAAAACGTAATGCATTGATGTTGATCTTCTGTTTATAGGTCCGTCACATACTTTGTGAAAAACAGTCAAAAATTTTAGAAGCTTTGGATCGACTTAAGGCTGGAGATAAATTCAATGAAGTTGCTGGAAAGTATAGTGAAGATAAAGCCAGACAAGGGGTAAATATGCTATTTAACTTTATTTGTAATTAGTTAGCTTTAATGATAATAATTATTATGACGAGGAGGGATAGGATAAGGAATACAGAGATATACAACAGACTGAATATTCAGCATGATATAATACACAAAATTCAGAGTAAACGGTTACACTACTTTGGCCACGTAACCAGAATGCGGGACGAGAGATACCCGAAGATAGCTGTCAACGGATATGTGCATGGAGAAAGGAAAAAGGGAAGACCAAAGAAGAGATGGTTCGACTTGATACGAGAGGACTGTTGGGAGATGGGTTGGTCCATACAGGAGGCTACACACAAACCACAAGAGAGAAGTGGAGACTTTCCATAGCTGGGCGGCTGTCACGTGCGAAAGCATCGTCAAAGCCATAAGTCAAGTCAAGTCACAGAAGGAGGCATTTGATAAACTGAAACATGTTCTGATGTTATTCTAAAAGTTTTTCAGTTGGGGCAACCGGTAAGCCTTTATTGTGACAGCAGTGATGGAGCAGTGGGGGTGTTTTGACTCAGTGTGATCGTTCAGGTTCTGAAAGGCCTGTGTATTTGCTTAGTCAAAAGCTAACAGCCACACAGCAAAATTGGGCAACCATTTAAAAGGAGGCTTATGCCATTGTTTGGACACTTGGCAAATTAAAGGAGATAGTACTTGGTTCTCACTTCGCAGTCTACAGCAACCATAATCCTTTGACATACCTCACCATGGCCATGGGCGTCCGCAGAATTTTTTTAGGGGGGCGCAAACTTTTAAATGGTTGACTCAGGGACTAAACAATGTGTCAAATAGCCTACAGTTAATATGGAGTTAAACAGGCAGCCTATCAATTTCATTGTAGGCCTATAACATACTAGCTGAGGTACCCGGCATTGCCCGGGAAATTTAGGATTCGACCCGCTCCGGCCACAACCCCACCTCATCACACCCACCACCACACTCCGACATCCACCGGTACTTCATCCGAGAAATTAGAGTTTTTGAGTGAAAAATTCCCCCACCCCAAATTTTCCCCATCCCTCCCCCACCCCTCCACAACACGCCACCACTAACTCCGACGTCCAACGTTACGCCACCCGTGAAATTTTGGTTTTCGGGGAAAAAATTCTCTCCCCAAATTTCCCCCACCCCCTCCAAAACACGCCACCACTAACTCTGACTTCCGCCGGTATGCCACCCGTAAAATTTTGATTTTGGGGGAAAAACTGTTCCCCAAAATTTCTTCCCTCTCCCCCACCACCCCACCTTCCACCCCCCCCCCCCCACCACCTCTAAATTTTGTGATCTCTAGGGAAGGCTCCGCTGGCCAGACAAAAATCGTCGGCGGGCCAGAAATGGCCCACGGGCCAGCTTTTTGACACCCCTGGTGTAGTAGATGAGGTTACAGTTTAACGAACCTTGTGACAACTCAGATAAATTATGGATTAGCATTCTTCATTCATCTAGCGGGGTATGTTTAGAAGGTGTGACAGAACATGTGCCAGCTGGCATCTAAAGGAAGAAGCGGATTATTTGGAGACTATCGCTCTAACCAACTTCAGCCAGTGTCAAATATGCTTATGTATATGCAAATGCATATACACCGTGAGGCATAAAAAACAAAGCCCCTAGAAAAATCGTTATAATTTTAACAATATTCAAGCAATGTCAATGAAATTCAGGAAATTTATTGCTAAATAGCAGGCAATGTAAACAGATTTTCAGTTTGTAGCCTACTCAAACAGTCTGCCTTTAGCTTCTACACATGCGCGAAGTCGCTTGCGCCATACACGCGACGCCGAGTCAATAATTCGCTGGTCAAGATCGTTCCAAGCGTGCACGATGCGCTTATGAGGAACCTTCAACATCACAGACTTTTGTTTCGTACACCATTTCCTGCATGCATCCCCATATTTTATAATCGACGGGATTCAGATCTGGGCTGTTAGGGGCCATGTTGCTGGAAAGAGATATTGCAGCGGACCGCCTTCACGTCCGACGTTTAGCAAATCCCTGACGGAGCCAGTCGGTGTTTCTTCTCTGGGGCTCACGTCAATTCACTTTGTTAAACCGGGGGTAAAAATCAACGGTCAACACTACAGAGATGTTTTACTCATGGAAGGCCTTCTATCTGAAACTCGATAACTCTGAATTTTGCATTTTCCAGCAAGGTGTTACTCTAGCGCACGGAGCTCGAGAAACGGTTGCACTTCTGACGAATGAAACTCCTGACTTCCATAATTCCTGCACTATAAGTCTATGGCCCCTAATAGCCCATGAGAATCCCGTCGATTATAATATACGGGGAACGCAGGAAATGGTGTACAAAACAAAGGTCCGTGATGTTGAAGATCTTCGTAAGCGAATCGTGAAAGCTTGGAACGATCTTGCTTGAACAGCGAATTTATTGACTATAGGCGGTGCGTGAATGGCGCAAGCGACTTCGCGCATGCGTAGAAGCTAAAGGCGGACAGTTTGAGTACAAATTGATAATCTTTTTACATTGCCTGCTATTTATCTATAGTTTTCCTGAATTTCATTGACATTGCTTGAATATTGTTAAAATTATAACAATTTTTATAGGGGCTTTGTTTTTTATGCCTCACGGTGTATACATGTATAAATATATATACATAAGCTTATATATAATCCTCACTATAGTATAGGCGTTTCTTCAGTGGATCTGTTATCTAGCATTGATCGGCTAAAAGGTCATATGATGCCAATTACTTCGCTATTAGCGGACACAAGTGAATTCATTTCCCGTATCGGGGTAGACAATATGAATTTCTATATTACCAAGAGAGAACTCTATATGCTGAATTTTCACAAATGGGCTGCACCTAAGCAAAGCAGCCTAGTCCAACTTGTGGAGCGTATCGTATTTGTACGGTCGGTGCACTGTTATAGTGCCTTACTAGTTAGTCTTACACTTCCTATATTAATTGTAAATAGTGACCTAGAGAATGTAGTGTTTTCAGATAATCACGAAGAGAAGAGTGTTGTAATAATCATAATAATAAAAAAATCACCATTTCTCTGCAAATATGGGCAGAATCCAGGGGGGGGCGCACATACACCCCCTTGTGCCCTCCTGCGGACGCCCATGACCATGGCTATGTCAAAATCAGCTAAGCTCTGCAGATGGTGTTTGTCATTGCAGGCCTTTGACCTTGAAATAAAATACAAGAAGGGAAAGTTAAATGTTGTGGCCAATTGTTTATCTCGATTGTGAGTAAGTTGGTAAGATTAAATATGTATGTAGTAAGTAGGGGTATATTACTCCTGTATGTGGCGGGTAAGATACTAGCCAGACTCCTGGTCAACAGATTATCTGTTCATGTCATCAGGCATGGGAGTCAATCCCTGAGAGTCAATGTGGCTTTCGGCAGGGGCTTCTATCCCTATACATGGCGGGCGCAGCTTGCGCCCAATGAAAAATAGGGGGGATCAGAAGTCAGCCAAAATTCACGTCGGTTGGGGGGGAAGGTCGGACATGGAGGACAGCGTTCAATGTAGGCATCACTAGGAGGAAGATCCCCCAGAAAATACTTCCCTCCATATAAATTTGGACAAAATGTTAGACCTAATAATTTTTAGCAAAATGTATACACTTTATACACTTTTAGTTTTTAGTTAGGCTACTATATCTGCATTTTTGAATTACATGAACTGCTATAACAGCTATAACATACCTGTGAGCTAATTTTGTATAGTCTGTTTAGTCAGTTGATGTTTAGGCGTACGACTAGACCAGCTCAAGGTCAGCGTCTAGACAGTTAGGCCTGCAGGTGCCAGACTGGCGGGAAAGTTTAGCGCGGCTCGGCCGACCGTCGCCGGAGAGCGCGAGAGAGAGAGAGAGATAGACAGACAGACGGACAGATACACGGAGAGAGGCAGATAGAAGGACAGAGCGGCCAGGGGAAGAGTGTACGCCCAGACAGTGTAAGAAGTTGTAGAAGAAGGCGTTGATAGTAGAGAGAGAGTAGAAGACGTTTTAGAGAACAGTGGAGTTTAGATAATAATAGTTGCGTTGCTGTTGTAGAATTCAAGCGTTTGTCGTCGTTGATCTATTGTTGTGTTATCTGCGTGTGTTATGAACGAAGAAGAAGAAAATACAAGAAACAGAGCTTTGTTGTAATTGAACAAGTTAAGAACTTTAGAGATTTATACACTAGCTTTAGATAACGAAATACAGTGACTAGGCTAGGTGTAGGCTACGCTACTGAACACAAGGGAAAAAACGGGAGAAAACTTTGAAGGTCAATTGGGTGTTGACATTTTTGGTGGCAGCGGTGGGATACTGAATTCAAGCAACGGACGTTGGGATAGTGAACTCAGTCGGAGGAATATTTTCAATCGGAGCAACATTTTCAATTGAAGGAATATTTTCATTTGGAGGAATATTTTCAATCGGAGGAATATTTTCAATTGGAGCAATATTTTCAATTGGAGGAATATTTTCAATTGGAGGAATATTTTCAATTGGAGGAATATTTTCATTTGGAGGAATATTTTCAATTGGAGGAATATTTTCAATTGGAGGAATATCTACGGTGGATTTTGCTTACGAAGTATTTTCGACGTCAATTTTCGGAATATTCACCGTCCGTAAATTGAAGGTGAATATCGAATCAATCTGAGGAGCTGACCAAACGGGAGAAGGAAACTGAGCATCCGAACAACTGGTGAGAAGATACAACGGGTATACGAATAACATTACGACAACGCCAGAGAGAGGTATACAAAACTCGCTCCTTGTATAAACAAGCCATAAGAAGTAAAGTCAGCCAATTGCAGAAAGCATAGTCACTCCCTCGATTTCTTCACGCAAATCAGTTGAAGTAAGAAAGTAAGATGGAGAAACTTACGGAACAAAAGCAAGCGAGTATAAAGAAGATGTCGTCTGCTCGATTAATAAAGTTATTAATTGAAGAGGGTCTCGACATAGAAGAAGTCGAAGAGATGTCAAGGGAAAATTTGATGAGAGCCCTAGCAGAGGTGTGGCTAAAGGAAGCTGAAGAGAAAGGCGCTGTAGGTGGCGTTGAGGAGAAACCACAGGTTATGTCTATGGAGGCGTTGATACAATTTATGATGATGAAGGAGGAGCAACGCAGACAAGAAGAGAAAGAAAAAGAGGAGAAACGTAGACAGGAAGAAAAAGAAAAAGAGGAGCAACGCAGACAAGAAGAGAAAGAACGGAAACAAGAAGAGAAAGAAAAAGAGGAGCAACGGAGACGAGAGGAGAAAGAACAAAAACAAGAAGAGAAAGAGAAAGAGGAGCAACGGAGACGAGAGGAGAAAGAACAAAAACAAGAAGAGAAAGAGAAAGAAGAGAAACGGAGACAGGAGGAGAAAGAGAAAGAGGAACAAAGGAAACAAGAAGAGAAAGAACGGAGACAAGAGGAAAAAGTAAGAACAGAACAAGCAGAAAGGATGAGACAAGAAGAGATACAGATGCAGAAGCAGCAGTTCCAGCTTCAGCTAGAACAAATGAAAAAAGATCGTGACGAAGCAGAACGAAGAAGAATGGAATTGATGATAGAATACGAGAGGGCAAGGAAAAGTGATGAAGAAATACGAAAACAACAGATCGAAGAGCAAAAGATGCGTGAGGAAGACAAAGAAGCCATGCGTTTGGCAGAATTACAAAGAGCCGAAGAGATTCGACAGGAAGAATTGAAAATGGAGAAAGAAAATTTGGAAAAAGCGGAAAGAGAAAGGGAAGAACAATTAGAATTAGAACAAAAGAAACTCGCTCTTAAGGAAGCTCAGCTCCGAGAAATGGCTATAGAAAAGGAGGAACGCAGAAGACAGTTAGAATTGTTGCAGCAAAAGATAGAACAAGAAGAACTGCGTAGGGTAGAAGATCAAAATAGACTGAGGGAACGAAATGAAGACGAAAGAAGAAGTCGTGAAGAGTCAGAACGAACCAGGGTCAGAGAAAGTGAGACAATGGTGTCCAAGATTAAAAAGATAGGTGATGCAATGAAACACGTATTACCTAAGATGCCATATGATATGATGGAGGTGCCATTATATTTTGAGACAGTTGAGAATGCATTCAACAGTTTTACGGTGGAAAAGCAGTTTTGGGTCAAATTGCTGTTGCCACTAATGACGCCAAGAGCAAGAACGGTGTTGAATCGATTGTCTTTCGATGATCTAGACGATTACGACATAGTGAAAGAACATTTACTGAAAGAATTCAAATTGACAGCGAGAGAATATCGATCACGATTTGGAGATGCGAGGAAAACGGCGGAAGAAACATACACGATGTTTACAGCAAGATTAAAGAACCTGTTGAACTATTATGTCAGAAGTAGGCGAGTGGGTAAAAGCTACGAGAAGTTATTTGATCTGTTGGTGGCGGATAAATTGAAAGAATGTCTACCACCGGGTCCACTACAGTTTGTACTAGCAAAGGAGGGTACTGAATGCTTGGAAGCCAGTAATGTTGCAGAACTCGCAGACGTGCACGTGAACAATCGAATTGGTCTAATGTTTCAAGACAAACCGAGATATGAAGCATGGGGTAATAGTTCGAAGCAACCCAGGTGGAATAGTAATAACAAAGAAACAGGAAACCGAGCCAGAAATAACGAAGCAAGGAATGATGGTGTCTTCCAGGATCACCGTACAAGACAGTTTGGTCAAGATAGAAGAGAAGCAACGGGTGACAGACAAATGTACAGTCGAATTCCAGTGATGGGACGCCAAAGAGAAAACAATACAGCGTACAATTACAGGCGGGAGAACACTGAACAGAGAGGGATTATTAAGAAACGTTGCCATAATTGTCACTCAGACCGACATCTGATAAAGGATTGCAAAGCACCACCAAGAACGACAAATCTGAGAAATAGATTTACTCGAAGTGCAGAAAATCTCAGAGTAAATCAGATACAAGTAAGGAATGTACCGAATCAGTATGAAGAACAAGACAACCGCGAAACGGAAGTGAAGTCAGTGATGAAGTGCACGCCTCAATTTGCTATACAGAGAGAAATAGTAAATTCTGCTCCAATTAAAGATGCTGGTCGAGAAACAGAAAGCAAAGATGAGTGTCAACGTACAAAGAAGTCTTTACTACAGCATGTCAATGTAGAGATACGTGGAAATGATGACAGTTGTCATCCCGTGCAAGTCAGAGCGCTGATCGACTCTGGTACTGAGATTCCAGTAATCAATGAGGAATTGTTGAAAGGAGCGACAGTGGAAGAAATTGGCAGAGTACATTTGCAATGTGTGGCTGGAGAACCCATTCCAGCTAAGTTGGTGAAAATCGAAGTGCGGATGAGTTGTCATAACGAAGGAGGAGATTGGAAAGACAAGGGAGTAAATATCGCGCCATATTTAACCTTAGTGTGTGCCAGCATTCCGGCAGTCTTGTGCAAAGATAACAAAGAGAAGTTCTTGCTGCATCCGGAGATAATCGCAGAACTGAAAGAGGTTCCACCAGTGAATGTATTACAAGGAGAGTTGCAAGCGAATGTGACTACAAGAGCACAGAGTCGGAGAAATGAAGTGGAAGAAGGAGAAGAGGAAAAGTCAAATGAAAGTTTGCTAGATGAGGATACAGAAAGCGATGATGAACAAAGCATTCAAGAAGAAGAAGGAATAACATCCGGAAACAATGAAATTGAAGAAGAGATGGTTGCATGTGAACGTGATAATGATTATGATGATTCTGGAAGTGATGGTGAAATGGACACGAGTATGAGGGATTTGTTTGCCGAGAATACGAGTGATGAAAGACAATTGGCAGACGCAATGAAATTTGAAGAGCAGCAGAGAAATGACGAGTCACTGAGGTCGTGGTGGAAGATAGCTGAAGACAAAGGATCAGAGTTTAGTGTGGTGAATGGGTTGATGTATAAGAAGCATCAAATGTTGGACCAGTTGGTGTATCAGTTGGTGTTGCCGAAGGAAAGAAGAATTCAGGTGATGGAATTGGCACATGAGTCAGTATTTGGCGGACACTTGGGAGAAGAGAAGACAAGGGAACGTATCAAGTTGTCCTTTGTGTGGCCAAGAATGCGTAGAGATGTGGTGAAGTTCTGCAAGTCCTGTGAGAAGTGTCAGCTGAAAGCACGAAGTTTGGTGATGGATCGAGTGCCGATTACACCAATACCAAGAGAGGATGTGCCGTTCAGAAGAATGACCATGGACGTCGTAGGACCGATCGAACCGACTTCAGCAGCAGGGCATAAGTATTGTTTGTGCATCGTGGACTCATGTACGAGATGGCCGACAATATTCTTGATGAAGTCATTGACCGCGAAGGCTGTATGCGAAGCTTTGATGAAGCTGTTCATGGATGTGGGAGTTCCGTCAGTGATCACGAGCGACAGAGGGACGAATTTTACAGCCAGTCTAACAAGAGAATTTCTGAAACTGATGGGATGTTGTCCTCGATTCGATTCGCCAGGACATCCAGAAGCGGCAGGATTGGTGGAGAGATGGAATCAAACGTTCAAGAAAATGATTCATCATGTCGTTGTGGAAAATCCGAGACAGTGGCATAAAATTATTCCATTTACAGTATGGGCATTGAGAGAAGTGCCTAACGCAACTACAGGAGTGGCACCGTATTTGTTGGTCTATGGAAAGTTGCCGAGAGGGCCACTCACCATCCTTAAAGAAAGCTGGACCAAAGAAATAAATCTACCACCGAACATTGGAGTGCAACCGGCAAAATACCTGAAAAATTTAAGAGCCGACATGGAAAAGGCCTTGACATTCGCCGAGAGCTGTGCTGGAGAAAAGCAAAAACAGTACGCCAGTCAATACAACAAAAGAGCAAAAGATAAAGAATTCGAGCCAGGAGAGAACGTCATCGTGCTGTATCCTACGTCAACCAATAAATTGATCTCACGATGGCATGGTCCATGCAAGGTCCTGCAAAGAAGATCCAAATATTCGTATCTGGTGGACATGAACGAAAACGGTCGACGGATTATTCATGCTAACAAGATGAGGAAGTTCATTACGAGAACATTGTCTTGTGGTCTGATTGTGGAAGAGGATGAAGAATTTGGATCAGTGGTAGAAATACCACTGAAGGAAGACTATTCAGAGACAAAACAGAAGTCACTTCAATTGGATTACGAACAAATTGGACATCTGACCAGCGAACAACAGAAACAATTACTTGATGTACTGAATCGATACGCTGACAGATTCTCAGACAAACCTGGATTATGTACATTGGTAGAACACGAAGTGGTGCTGAGACCAGACTTTCGCGAAAAAGAATTCATGGCATATCGAATACCATTAATATACCGAGCCGAAGTGGAAAAACAAATACAAGAGATGCTGAAAGAAAACATTATTCAACCATCGTCAAGCAGAATGGCAAGTCCACTTGTCATCGTCAAAAAGAAGAATGGATCCTTGAGATTGGCTTGTGACTACAGATACATTAACTCTTTTACTGAAAATTGTCGATATCCTATGCCAATCGTCAACGATGTCTTGAGCAAAGTTGGAAAATCCAAGTTCATTTCTGTTCTGGACTGTCGCAGTGCATATTGGACTTGTCCTGTGAAAAAGAGTGACCAATGGAAGACTGCGTTCGTTACACATAATGGACTGTATGAATTTACGCGTGTTCCTTTTGGAATGATTAACTCAGGACGGACTTTTGTAAAAGCGATAAATATGATTTTGCAACCGATTAATGAGTTTACGGAACCTTATGTTGATGACATTGCAGTGCATTCGAATGATTGGGACATTCATTTGAGACATTTGGAATTATTTTTGAAACAAATAAGACTGCATAATGTAACCTTGAACTTGAAGAAATGTGTGTTTGGTAAGAGTGAGGTGAAGTTCATCGGTCACCTCATAGGATCGGGGAAGAAGATGATGAATCCAGACAGGATTGACAGTTTAATTAATTTGAAGAAACCTGAAACCAGAAAGGAAGTGAAGCAAGTCTTAGGATTTTTTGGATTTTACAGACAGTTTATTTGTAATTTTGCTGAAATTGCTAAACCATTAACAGACTTGACTAGCAAGAAAGTACCTGATAACATTGTTTGGACTGATGTACATCAGAAAGCCTTTGATTCCCTTAAGCAGATTGTCTTGTCAAATGTGATTCTATATATGTTTGAGGTTGGGAAACCATTTAATTTGTACTGTGATAGCAGTGATTTTGCTGTGGGAGCGGTCCTGTCTCAGGTGGACGAGGAAGGGATAGAACGTCCCGTTTCATTTATCAGTCAGAAGCTGACAGATACTCAGAGGAGGTGGGCGACGATTGAGAAGGAAGCCTATGCGATCAAATGGGCTTTAAACAAGTTGAAAGAAATTCTTATTGGTTCTAAAATCAATGTGTTTACGGACCATAACCCTTTAGTTTATTTGACTGAATCAATGTCGAAATCTGCTAAATTAGTCAGATGGTCTTTATCATTGCAAAATTTTGACATTCTATTGAACTATAAGAAAGGTAAATTGAATGTAGTAGCTGATTGTCTGTCTAGATTGTAGTATAAGATATTTTATGATGTATTATGTTATGGACTATTTGCATTATTTAGTTAAGGTACGTTCGCTAATTTTTATAGATAATTAGCTCTCTTTAAAAGAAAGGAAGGAGGTAATGTGAGCTAATTTTGTATAGTCTGTTTAGTCAGTTGATGTTTAGGCGTACGACTAGACCAGCTCAAGGTCAGCGTCTAGACAGTTAGGCCTGCAGGTGCCAGACTGGCGGGAAAGTTTAGCGCGGCTCGGCCGACCGTCGCCGGAGAGCGCGAGAGAGAGAGAGAGATAGACAGACAGACGGACAGATACACGGAGAGAGGCAGATAGAAGGACAGAGCGGCCAGGGGAAGAGTGTACGCCCAGACAGTGTAAGAAGTTGTAGAAGAAGGCGTTGATAGTAGAGAGAGAGTAGAAGACGTTTTAGAGAACAGTGGAGTTTAGATAATAATAGTTGCGTTGCTGTTGTAGAATTCAAGCGTTTGTCGTCGTTGATCTATTGTTGTGTTATCTGCGTGTGTTATGAACGAAGAAGAAGAAAATACAAGAAACAGAGCTTTGTTGTAATTGAACAAGTTAAGAACTTTAGAGATTTATACACTAGCTTTAGATAACGAAATACAGTGACTAGGCTAGGTGTAGGCTACGCTACTGAACACAAGGGAAAAAACGGGAGAAAACTTTGAAGGTCAATTGGGTGTTGACAATACCATTATAAAATTTCCTATTACATGATTATAATTATGTTTTTACTAGTTTAATAAATAATACAATCATATTATAATTGAAAAAAATAATGTTAATACAAATACTATTTTGCACAACTAAATGGCTTCTCGCCAATGTTATCTTTCAAATTTCAGGCAGTCAAATTTTATCCTTGAACACTTAGTAAAGCAACATCATTATTACGTGGGCTTACAATGTAGGTCCTACATTGTATTTTATTGTATTGCATTGTGCTCTAAAAATTTATGTAACGCCTCTCGAGTGCACACTGATCAGAGGCGCAAGACATATGGCTGCCCAATTTTGGCGGCAATTCCTCCACTGAAATAGCAGAGTAATTTTGCTAAGAGGACAGCTTAAAATGCGGAAATTGCAATGCGGAAATTGCAAAAATTTCTTATGGTGAGGGGCACATTCCCTCCCCATACCAGGTCCCTTCTCGGCGCTGCACATGCTTCGGCGATCGTCTGCTGGATGCTCGTTTATTCCCCTCCAAACAAACCTTTATTCCCACACTAGAGGAGGGCATGCGCTAGATTGCATTGCATATATGGAGGAAGGCCGGTCCAGAAAGGGGGGGAAGAAGATGGATTGCGCCCGTTTGCTTAGGGGGGGGATAGAAGCCCCTGGCTTTCGGTCTGGCCGGGGCACAACCGACATGATATTCACAGCTAGGCAAATGCAGGAGAAGTGTAGGGAGCAGCAACAAGAACTGTTTGCAGTATTCATCGACCTGACAAAGGCCTTTGACTCTGTCAGCGGGAGCGGACTATGGAAGATTCTTGCAAAAATTGGGTGTCCAGTGAAGTTCATCAATATCATCAAGTCCTTTCATGATGATATGACGGCTCAAGTCCAGGAAGCAGGGGAGCAATCACTGCCATTCCCTGTCACAAATGGGACCAAGCAGGGATGTGTACTTGCTCCACTCCTATTCAGCATATTCTTTTCCATGATGCTATATGTAGCCTTCAAGGACTGTGATAGGGCATCCCAATACTATTCCGCGCATATGGCAGTGTATTCAATCTACGGCTTTTGCAGTCTAAGACTAAAGTTCACCTGGCAACCATCCATGACCTGCTCTTCGCAGATGACTGTGCACTGATGAGCCACACGCTGAGGGACACACAGGAGGTAATTGATCGCTTTAGCTCTGCAGCGAAGCGTTTTGGGCTAACCATCAGTCTGAAGAAGACCGAAGTCATGCACCAGACCTTCCCAACGAACGATGCAGCAAATGCAATACTCACCTGTGAGCAGGGCTTAAAGTGTGGCTGGACGGTCATGGACGGCGTCCATGCACTTATTATAAAATCTGAACGCCGTCCAGCCACTTCTTGGCCAGCAATGACTAGAAAGGTAAGGGGCGTCCAGGCACTTCTTTTGGAAAGATAAGGTGCGTCCAGGCACTTCTTTTTCCACACTTTAAGCACTGCCTGTGAGGGAAAAACACTGAAGGTTGTCGACCACTTCTGCTACCTAGGCAGCATCCTCTCAAGGGAAGCAAATGTCGACAGGGAGATTGGCGCATGGCTGGCAAAAGTGGGGTCTCCTTTGGGCTGCTGCATAGCCGGCTATGGAACAATTATGGTATGCGCATCAATACGAAGTTAGCTGTATATCGAGCAGTTGTCCTTTCCACGCTACTTTACGGGAGAGAAACATGGACTGTATACCGCAGACATATAGCAAAGCTAGACCAGTTCCATCTTCGTTGTCTGCGAAAAATTGCTGGTATTAAATGGCAGGACATGATCCCAAACACATCTGTTTTGGAAAGGTGTGGGATCACCGGAATCGAGGCTATGTTGATCTCTGCACAACTGCAATGGTCCGGACATGTTGCTCGCATGGAAGACACTCGAATATCAAAGCAAGCTTTCTATGGTCAGCTAGCGAATGGATCGCGGTGCCAGGGTGCACCATTCAAGAGATACAAGGACGACCTCAAGATGCATCTCACAGCTTGCAGTCTCAGGAGTGCACAGTTTGAGGCCGATGTGCTGGACAGGGTCGGATGGCGCAGGCTATGTCAGACTGGAGTGGAGGATTTTGAGCAGCAGAGGATGGAGGATGCGATGGAGAAGCGACGTAGGCACAAGGCTAAAGCAGTTAACCCGATGCATCTACAACAAATGGCGGGTGGACAGTTCCCGTGTGACATCTGTGGCCATGTGTGCGCTTCACGGATTGGTCTATTCTCACACAGAAAGACTCACTGACGATGACGAGATCCATCGAATCGACAGCTCATTCCATGAAGTACGTATGGGAAGTATATATACATGTAGAGGTAGTTATTTGGACTTGTATGTTTCATTTATGTTTAAGACAACCAGTTTAGAAAAGATGTATGTTATAATTTGTAATTTGAAAAGAATATAAGAGGTAATGTCATATTTATAGATATGCATGCACTGATAGGGGTGTGTCATTCACTATACAGGGTGGTCCAGCATAAATGTCCCGACTTTGCACGCGTATAACTTCGCCAATTTTTAACATTTATTTATACTTAATGCATCAAATTAAAGGTATTTCACTCTAGTATTAACTCTAAAAATGCCGAACTGATACTAGTTTAGGTTTTAATTATATACTTGGAACAGCGCTAGCTACCATTTTTGTCATTACTGACGCATTATGACGCCGTTTCCCTGGGAAATTCTATCGTTTTTTGCTAAAACGCGCGTAGACACGATCATTTTGGGTGTTTGTAGGGTCCCTACCATGAATATCTTCTAATCGCAAAACCACGTCCTTTCAATTTTGCCAACAGCCGTGCACTGCCATGCGCTGCTTCAGACGCTTGCACGCTACCAACCATTTCTTTGCGTAAGAGTTGGAGAGCTCGCTGGACTTCTCGTCGACAAATTGCTTTAACTTTACGCCTATAATCTTTTCCAATACGTTATGCAGTGCTTCTAAGACTGCCTGTTTTGCGCTGAATTTGCATGCAGGGCCTGCCCTGGTCATTGTCTTGACTGCAAATGTATGCGGACACACAGGGCCGTTTTTAACATAGGTGCAATCGGTGTGGCGCACCGACTGCTCTGCGCCGAGTTTTGTTGCTGCCTAATGGCTAAATGTCTTATTCAAGTCTCAGTTTTACTTAAACTTTTTGTAAAATCAACAAGTGTAAGAAAAGATTAATTTAAATAAGTTCACTGACGCTGCGTGCTTGCTTAGGCCCAAAAAAATAATGTTGTGTTTCCGGTAACCCGACCGACCCTCTTTTATTGCCGCGACTCAAATAATTTTGTAAAAAAAATTTATTTAAAAAAAAAATTTATGAAAAAAAAAGTTTACGAATTTTTTTTTTTATTAAACAAATTTTTTTTACCAAAATTTGTTTTGACATAATACGGTGACATTGCCTTCCATATAGAGTTGGATCTTAGGCAAAAAATGTTGTGTTTCCGGTAACCCAACCGACTCACTTTTATTGCAGCGACTCGGAAAATTTTGCGTGAATTTTTTTATTTACATTGACATTGCCTTAGAGTTTCACGCCTGCCTAACTACTTCCTGGTTGCCAGTCTTGAGAAACCTCTAGCCTTATCATTCTCACTTGAGTCACCTCTAACGGTGACTAGGGAAAATAAATCTAGCAACCTCTAGGTGTAACTAGTCACTGGCTCGATCAGTCTGGAATGACCTCTAGCAGTGATGTTTTGTTCGCGCTCATCTTCCCATTCCCTTCCCACTTTATCTTACCAGAAAGGATGTCAACAAAATGAAATTAATAGAATTGTTTTCTAGAGCAATTTTAGGTATAGGGAAATAGGCAGTTTATACTTGCTTAGAACACGTACTTTGTTGCAGCGTGTACCTATATGCAAAAAAGAGTATTTCGGTATAATTTTTCGTATAGTCACTGTATAAAAATATTTTACCAAAATAAAAATATTTTTCGACCTACCTACCCAATTTTTTTTAGCTCTGTTACCGGAAACACAGCATTATTTTTTGGGGCCTTACTGACACGTTTTTGTACAATGACTGATCTGTTAAGACTTGGATTTATACGTTGAAGCCCAGACTATTATTAATTTATTACAACAATGTTGATACTGATATTTCACGTTTTCATACGTAATTTTGACTGCATGTGACGCAATTTTTTAAGCGTTAAAACATTAATATTATTAATTTACTTGAGTTCGAAAATTCACTCGTGTTTTTTAGGATGTCCTGTTACTTAACAGTGTTTGGACAATGAATAAGACGTTTAAACAAAATTTCGAGGCACAGAGCCGACAGGCGAGTGACACTCGTGGACTCCAGAACTGCGCAATGCAGTGCATGACTTGTAGTCGATTAGAAAGATAAAAACTATTACATTTTAGGGCTGCATATTTCGCCACTCATTTGCCAAGTTTGAGACTCTGAGTAGAGAAGCCGTTGGACTTCTAGCATTCATCATCCAAGAACAACTTGTCAATTGAGAACGATCTTAGAAATGACTTGCAAGTTGCAACTGGATCAAGTTGTTGACGCTTTCATGCAAAAAAACCCCGAAAAGTGGGATTTGGACTGTTTAGCGTAGGCACAGGCACATTTATCTGCAGAGGCTCGAGTTAACCACACTGCGTGACTGAGAGATAGGTCTGAAAACAGACTGATGCTTTGGCTTACCTGATTTATTTTGCCAATGGCATCTATCATTTGCGTATTTTGAGATTGGTCAGATCTTTTGGGGAAAATAATGTGTTAGCGGGTTCTGTGACTTCTGTTTAGGCATAAGGTATTAGGCATATATGTACACATCAGCTTATAGTCATAATGCACGCGGTACATAGCTTTGGACAAAAACGGTCGCTCAACTGGCTCGCGCCTCTGTGGTAGTTTTTGCACCGACGTTCCCAGAACCTTAAAAACGGCTCTGCGGACACACGAGCAATGTTAGCGGATGTGAGCCCCTTGCGCTCCATTTCCCATGGTTTGCGAGTAGAAAGTCCTGTTTTATCAATTTTCCGTAGCAGATAATACAACATATTGTTTATTCCATCCTTTGTTAGAATATTTGTTAATCATTTCAAATGAATTAAATCCCTTATCAGTTCGTAAAATTAAGATCAAAACGCGATCATCGTCTGTCAACGGCGCCAGGTAGCGTCACAAATGACAACAAAATATGGTAGCTAGCGCTGTTCCGGGCATATAATTAAAACCTAAACTAGTATCAGTTTGACTTTTTTTTAGCTAATACTAGAGTGAAATACCTTTAATTTGATGCATTAAGTATAAACAAATGTTAAAAATTGGCAAAGTTATACGCGTGCAAAGTCGGGACATTTATGCTGGGCCACCCTGTATATATGCTTGATTAACTTATATTAGATATATATAAGCAAGAGAGGTAATAGCAGAACTGAAGAAAATCACACCACCAACTGAAGACATCAAGGATGATATACTGGAAGAGGAGGTTAGAAGAGCCATACAGCGGCTAAAAAATAACAAAAGCCCAGGAAATGACGGAGTAACGGGGGAAATGATAAAGAGCGGAGGCGACATTGTAACAAAAGAACTGCACAAAATCATCAACATGGCATGGGAAGAGGGACGCACACCGAGCGAATGGAAAAAATCAATACTAGTGATCCTACACAAGAAGGGTAGCGCACTAGAATGCAGCAACTACCGAACGATCGCGTTAATAAGTCACTTGGGAAAAGTAATGATGTCAGTACTGACAGAAAGACTAAGAGGGAAGACGGAGGAGTACATGGCAGATGAACAGGCAGGGTTCAGAAAAGATAGAAGTACGGTACAACTAGACCTGGGAGTCGACCCCAATAAGTCGACCCCAGTCGACTTGGCCCTCCCAAGTCGGGTCGGGTCGATTCTGCTCACCGCAACTGACCCCAAGTCGAATTTTCTAGAGAGAAGTCACTTGAAGTTGTTTCTACCACAAGTCGACTTAAACCGACTTGAGACACAAACATAGTTAAACTTGTCACTTCAAACCAATGATCGTGAGACCAGGACAACATCTAAGCAGCTTTTGTAGTGTGTTTACAAGAATGAATGAGGCTTTTGCTAAACAGAGACTTTGCCTACTGATTATTTTACCGGTATGGTATTGTGCATACTGCCGTCTGCCGATCTATTCATATAATTTGCTATTCTATGTTAAAACGTCACGCTTAGGCAAGCGCTTAATTAACATGGTGAAGCAATATGTTACTAAACTATTAGCACGTGTGCTTATCAAGACATAACCATGAGCAAATAGTGAACTTCTAGTGGTCAGTGAATTCAGCTAAAAGAAAGATGGATTTACAAGGCCTACTAATTTAAAAATAGTTTGGCGCTACTTTGGTGCATCTGCAGTTGTCTGCAGATGGAAAGACTATAATTGTATGCGGGCCAATTTGACAATGAAAGACTACACTGTCAGTGACAGGGCCTAAGCTACCATAGTAATTATAGTATAGTAGCCTACTGTCGGATGATGCGATTGCAATGCTATTTGCTAAGTCGCGGAATGATGTTAGTGGCCGAATAATTATGAAAATAGAATTGCAAATTAGGCCTCTCATAACACGCCATTCAGTGCCACTTATAGTCCGCGGTCCCCCATTTTAACTTAGATATTGCGCGCTTTTACAAATTTATTTAATATTATTATTAACAATAAAAATAATTATAATGAGTGTATTCTGAATAATCACAGACAATTGACAAATTAAATTCATAGGCCTAATAATTTGCCGTCGCATTGTCTAGGTTAACATCTATGGCCGAATTAAAGCATCACAAAACTATTCAAACTGAAACACAAACAGTCCACGGGCTTAATAAAACTTTAACAAATTCATGCATCAATTAAGTGGTGATGCCTCATTACTCATTGGTAGGCCTATATGAAATTAATGCTTGCCAGGAAAAATTATTAGTAGCTATACGTAGACCTAGGCTAATGGCTATTACCATGTAAGAAGTCGACTTCAAGTCGGAAGTCGGTTGTTTTTCTGCCAAGTCGGGTCAAGTCGTTTTGACTCCAAGAAGTCGACTTCAAGTCGACCTCAAGTCACTTTAGGATCAAGTGGGGTCAGATTACCTGACCAAAGTCACTCCCAGGTCTAGGTACAACAAATACTGACACTGAGACTGATAGGGGAAAAAGCGAGGAGAAAAAACAGCAAAATATACAACTGCTTTGTGGATTTCAGCAAGGCCTTTGACAGCATAGACCAGAGTACAACATGGGCGGCCCAGTGGTTAAAGTGGTTTGGCTGAGCAGTGGGAACGCTTAATGTGAGCAGTGGGAACGCTGATGAAGAATTGCATTGAAATGCATGTGTTTTGGCGTTCCGTCATGATGAGCAGTGGGAACGCAAGCCAAGAATTTCGAGAGCAGTGGGAACGCCGTTCCCACGCGTTCCCACCCTCTTTAAACCCTGGGGCGGCCATGGAATCGTTCGGGGTGGACAAGAGGCTGACACGCCTGCTAAAGGAAATAAACGGAAACGCAACAGCAGCAGTACGGATAGGGAGCGAAAAGGGACACTGGTTCAAAACAAGTAGAGGCACGAGACAAGGAGACCCAATATCCCCAAGCTCCTTCATCATTCTGTTGGAAAGAGTCTTGGACAAGATAAGAGACAAAGAAGATGGGGTAGTAATAAGCGGCACAAATATCAACAACCTATGTTTCGCAGATGATATCGACTTGATCGAAAGAGACGAGGAACGGCTAGAAACAACAGTGCAAGCACTAAATGAAGAAGGAAAAAGATATGGGCTGACTATGAATTTTGAAAAAAAAAAATTCTAGTATTCGTAGAAAAAGACTATATCAAGAAGCTAGCCATTGACGGAAACCAGCTGGAAAATGTGGAAAAGTTCACATACCTCGGGAGTAACATGACGTATGACCTGGACAGCAGAAAGGAAGTATGGACAAGAATAGCAAAATCTATAGCAGCGCTAAAGGCCATGGACAAGATCTGGAAAAGTAAATCGATAAAAATGGAAACAAAGAAAAAAGTGCTACAGACATGCATCTTCAGTGTAGTACTATATGGATGCGAGTCCTGGACAATAACGAAGGAGATAGAACAAAGGCTATTGACTTTTGAAAGAAAGTGCTACCGAAAGATTCTGGGAATAGACTGGACACAGAAAGTAACGAACGCAGAGCTTTACAAATGAATACGCCAAAAGGAGAACATCATGCAGAAGCTGATCGGAAGAAAGCTGAGGCTTTTTGGGCACATCTGCAGAATGAAGGACGATAGGAAAATAAAAAGGCTGATGTTCGGCAGGATGGAGGGGACAAATCGAAGAGGGAGACCGCATAGGGAGTGGCTGGATGACATCACCAGGTGGGGGAGAGCATCACTCCAAGAGCTGAGTCACGCGGCGATGGACAGGGGTCGATGGAGGAGCTTGATGAAGACGGCAGTGGACACCTACGGGCGCTGAGCCCATGGTTCCTGATGATGATGATATATATATATATATATATATATATATATATATATATCATGTCCTGACTGCGCACCACAGCCATAAAGGACATCGCAGGGACAAAAATTGTGGATCCGAAGAAGGTGAATAGAAGATGGCAAGAATACTGCGAGGAGTTGTATGACGAGTGGTAGATCTTACAGATATAGATGTTCAGGAAAGGGAACCACCACCTTTGAAGGAAGAAATCAACCGAACTTTGTTCAAATCAGCTACGAGAAAGGCACCAGGCCCAGATGCAATAGCCCATGAGTGAAAATTACGGCAATTAAATAGTTTGCATCGAATGAAGTGATGGAGGTCGCAGAGACCTTGAAGAACACAGGAAAGCAAATCCTGGACAATCGGTGGCGAGTGAGTGGACATTTTGAACTACGAGAGGAAGTTAATCGCAGGGGAAGACACGTCGGCTCTTCTGCGAAAACCACGACGGCAGCGAAATCTACGAACATCTACAACCAAGGCGTAATCCATTCCCTCATTTTCCATGTCAAAGTTCAAGGTGCCTGAGAGATTAATGGCGAAACGCATATTCAACTGAAATAAGACTTCCGTGCTGAGGACCATAGTCAAAGGCAAGACAGAGTCAGATTAGAAAACACAGATAATCATACTTTAAATTATTCGCCACATGTAGGTAATTAGGATTACACTGCATTGTTATTTGATGATACTTTGACATTTAATGATGATGATGATGATGATGATGATGATGATGATGATGATGATGATGATGATGATGATGATGATGATGATGATGATGATGATGATGATGATGATGATGACGACGATGATGATGGTTCTCTGCCCGTAGGCAATTTCATTGGCTTTACGCCCTTGGGGATGAGATGAGTGAGGTGGTTTCCCGTTGCTTTCCCCACAGACAATGATGGGTAAGCAACTTGCCCAAAGTCGCTCCGCAGGAGCTTGCGCCCCTGCGTCCCACATGTGCTAGACCGAGATATCTAAATCTCTGAATGTCAACTCCCAGCCCGGGGCTTGAACCGCAGTCCGTTGCAACCAACAGACGTATGCCGCTCTCGCTTACCGGTGTAGCTAACTAGTTAGCTACAGGCCATTTAATTATTTACAAATTAATATAAAGCCTGGAGTCATTGATAAAGGTAAATTCAATGTTGAGTATTGCAATGAAACTGATGACCGCTAGGCTTAACACATTGACTGCCACACTATTATTTCCGCTATGCCAAGCTAAAGATGCAAAATTTTCAACATAGGAAATTCTTGGATAAATGTTTCACTTTGTTTTCACCCCTGCCCCACCTCACAATCACCCTGGCTCCATCCCACCAAGCCCCACCCCATTCCTCCCCACGACACTCTCACACAGCCCCACCAACCCCATTGCACCCCTATACTGCCCTACCCTCTGGAGTAAGTTTTTGGTTTTTCGCCCTACCCCTTCCTCCCATTTCGCCCCACCTGGCGAAACCCACCCTATCCGTGCCCCACCCCGTCTCCAACTGAATGCACCACCCCATCCCACCATTCCGCTCCACCCCCTGACTCCAATTTTTTTTAACATAATGAAATTCATGGAAGAAATGTTTTATCCCTCTGCACTGTTCCTGCACCCCACCCTGCCTACAGCCCTACACCCCACCCTACCAATCCTATCCCGCCCCACCCAGGCCACCCCTGAGGAAATTTCGGTTTTCCCCTACTTCGTCCCATCCCACCTCACATCCAAACATTTTCCACTTATGAAATTCATTGAAAAAATTATGTTTCACTCTGTTTGCATTCCTCCCACCACACCCCACTCTGCCCCATCCCACCAAACCTCACCCCATCTCCACCCTTAACCGCCCTCGTCCTGGCTCCCTATCCCATGCCTTCTAGCCCCACTCTATCCTCCACCCCACATCTGGGGTCACCGGCATTGCCTGTTAAGTTTCAGTTATTCATCATTTGCCCCATCTTGCCTCCTCTCTCACTACACCAATCCCTTACCCTGCTCCTAACCCTCTGGAGTAATTGGCGTTGACTGGGAAATTATTTTGGTCCACCCGTAAAATTATTTGGTGTGCGTCAGTGTTTGCATACAGCACTATGAATTATACTACAAGATTTCTCATAGCTGGCACGTGAGAAAGACATTTTTACTACAAGATATCTCTTAGCTGGTGGCCAATGTGTTAAAAGAATTCTATTTCGGTGTTCTACCACAGTAATTAAGCGTGCTCAATGTCGACTCACACTCACGCTTGGTTTTTGCTGTTATCTCGAGTTTTTGTTAACTAAGTAAGTAAGAATATTCTTTATTATACCACCAGCAAACACACAGTAGTTTGCAACAGAAATAAAAAAATATTTATGCAAAGATATATAATATCCTCATATTATTAGGATGACTACTGCTGCTCTCTCTATGCTGGCCTACCAATTGCCCGTCTGAGTTGTCTTGATTGCATCCTGCACTCTGCAGCCTGCCTTATTGACCGTGTACCAAAATTCAGCCACATCTTCAGCTATATGCGTGACATTCTCCACTGGCTCCCACTCATGCAGCGAATTGAGTATAGGATATCTACTATTAGAGTAGATGCTAAGCCTTGCTCTTGCCTACCTTTGTGAGCTCTGTAGCTCTACTCTTAGTTCTTGCCATTTCCGTTCCCTTCGTTTTGACTGAACAAAGTCTGCTCTCAGTACCTTTTGCTCGTACTTCCACTATGCAGAACCGTGCTTTCTCGGTGATAGGACCATCTACCTGGAATGGTCTTCCTATGACCCTCTGCTCTTTTGTAAAAATCCTTCTCAGGCTTTCCTCTCTCATCTTAAGACAGTTTTATTTGGCCGTGCTGAGGTTGGGAGCGCCTCTGAGTAGTCCCCTTGAAGAGGCGCTATATAAATGCATACAATGAATGAATAAAACTTCGTTTTGTAAAAGAATCAACTCTAAGAAGGGTTAGATTATGTGGACTTGGTCAAGTATTGTAAGGAGTAGCCTTATGTGGAGGAAGGAGGTCGTGAAGAACGTGACAAGGATTTAAGAGGATAGAGCGGAAAAGCACAGAGTCAGCTCTAGAACAGAGTGCGTCAAAACTAGGAAAATCAGTAGGGAGGATGCTTGAAAGGGTCAATTTTCTTAAAAGACCGCTAAGATGCTTACGCTCCATGGCATTGGCACCAAACAGGGGAGGCATAAAGTAATCGTGTGGTAGTAGTAGCTCTAACAACGTCAAGCAGACGTTGACCGAGGAGGCCGTGGGCGACCAAAACACGTAAAGCAAACATGGACTGCCGGGCTTTGCAGCATATTTTGTTAATGTGAGCCTCAAAGCCACTTCGATCAAAGATGGTGACGCCCAAAATAACCATCGTCTGGACCCTCCTGATACCTGAGATAAGGGGAGGGAGGGCTATAGCTTTAGGCCTAGGTCGCCTGATGATCATTTCACTGGTCTTAGTTTGATTCAGTTTTAGGTTACCAATGGATGCCCAATTTGAGACATGGTCAAGTTCAGAAAGAGTGGTGTCAATGAATGATGGAGATGGGATATCCAGCACACATAATTAATTTGCTGAGCACTGTAAGTGAGCAAAAGTGAAGGTGGCAGGGGTACTATCGAGAGAGTTCCGTGTCAAGAAATAGGTCAGACAAGGATGCGTAATCTCACCTCATTTATTCAATACTAGCTGGGGTACCCGGCGTTGCCCGGGAAATTTGGGATTCGACCCGCTCCCAGCCACAACCACACCACACACCACACCTCAAACCCCCCCACCCCACCACGCTCCAACCTCCACCGGTACGCCACCCATGAAATTTCCTCTCCCACCCCACCCCTCACCTCCAATTCCCCACCCATCCACCCCAACCCTCCACCTCACCCCCATCCCACCACACTGACCTCCACCAGTACACCACCCATAAAATTTGGGTTTTCCGGAAAATTTCCCCCCCACTACCCCACCTCCACGCCCGACCCCCCACTCCACTCACAAAACCCCACCACATTCCGACCTCCACCGGTACGCCACCCATGAAATTTGGGTTTTTTGAAAAATTGCCCACCCAACCCCACTGGCTTTTGGAAAAATTCCCCCAACCACCCCATCCCATCACACCACACTCCGACCTCTACCGGTATGCCACTCGTGAAATTTGGGTTTTCGGGAAAATTTTCTCCCCCACCCTACCCCACCCAGCCCCTGCGGGCCGAGGTGTGTGCTGGGTGAAGGCAAGGTGGCCCGTGTCAAAATCTGTCTAACTCTGAAACTATGGCAAGGGAATGGATATTTATAGCGAAAATTAGGGTTTTCACTCCCTCCCCACCCTGGCCCCCATGGTGGTAGATATTCGCCAACCCTCCACCGGGTGGTTCTGATAGCTCTCTGTCCAGGTACAAAGTTTGAAATCAATAGCTGCGTCTTAGTGAAAAAAATGTGGGGTTTCGGCCCCACCATGGCCCCTATGATGGTAGAGAATCGCCAACCCCTCATTGGGGTGTTTCACGCCGAGACCTACACAGTAGTGGAGGTTTGGAGTGAAAAGCTCAAAAACTGTCGAAATGCATCCCTTTCAAACAGACACACAGAATCTTCACTTTATTTATATAGATCATGGCAGAAGTGGTCATGAGAGAAGTGATGGATCGATGGGAGGGTGGAGTGCAAATAGGTGGTAGGAAGATAACAGACTTGAGGTTATGCGGATGATATCGTGTTCCTAGCTGGGTCAGAAAGTGAGTTGCAGGATATAATCAGTAGGCTAGAATGGGTAGGGGAGAAACAGGGCCGTGTTTAAGGTTCCTCGAGTGTCGGTGCAAAGTGTTACCGCAAGGGCATAGTGTATTTCGAGCGGCCGTTGGTTTTCCAAAAGCTACGGCCACGTGTAAATAAGTAGCCTATATATCATAAAGAAATTTGTATCATCCTATAGATGCGCTACTGAATCTGTGAGCAGCGCTATATAAATGTTCAATTACAATTACAATTATAGGGCTTTTATGGTGGCTACACTTTTAATTAATTTTTTCTTACACTTACTTATTTTACAAAAGGTTTAGGCCTAAGTAGGCCTAACACTGAGACTCGTTGCACTCGCATAAGATATTTGGCCAATACATGCAGGAACAAAACTCTCGGCTCAGGCCTCAGAGCATTCGGTGCGAATGGACCTATGTTAAACACGGCCCTGGGGAGAAAAGAGGTCTACTCATAAATTTGGGCAAAATCAAGGTTATGGCTTTAAACGGAGTGGCATGCAATATATGGGTTAAGGCAGCGGTTCTCAACCTTTTTAGTGCGGCTACCCTTTGGTAACATTTTGAATGTTGTGGCGACCCCCAAACAACAAGATTGATTGAGTTACCCCCCCCCCTTCATGGTCACTGCATTTTTGTTACCATTGCCCATTGTCATGCATTTTCACTTCCTAATTCGAAAACTGTTTTTGGCAATCATTGTTTGAGGTTTCCTGGTTCTTGCGCTTCTGAGAGCTAAGCCTACCTATTCGGCAGTTGAATTTCATAAGTCTATTCGTTTTGTAAAATTTCAATAGCTGTCACGTGCTGCTGCTGGAACTCCACATGCATGCCTTCTTGGCGTCAACAGCTATGTTCTAAGAAATACTGGTCATGCTGTGGCGGATTTTCCGCCAATAGACCGCCCTGTGGTGAAGGACAGGTCCCTTAGTCAATGGGAGTATCCATGACCAACTTAGGGTAGCTAAACCCCTTGTTAGATAGCTGCCTTACACAATATAATTTCTGCCTTGAGGACCCCAAGTCAGGTAGGGAATGTGCCTTAAGTAGCCCTACATACATCTATAATAGTCCCCTGAACCGATATAGATATAGATATAGATAGCTAAATTCACTACAGAACAGTTGCCATGTACTGTGAGTCGCTCACAAGCGTATTCGGGTGATTGATATCACTTTGTATTTCGGCAATCTCGCATTGCTAGGTTTCTGAAGACCTCGTGTCTTGTTTGAGAGAAATATATATATACATATACGTGCATTTACGCCTGCGTCGACGATCCGGCAGGGCGGCTGGGCCCTGCTCTGTCACGGTTGCGCCAGGCCGGTTTACGGTTATCTTTGAAGGAGAAGAGCCTTGTCGGGCTGTATATACGAAGAGAGAGCTTCGTTTGACTCATCTTTCCTGTTGAATTGTAAGAGTGATAAGCGGCACCTCATCCGAGGGTGATCCGCGAATACAGATCTTGGTGCATTTTGCCTGCGTGTCGACCCGTCCGTGGTAGGACTGGACCCTTCCTGCCTCGGACGCTCCAGGTTGTGTCTTTGGTGACTTGTGTACTGCAGTATTCCTTGAGTGACCTTCGGTATTCTGATTACCTGTTCGACGGGTGGTGAAGGTGTTTTCTTGTCGAATTCTTGGCCCTGAGGCATTGGGCCGCCTCCTGCCAAGTGACTGTCGATCTATGGATCGTTCGATCGTCGCTCGCTTTCGGAGTGTGGCAGTCAGCCGAGTCTTCCAAGCAGTCGTTTCCTGGTGATTGTGATCGTTTGAGTGCTATTGAGCTGAGTTGTGAATTCTTTTCCTTAAGCTCCTTTCAACAATCTCGCATAAAACGGAGATTTACGGAGTGACCTAGAGTCACAGGTCTGTGTCAGGGAAGCCGCACCCTTGTTGGTCTGCGGGCGTGAAACGGTTACGAGAGGGCTAGTGCCCCTGAAAATATACGCACATACATGATACTGAATATGTCTTTCCCTTAACGGTTGGCACTTCATCTCTGCCTTCCATTGCTGGTCTTGTACGTTGAACGGACAGCGACAGATCTTAGCCTGTTTTACTATCTTTAACTAACCTGTTGATCTTCGAGTCAGCCAGTAGCAGGGCCATTGAAACGATCGCTTGGCTATATCGGCCGTGTCGTGTGTTGGGTGTTGAGAGTGTTGCCTTCGGCAACTGTCCGTCTGGGTTACCGCCTGGTGTGCGTCAGAATTCGCCCATGTGGGCTACTGTATTGCTTTTGACTCCGTTTCAACAGATTTTATTCGCTTGGCTGGTGACAGCGACCTCGCCTTGTCAGTTGCCGCCTCGGTCAGCTCCGCATCGGTTTGAGGGTGCTTCGGTCATCGTGCCTCCTTTCCACGGTTGATCGTCAACATCTGTGACGTTGTCTTCGCCTAATCTGGTTCAGCAATTATTGCCAGCAATTCATCAGTGTGTGAGTCGCTGTGCGAAGGAAGAGAAGTGATACGATTAGAGCATGATACATATACATATAATACAGTTATATTGGTCTATTCGAGGTAAAAGTTGCCTTCCTGCTCTTCGGCGAGAGGTTGGTGCAGCTACTGCAGAGACATTTTCGCCTGGCTCGTGTGCCTACTGTTGAGGTCCAACTCTGCGGAATTTCACTTTACAGCGATAAAACTTGTTTCAGATTGTGCGCCGCATACGGTTTTCCCTTGAGAGTATCGAGAAACCTGGTCTAACTATCGTGGTTCGGAAGCTAGAGGCCTTTTCATGAATCTTGCCGGTCGGTCGCCGGTCGAGCCTTCGTTCATCGGGCAACTTTGTCATTTGTGGTCCGATCTGCACAAACTTGTTTCCCTGCCGAGAGTTTGTCAGTGTTGGTTGTAGTTGCGACGGTAGGAGCTCGACAAATCCCGTGGCCGGTCGCTACGCGAAGCTTCTCCTGCCGATCGTGTATCTTTTGACTGGTAATACTTAGCCCAATTCTGATTTCATTAGCGTGTTCCTTGGGTGTGGTTTGCCCCTGGAAGTGTCGATAACTAACGGGTAAGGCCCGAGGAAAATTTGGTACAAGCTCTGCAACTTTCGTTTCGCATCCCCGCTTGAGAGCCGCGAGGGCCAGCAACGGTCGCGTTTGACCGATATCGATTGTTCGTCTTTCCGCCTCGGTGTCACCTTCAGTTTGGGTCTTGCAGCCGTTGGTTTCCCGTCTGGTTACCTGCTAAGATAATAATATTCAACGTCCCTATCAAGCTCCCTTGAGAGTTTACCTTATATATACAATTACACATATATCTGTAGTTAAGTCCCCGTTCGGTCAGCCATGGTGCTGGGCGGCTGAGGGATCGGTCGAGGCAGACTTTTCTACAAGTTTTCTGAGCTGGAAGAGTGAGTAGGTGCCGGATAGCGGGTTCGTGCTAGCCTTACGAAGTTAGATAGGCTACGGGCGAACAGTGCATCGTTTCGTCAGCGTAGGTGGCGCGTCTTTTCCCTATTGTGGTATCTTGGCGAAGGTTAATCGGATCTTCAGCCGTCGTTGATTGCAGATACGACCGGTCGGTCAGAGCATCACTGCCTGCCGTATTAGGTCTGTGCTGAGTGTTTCCTGGGCGACCATCTCGAGCTGGACATTATTCCTCCATTCATTGTTAAAGAGTTTCTAGATGAGTTTTTGCCATTTGTACTATTATTATGCAATTCTTCGTTGGCTCGGGGTGTGGTTCCAATTCAACACAAAAGAGCTCTGATTTTTCCCTCTCTCAAGCGCCACGGTCTAGACCCAAGTGCTCCCTCCAGTTATCGACCCATTTCCAATCTCTCTTTTCTCTCCAAACTCCTGGAAAAATGTATTTCGCTCCAGCTAGTTGACTATCTTGAAACCAACTCACTAATGCCCCCTCTTCAATCTGGCTTTAGGAAATATCATTCTACTGAATCTCTTATTACTCGCTTACTTACTTACGTCTTTGCCGCTATGATCAATTCCACATTACCCTGCTTGCCCTGTTTGACGTCAGTGTGGCGTTCAACACTGTTGACCATACTATTCTGCTCGAGCGTCTGTCCAAATCTTTTGGCATTGGTGACTCTGTCCTTTTCTGGCTTAATTCTTTCCTCTCTGATCGCTCTGTATCTGTGATCTTTGGGCCCACACGCTCCTCCTGGACCTTTGTCTCCTACGGTCTGCCTCTAGGCTCTGTCCAGGCGCCGCTTCTATACATCCTTTATACTGCGGATATATTGAACCTATTATCTCGCAAGGGCGCCTCTGCTCATCAATACGCTGATGATACACAAGCATTTGTCCACGGTTCTCCCAGTGCTGCCTCTTCACTGGTTGCAACTATCCTTGACGCCACTATGGAACTGAATTCTAACCGTCTCCGCCTTAACTCTGAAAAAACCCAATTCATCTGGCTTGGTGGTAGAGTCCAGCTTGCCAAGATTGATATGGCGCTTCTCAGCATGTTGTACCCAGATATCCAATTTTCTCCAACTGTTCGTGATCTGGGCTTTACTTTGGATCCAATCCTTTCTCTTACTGACCATGTTAACCGAGTCTCTCGAACATGCTTCTATCACCTGCGACAATTGCGTACTATCCGCCACTCACTCTCCCTTCAAGCAGTCAAGGCGCTTGTCCATGCTTTGATTTGCTCTAGAGTTGACTTTGGAAACTCTGCCTATGCTGGTCTCTCCTCTCTTAACCTCTCTAAACTTCAGTCAATACTTAACGCTGCTGCCCGCCTAATTGCTGGTCTTGCCAAATTCTCTCACATATCTGATTTTATTCGGGACACTTCATTGGCTTCCTGTACCTCAGCGCATTGAGTTCAAGATTCTGACACTTATGCGCAACTCTCTTCTCGGGGTAGCCCCCTCTTATCTTCGGGCATTGTGTAACTTGGTCTCCACTCTTCCTGGCCGCTCTGCCCTTCGCTCGGCTGCTAATGGCCTTCTAGTTGTCCCGTGCATGCGTGGAGCTACGGCCCAGTCCAGAAGCTTCGCATATGTTGGCCCTACTTGTTGGAACTGCCTTCCTCACAAGCTACGTTCTGAGCTTCTTGACCTTTCTCTTCCCCTGTTTCGTAAACGCCTGAAGACTATACTATTTGTAAGCGGGAGCACTAGCTTGGGTCGGGAGCGCCGCTGAATCTATGAGCGGCGCTATATAAATGTTTCGATTACAATCTCGGGCCTTCTTCGGCCAACAGTGAAGGTGAAGTCAGCGCATCAGCACCCCGTCTTTCTAGTAGACGGCACAGGCGAGATAGTGACTCGGGCAACTCCGGGGATCCCGGTATAGAGGAGTATCGCCCAAGGCACGAGCAGCTCGACACCCCTCATGCGCCCGTGGCGGCGGCGAGGAGGAGAACGCCACAATGCTTTTTTGCATAGTTAGGTTGATCAGCATTTGAATGACGCCTCTGTTATTTGTTGGGTTTTATCGAATCGACCGACAAAATACAAAATGTCGGTACAAATAAGACATTGTAACTTCTCTATATAGCTGCAAAGGCTACTCTAAAAATTGGTCAATAAATAATTATTTTCTTGACACTTATTCCACCCAGTTGATTTGTTTTGGGAGGCTATCAATTTCATAGCTTTAATTGTATTCTTAATGAATAATTATTATTATGGTATGGACTTGGAGAGAAATGTGTCCCTCCCCATTATCGATTTTTTTCGAATTTCCACGCTGCAATAGTAGCATTTCAGGCTCTCATTTGAACGAAATTGCTAATTATTTCAGCTCTGATAGTTGTGGTTTAAGACTTCCAGAGTATCGCCTTCCATTATTTAATTTTTAAATTTCCTACACTGCAATGGTCATCATTTCAACAAACATTTCCATAATTTCAATGCAGAAAGATATGGCTTAAGACTTCAATAAGTCACCTCCCCATTGCCTTTGTTTTATTTGCACACTAGTAGTAGCACTTTAAGCTGTCACCTTAATGAAATTACTCATGATTTCAGTGCTCATAGACGTGGTTTAAGACTAAAACAAAATATTCCCTCCCCATTGTTCAATTTTTTTACCTTGCACACGGTAGTGATAGTGTCTTCAACTGACATTTTACGCGTATTTAGCCTTAGAAGCGCCTACACAGATTTAATCGGCCATTGTTGCCATTCTTTGCATGAACCATCATCAGACTACATTTCCCATGAGTTCGCCATGTCTTTATGTCATTCTCGCCTCTTGCACGTATAATAATAATTTTCGTTTATTCAACAATCCGGTTGACAAAACCGCAACCAGTTGCAGTGTACAATTATGCAGTTGAAATATTCATAGTCACAAGAACGCAGATCACAGAAATCTTAACTATACTAACAGAACAGACAGCCAGCAATAATTGTATTACCGGTAACCAAGTTATTAATAGGCAAAACCTCACAAAGGTAATTGTTAAGGATACCATGGAACACAGATAAGTCAACTAATTTTTGACAAATGGTTTCTGAACTAGAAGAGACTTCTTTTGTGAGCACTAAGAAGTATAAACCTGTTATCTGTTTTGCACAGTTAGATCAGAGATATTTTGTTTGTAGTGTTTGTGAATCATTTTTGGATTTTTTCAGGGTGACTTAGGTTGGCAGACAAGAGGCAACATGGTTGGACCCTTTCAAGAAGCTGCCTTTGCACTACCAGTAAGCAACCTTCAGAATCCTGTCTACACTGATCCGCCTATAAAGACGGTGTTTGGCTATCATGTGATCATGGTAGAAGGAAAGAAGTAACAAATTACAAGAAAACCCTTTCTACCTGAGAGACTTACACTGGTCTTGCACCACACAATCGACGAATAGGCTAGTTCTACTTATGGACTTATGGCTTCAACAATGTGGTTCTTAAATTAAAATATAGTTGGTCATGCATTTTTCCAATGTTGTGCAGTAACAAAGTAATAACTTTGATAGATAAATAGTTTAATGCCCCAAAAGAAAAATTTGTCTGACGCAAACAACCTTTATTTACATCAGTGCTGTTTAACCTTTTTTGACCTGCGGGCCAACGAAGAACTTTTCTTGAAGCCGAGGGCTGCAATGTTGAATTCAAAAGCAACAACCATAATCTAATAATGTGAGTTGTTTAAGCTGTACTAAAATTTACTATGGAATAATAATAATAATAAAATGTGTCTTGGGAACCAGATTTTGTGGTCTCGTTGTGAATTAATAAGCTAAGTTACTGTAGCGAATTAATGTGCTATTATCCATTAAACTAATTTATATCTATATTAATCATTAATTATAAGTATGAGTTAAGCTAGTTAATTTAATATTGGCGTTGGATTTAGTTATTTAATCATTTGGCGAATTAGACACATATAAAATGTAAGGACCAGAAACCAAAAACCTGGAGTGTTACCGGAATGCAGCGCTGACAACGTGACATTGGTTACCAAGGTATCTACATCAACAGATTTCGTTGGGATGCTAAAGGCAATTAAAATGCGTAAAACGAACTAACGGATAAAGGGAACGTCAGAGGCAGTTTGGAGAATAAAGTTTGATTTGCGGGCTGAACGCTAATGAAGAGGGATGCTTTGTTAAGGCAAGCATTTCCTAAGTTGAATTAACGGCCGGAATGTGCAGAGTTGAACACTTGAGATAGTAAATTGAAGTGTTGCAACTAGAACGTTTAGTTGCGGGACAGTGTCATTTGGAGGAACTCTGCGGCTCGTGTAGAACTATTCGTCGATTGTGTGGTGTTTGGTGATTTGAACTGTGGAGAGAAGTGTGAATTACATAATCATCGAGGTGCTTTGGTTCCGCCTGGATCAAGATTTTTCTCTGGTGATTATTTTCCTCATCATATACGATTGCACTTGGTTGCTTCTACACAGAAATTCAGAAAGATTCAAGATAGTTTACGAGTGGCTAAACATTGGTCTGAAGAAGAAACTCATGTGTCGAGTAAAGATAAGAAAATAATAAATATATTAAATATATTAAATAATCAACGCCAAATAGGTAGTTAGGTTACTGCATTATTGTATGTTTACAGTATTGTTTGATTACAATATTTCATTATCAAAACTGGTTCTCTTTAGTCAGGCTAATTAGATGTCCAGTAATACTTCAAACCCGAAATCCAAGACTTGAATGTCACAGCTACGTACTTATGGCTATGCAAAGTAGAGGCCTGTGATTCGTTTGTCTTCATTAAGTTCATTTTCACAAAATAAAGAAATAAAATTATTAGCGTAGGTGAGTAACTTAAAATCAGCTCGCGGGGCTGCATGCGGCCTGTGGGCCGCCGGTTGGACAGCACTGCTTTATATGTTATAGCGCCCCTTTCAGCTCTCATGATTCAATGCTTCAATCAGCTGATAAGAAAGTCTTAAAGCGTCTCCAGAATTGAGAAGGAGAGATTCCATGCTGATGGGCAGACTCAGGCAAAGCGTCTAGAGTGGGCCCTAGCAGAACGCATGCGTGGGACAACAGGCCATGAGTCGAAAAACGCCATAAAGAGCAGATTGTTGTATTTAATATTTGTTTGTTTGTATGCGCACTTGTTATAGCGCCCCTTTCAGCTCTCAACCGCTACTCAGAGGCGCTCCCGACTACAGCGCGGACACTGCATCGGAGTTTCACGCCGAAGCGCTGAGCAATTGCGAGTGAAGGACTTGCCCAAGGTCCCTACGCGGCGAGGTGGATTCGAACCTGAAACCTTCCAGCTTCAAGGCAACGACGCCACCACTGCACCACCGCGCCCCACAATATGTCGTTATATAAAACTAGCTGGGGTACCAGGTGTTGTCCGGGAAATTTAGGATTCGCCCCGCTCCCGGTCAATTCCTTACTTCCGCACCCTCACTGCCGGCTCCCCAACCGCCCGCTCATCAACCCCCTTCCTCACTCCAACCCACATCGCCCTTCCCCACCCCACCCGACACAGTAGTGAAGGTTTGGGGCGAAAACTAAAAAAACTGTTGAAAAAACTAAAAAAACTGTTGAAATGCATGCCAGTGAAAAAGCGAAAATTAGGGTTTTCGCACCCCACCCTGGCCCCCATGGTGGTAGAGATTGGCCAACCTGTCCACCAGGTATGCCATGCCGAAACCGACACAGTAGTGAAGGTTTGGAGTGAAAGCTAAAAAAAACTGGAATTGCATCCAGGTGAAACAGGGAAAATGAGGGTTTTCGCCCTCCCGGGCCAATGGTAGGAGAGATTCGCCAACCCCTCCACTCGGTGGTCCTGATGGCCTTCTGTGTAGGTAGAAAGTTTCAGATCAATAGTTGTGTTTTACTGGAGATTTTTTCTCCCTCTCCTCCCCAATAATATTCTGCCCGACACGGCCCCTGCGGGGCAAGATGTGTGTTGGGTGGGGGGGTGAGGTGACCCCGGTAGCACTCGGTCTAGCTGGAATGTTTCAGGTGAATAGCTGTGAAACTATGGCAACGAAATGGATATTGCAAAAGTTTGGGTTTTATTCCCCCACCCTGGCCCCCATGGTGGGAGAGATTCGTCAACCCTCCACTGGGTCGTTCTGTTGGCCCTCTCTCTAGGTAGAAAGTTTCAGATCAAGAGCTGCATTTTACCAAAAAGTTTTGGGTGGGTTTCGCCCCCACCCTGGCCCATGGTGGTAGAGATTCGCCAACCTCTCCACGGAGTGTCTCATGCCGAGACCGACACAGTAGTGAAGGTTTGGAGTGAAAAGCTCAAAAACTGTGGAAATGCATCCCGGTCAAACAGACACACAGACAGCCAGAATTTTTTTAATTAATATATATATATATAACATTTCTTAATTTCATTCATTCATTTCAAAAATTTGTATAACACCCTGTGATCTTCCACAATCACCCACGATTTTCCAGTCTCTTCCGTGTTCTGCAGCGCAGCCTAGGCCTAACCTATTCACTGTACTGCGGTAGCTATGGCTAGGTTATAAGTGTCTAAAGTTCTTAAACTTGTTCACTTACAACAAAGATCAGTTTCTTGTATTTTCTTCTTCGATTTCCAACATTCACAAACAACACAACAATGCATCAACGACGACAAACAATTCAATTGCACGACAGAAACGCCATCTTATTATATTATTACTCTAACGTCTTCTACACACGACTAGCACTCCTTCTACAACTTATCTCACTCTTAGCGTACACTCTCTCTTCGGTCGCACTGTCCTTCTCTCTGCCTCTCTCTGTCCGTCTCGCTGTCTGTCTCTCTCTCTCTCTCTCTGGCGACGACGCGCAGCGGCGCTTTCCCGCCACTCAGTCAGCTGGCCTGTCTGTCTGTACACTCAACAATTAGCTGACCTTGAGCTGGCCTATCCGTACGCTCAACAATTAGCTGATCACTATACGTTATACAAAATTAGCTCACATACCCAGTCTGGAAACAGAAATCAATCACCATACAGATATCTTGACCTAGACTCACCTAGTCAATGTGGTGCCCCAGACAAAGCAAACATTTGGCACCCCAGACAAACCATACATATGGAGCCTTTTGAACCCTACTGCACGGTCCACCCCACGTCACAAGACAAAAAGTTTTAAAAATGGTGAGAGCATTACACTCAACTTAGGCCTATTTGTTTTGATAATAAATAATTTTTTAGTTTATTCAACAATCCAGTTGACAAACCACAACTGGTTACAGTGAACAATTATGCAGTTGAAACAATTTGCAATAACTCGTATCACAGAATATACATATCTTCACTACTAACAGAACAGACAGCCTGCACTAGCATGGGTGCCCGCAGAAAATTTTTCAGGGGGGGAAATTTTTCCGATAGTCACAGTTACATTTTTTAGTAGCAAGAGCTTGAAAAATGCAATGCTGGTAATTAAGAATACGGGTATTTTTCAAAGAGGTTTCTTATGCAAATTTCTCAGTTTCATTTTAATATGAATAGTTTCCTTATAAATTTGTTAAAAATCAGAAAGCAGATGCTAAAAAGTAGTTTGCTAAAGATGCGCAATATAAGTCTATAGAATGAACGAATGAATAAATGGACGAAAAATAGGTGTCAGTTTTCAAAGGGCAAGTGCTCCTCTAGCTGCTTCTAAAGCGCCACTCAAAAGCCAAGAGCACCAGCGTTTTCACATTTGCTGTGCATCGAGTCAGAAGCCTATTCAAAGAGTAGTCAGAAAGAGATCCGAGTCTGGTAGCCGGACCCAGAGGGCCAGAGTAATTGTTAATGCAGGTGTCATTTAGGAAGTTGGAGGATCCAAGGATCAGATAAGTGTGGGTATCAATTCTTTTGAACAGATCTCTTTGTCAGTTTTGAGTGTAAATCCCGAGGCGTGATAACCAGAACCAAGTTTATCTACAGTTTGACCTCCTTGGATTCTGTACCGGCAGCTTGCACAATGGACAAAATGGAACGTGGCTTGTAGCAGACTTGGTTTCTATAATTAAAATGCTGCTGATGTAATTTCAGTGTACAGTACTGCAGGGGTTCTCAACCGGTGTGTCGCGACACACTGGTGTGTCGCGACTTGACCGGCGGTGTGTCGCGTAAAAGTGGTGTGTCGCTGGTGTGTCGCGAAGAATTGGTGTGTCGCGAATTAATAATAATGATAATAAATTATCTTCGTTTCTTTTCCAAACTGACACAACGCAGTAGGCCAATGATTACACAAAATAATCCTAAATAACATCAGTCTACTAAATTCTCACAGCACACGTCCGTTGTTCTTGCATTATACACTGACTTACTTTACCTACAGGTAATTTAGAAGTTTAGCGGATGAATGCAATGAGAATTTGTTGCGCTCTATTTATCTATCTATTTTACCGCGGTCTGGGGTAGTTATGACGTTTATGTTCAACGGATATGACATAGGGCCTATGTAAACACGTTTGCGATCGCACCTGTTAGAAAACTTTTACCTGTTAACCTATAGGCTAAGTCAGCAATCGAAAAGGAAAAATGTATGGGTAAGAAAACGTAAATTTAGCCATCCTCTTCAGATGCTGATATTAAGAAGACAAGGTGGATGATGAACCCATTCCTCAGAGAAAACATCTAAGGGGCAGAATTGAACAACAATGAACAGGAAACACTTGCTAAGCTGCAACATGATTTCAGAATGAAGGACATGTATAAGCAATTATCAAGAACTGAGTTCTGGGCAAAGACGTACAAGGAAGAACATTACAAATCACTTGCAAGCAAAGCTATCAAGGAGCTGGTTTCCTTTCATAGCTCGATCCTACTTATCTGAACAGGGCTTTTCTCAGATGGTCAACATAAAGAACAAGAATCGGAACAAACTTGTCGGAGCCTGCTTACGAGTTGCACTTACAAAAACTGTGGAACCGCGTTTTAATATGATCCAAAAAAAAATTCAAGAACAAAGATCCCATTAACTGTTAGGACTACAAGGTCTTAGTAATTAGGTGACTAAATTTACGTCGAGTTGTAGAAACGACTAAGCTTATAGATTGGGATCAGAAGAATAATTTAGAATTTTAGAATTATCATAAAAATTGGAAAGAAATTCAATATAATTATTTTCATTTATTAAAAATGTCAGCATTTTAGCATTTTAGAAGGAAAAATAAGTTTGAAAGCAAATTTGAAATAAATAGACATGTTTAACTTTGACACTTTTTATATTTTTACGACATTTACATGATATGACGATTGAATGGTGTGTCGCAAAATTGGATAGCAAGTTTAAGTGTGTCGCGGGATGAAAAAGGTTGAGAACCCCTGCAGTACTGTGTACTTTGAGAAATTTTCTAATTTTTGCATTAGTATTTAATTTTTTGCAGTTGTGATTATTTGCATTACATCTAAATTCCACTCAAGTAGGCCGTAATCGATAGGTTTGCTGTTTGCATGGGTGCTCGCAGGGGGTTGGTCATTGTACAGTTTTTAGAAAGACCTTGGACATGCAAGGCAGAAAGTTAAGTGCATGTTTATTTCTAGAGAGATTTCTAAACGAAGATTTATGACTTTCACTGTCTGTATCATTCGTTTTCTTGGTGCATTAATGAAGACTGAAGAAATTTGCTAAAAACCCAAAAGTAGTAGTTGAAAATATAGGTGTCAATTTTCCAGAGGGGGCAAGTGCCCCCTTGCCCCTATGTGTGGGTGCCCATGTGCACTAGTTTAGTATCCAATTTCTCCTCCGTCAAGCGCATGCTGACAATGAGGTCCTTACAAGATGTCTCCAAGTTGCTCTGTCTCTGGTCTTATCAACCGCTCTTCCTATGTCCATGCCCTGCGTTTCTAGGTCCTCCATCACGTTCTTCACCCATGTCTTTTTTGGTCTTCCTCTGCTTCTCTTCCCTTCTGTTTGTCCATAGAGCACTGTCGCTGGTAGCCTTTCCTCCTCCATCCGTGTAACATGTCCGAACCAAGTCAGTCTTCTCTTCCTGATTCTGTCAATTACTGTTTCTTTTTGTCCAGTTTCCTCTCGAGTTATTTCTGTCACGTTCTTATCTGTGTGGAAGAACGCTGTTGTTTACTTAAATCACTTTGTTTATTAATCAAGCAATTAAGTAATTATAATGTCAAGTAGAACAGTTTCTATCGTGTCGTGGTTTAGTTTCTAAACATCGACATTCCTAGTCCAAACAGGAAGTGTTCAGTCCATGGATTACATATAGTATGGCGAGTCACAACATTGACAATGTTCATTCCATGACACCTTCCCTCTTAAGTTATAAAGTCTCTAAACCTAGCAGGTGGTTTGACAGATCGTCCTGAACGAGTGCTCTGTAAGGAACTCTTGACAGGTGGAGGCAAGATGACTGGAGTGGGTTCTCTTGGAGGCATGACGTTTGAAGTCGAGTCTTCTGGAGCTATGGAGATTGGAGTCGAGTCTTCCTCGACCAGAGGCTGACAGTCTGGAGGTGGATCGTTCGTGCGAACCAAGTCACGACGATTCCGACGAAGAGTTGATCCATCTTCTGTATCCACGATGTACGATCGAGGTGTGGTGTGTTTGTCCCTAACCACACCTGAGCGCCATTGACCATTGTGATTTACACGAATGGTATCTCCTTCATGCAGAGGTTGAAGTGGTTTTGCATGTCGATTATAAAACATTTCTTGTTTTGATTGACGTGTCTTCAGTTCTGGTACAGGATTCCTTGACATCGGCTTTAGACGAGCAGCCATAACTGGAAGTTTGGACCTCAACAAACGACTCATCAGCATTTCAGCAGGACTATATTGCAAACCCGATACTGGTGCATTCCTGTACTGCAACAAGGCCATGCATGGATCCGAACCATCTTTCTCTGCTTTTTTCAGAAGTGTTTTCACTGTCTGTATGGCCCTTTCCGCCATTCCATTTGATTGAGCATACCGTGGGCTTGTTGTTGTTATTTTGAAATTCCATGATGTTGCAAATTTTTGCATTGCTGCACTTGCAAAAGGCATGTTATCTGCCACCATCTCACATGGTATCCCATGGCGAGCAAAAATCGACTTCAAGTGAGGTATCAATGAATTAGCTGTCTTCCCTTGAAGTAGACAAATTTCCGGGTATTTTGAGAAGTAATCGACAACCAGTAAGTAATCATTTCCAAAAAGTTGAAAGATATCTGCGGTGACCTTCTCCCAAGGTCGTTCTGGCACTGGATGAGGGATTAGTGGTTCCTTCTGTTGATGCCTGCAGAATGCATTGCATGTGGTGCATTTACCAACATATTTTTCTATGTCTTGTGACAACCCTGGCCAGAACAAACATGAACGTGCAAGACCCTTGCATTTCTCGATACCAGGGTGACCTTCATGCAGTAGAGCCAACATTTCATGACGCATTGTCTCTGGCACTATCAGCTTTCCGTGCACAAACAAGAGGCCATCAAGAGGCCATATATGTCTGAAGCCATTTTGCGATATTGTTTCAATTCCACTGGTAGATCTTCTGTAGATTCAGGGAACCCATCCTGGACCAGACTTTGCAGACGGACTAATACAGCATCATGCAATGTCTCCTGGCGAAATTCTTCTAGTCGTTCTGGGCTGGCTGGAAAATTGCTGAGCAACGCATGTACGAGAACCTCAAGGTCTTCTGTAAGGTCATCCGAGACTTCTGTATCGCCTGCGATATATGCTCGAGACAAGGCATCTGCGATGAGCATTTTACTTCCAGGTAAGTATTCAATTGTCAGCTGGAATTTTAACAGTCTGAGTAGCATTCTTTGAAGCCTGGGTGATGTGTCACAGATTGGCTTTCTGAAGATTGCTTCTAAAGGCTTGTGATCGGATTGAACTGTTGTCTTTCTGCCGTAAACGTAGTGCGAGAATCTCTCACAGGCGAACACAATTGCTAACAGCTCTTTCTCTATTTGTGCATAATTTCTCTCTGCTGGAGTTAAAGATCTGGATGCGTAGGCAATTGGCTGTCCATCTTGCATTAGACATGAACCAAGGCCTGTAGACGACGCATCAGTCTGAATCATCAACACCTTGTTTGGGTCGTAGTACTTCAACGTTGCGGCCTCACTAATCAATTTTTTGATGAGCTGCACAGCATTTTCATGTTGGTCTAACCAGTGCCATGCTATGTCTTTCTTTAGTATCTGCCGTAATACGTCCGTGTGAGAGGAAAAGTTTGGTATAAACTTAGACAAATACGTGACCATTCCCAAGAATCTTTGCAATTCTTTCTGATTGGTTGGAGATGGCATGTTGATTATTGCATGAACTTTGACATCATCTGGACGTACGCCAGTACTTGAAAGGATGTGGCCCAAATATTTAACTTGCCCAACCTTGTACTGTATTTTCTTTTGGTTGAATTTCACTCCATTTTGTTGTGCACGATCCAAAACCTGTTTTAGGATTCGATCATGTTCCGCGTCATCAGCTGCAGCTATAATCAGATCATCGAACACGATGCTCACACCTGGAATGTCACCGAAGAGTTCATTGCTTCTTTTCTGAAAAATCTCGGGGGCGGACGAAATTCCAAAGGGCATGCGCAGCATGGAATAACGACCAAATGGAGTGTTAAAGGTGCACAAGCGACTACTCGATTCATCTAGCTTGATCTGCCAGAAACCATCTTTCATGTCAATAACGGTGAAGACGGACTTCCCAGATAGTTTAGCTAAGACATCCTCACAGGTTGGGATGCGGTAGTGTTCTCGTTTAATGGCTTTGTTAAGGTCTCTCGGATCCAAACATAAGCGAAGACTGCCATCTTTTTTCTCAACCACAAGCAAACTGTTCACCCAGTCAGTAGGCTGATCTTGTTTTGTGATCACCTCCAACTTTTCCATTTCCGACAGTGTTTGCTTTAATTTCTCTTCGAGTGCAAGTGAAACTCGTCTTGGGGCATGAACAACAGGTGAAATATTGTTATCAATTTTAATATGATATCTACCTGGCATTTGTCCTAGTCCGGTGAACACGTCCTTGTAGCCGTCAAGTATATTCGAAGCATTTTTTGCCTCTGACAGGGAATCAATTCTCTGCACAATGTTCAGAGCTATGCAGCTGCGCAGACCAAGGAGTGTTGGAGCGTCCTGTTTTATAACGAAGAAATCAGCTTCCACAGTCCCACCACTGGTCTTTGCTGTAACAGAGACTATTCCCACGGGAGTTATCTTACTGTTGCCATACGCAGTCAGTGTTGTTTTGCAAGGTTTTATTTTAGGACGGTTAGCAAGACTGTTCAGAGTAGACTGTGCCATAACATTTGCTTCAGCACCTGTGTCAAGTTTACATTGAACCAAATCACCATTTATGTCTATATCTTTCCACCAGCTATCAGTTCTTTGTCCCACTGACAGTACTCCTAAAAAGAAATTCTGGACATCATTGACTGAATAAACCACTTTCTGAGTAGAGTTCTGTTTCAGTTTACCCCGGATTTCTCTTTGAGGACTTTTGAACACAGTCGGTTTAGATGGAGTGTTTTTTGAACGACACACTTTCTGAAAAGGGTTTGGTTTTCCACATTTCATGCATTTTTTCCCAAATGCTGGACATGCTCTGGGCTCATGTGAACCACCACATTTTGAACAGGCAATGTCATTGGAGTGGACGTTATGTATTCTAGCATTGAAACTCGTCTCACCTTGAATGGACTGCAGTTGTGCTTTTGTCGATTCTGCCGCTCGACAGATGTTTAGCGCTTTCAGAAGGTCAAGGTCAGGCTCTCGCAGCAAACGTTCCTGAAGACGAGGATCTGGACATCCCAAAACGATGCGGTCACGAATGAGACTTTCGGTCTGATCGCCGAAATCACATGACTTGACCTTTTGACGGAGTGTAGTGACGAATGTATCGATCGACTCACCCGATGCCTGGGTCGATCTCCAGAAGTTGTAGCGTTCGAAGACGACGTTTTTACGAGGTGAACAATACTCTTCAAATTTTGAGAGCGCAGGCTGGAATTTTCCAGATTCTCTCTCTGTAAACGCGAATGTGTTATACACTGCGAGTGCATCATCTCCGACGATATGAAGAAAGATAGCCAACTGGACATCGTTTGGCTTTTGGTCTGACCCCGACGCCTTCATAAAGTTCTTGAATTTCTGTTTCCAATTTTTCCACGACTGTTCCAAGTTAATACTGTCCATATTGAGCGAATTAGGCTGCTTGAAAAGTTCCATTGTTCCGTGCCACGTGCTTATCACTGTCCACGAAATACGATTAAAGTCAACTTTTGTTCACGTTTGTTCACGACGCCATGTTACGTTCTTATCTGTGTGGAAGAACGCTGTTGTTTACTTAAATCACTTTGTTTATTATTAAGCAATTAAGTAATTATAATGTCAAGTAGAACAGTTTCTATCGTGTCGTGGTTTAGTTTCTAAACATCGACATTCCTAGTCCAAACAGGAAGTGTTCAGTCCATGGATTACATATAGTATGGCGAGTCACAACATTGACAACGTTCATTCCATGACAATTTCATTTCTATCCTTTCTATTTCAATGTTTGAGAGATTTAACACGTTGGCTGCGAGAGACGTGTTGACACGTCCCAAAATGGGCTATCTTAGAAAATCGGCCGCTTATAGGCAGTTCAGCGTCCTGATAATATTTCCTGCCACTTATTAGTGGCAGGAAATACAATCTACGCCCTAGGCTACATCCATTCGAACTAACCAATAAAAACAATAAAAGCTTCATAACACGGATGCTGTATAAAAACATTTACTAGGCTTTATCCGCTGCTCCTTTGTGCTTGTTAACTGTCGCGTTATGTCGATCGGTTATTTTGTCAATAAAACGAATATCTATATTAGTAATAAAGGACATGTTGAATGCATGCCATGACTATTTATTAGTTCTGTCTAGTGAAAAAACCAAATGAATAAGGGGTCTGTTGTGGTGGCAGCCATCTTGTCCCTAGCATGACTAGCATCTTTCGGCAAAAACAATATGTCAATCGGAATTACTTGAAAAAGAACAGGTTACACTGGCAGAGGCGTAGCGACCGCCCTCCATACCCTCCGACTGAAGGGGGGGCCCCCGAAAGAAAGGGGCCCCTAAAGTTGCAAAAAATTAATGGTATAACTAGGTGATTGACATTTATTGAAGCCATAGCACAATCCATGTGGGTTTTACTGACAAAACCGTGAAGTAAATACGGAATACATGTACGCTGCAGGCCTATACATACAATATGGGCCCTGTAATATTGCATAAAATAAATACCGCGTTTCAGGGTCTGTGTTGTAAGCTTGGGGCCCCACGCCTTGGACATATGTTTGGAGGAGGCCACATTCTTTGTTGCTCTGGCCCTGGGTTACAGAAAGCTTTGCAGATGTTTTACGAATCGGACGATGAATCTTTTGATGATAATGACTATGCTTGGGACAGTAATTATGAAATAAGTGATGATAGTCTTACAACAGAATTGTACGACCGCATAGGCAGTCCACGTGTGCACTGATACGGCTGAAGTCGAGTCTTACTATAGTGAACTAGATTCTACAGCTGCAGTTCAAGCATCACAAGATGTTTGGGGAAGCAGTGGATACAAATTATAATCCAGTGTGGGTTTTACTTTCGCTGAAAATATTGTTTGACCATTTGACTGTGGACAGTTTAGGCATACCTGTGGACTTCTTCAAATTTTTCAATTTTTCAAATGCTTCATTACAGAGAGGTCACTGCCCTTTTTGTGACTGACGCCACAAATACATAAGGTATAGCTTTATCTATTCTGCACTGAGACAAGCAGATTTGCAGAACAATTTCTTGCCAATGCAAATCCGATACCAAAAAATTGATCTCGAAAATGGATAGGTTAACCAACAAATGCAGCATAAATGCAGAAATTGCCCTTCAGAGCTGCACTGCATGTAGTACAATGCTTCAGTCTGTTTTACACTAAACTTGATTTCTAGGTACCCATCAGTTTGACAGAAAGACACATAGAAGGAACAGTTATTTTTAAAACTTTTAATAAAAGGATGTCAGACACATCGAATAAATTTTTTAAAACTTTTTTGTATTTTGGCCTATAATGCACCACGCCTGGCATATAATTGGTGCCGCGGTCAACGTGTTAAAGCTGTTTGGGAAGGTGTGACACGCGACAATGTCTGAGGACTGGAAGTTAATCAGGTACTCAAACCCTCCATGCAAGACTATTAAGCTTTCTCAAGTACTCTGCTGAAATAAAATCAGTTTCAGATATTACTACCAAGAACTCATTGAGGTATCATTGGAAGTCAGTCTTCAATAAGAAACTGGAGAACCCAATTTACAATGCACATTGGATGGCCAGGTTATTGTATGTCATCAAAATATACATATTAGCGATCAGCGTGGTGTAATCAATCTAATGAAGAAGGAAGAAACTCAGATTCATCAACTTTTGTAATTTGGTTTCCTTCTTCACACAAGGGCATGGATAAAAGACTTCTCTTGCTGCTGTAGCTCCAGGACAAGATATTTCAATAATTATGGATTGATATAGGAAATTATGAGTCAGTTGCTCAGGCAATCAGCTTTGCTTCCATGAAGGTCCTAGGTAACCACCAGTACTACCTTTCAGATAAGGCTGAAGGTCTGGTTATGTAACCATTTGCCTATAACAGACAAGGTGAAATATTCCACAGAATGACTGTAAAGCCCGGTGAAAGGATGGTGAGGCTTAATGCTATGGCACTGAAGAAGATGATTGCATGGGTGATTTTGCATTTCAGCAAATGATGACACTACCATCATGCCTGAAGATTGGTGATTCCTTTTCACACCTCCACCAGAAAAATAGATCGAGAAAGAGGATTATAAATAAGGCAGAGACTGTATTTAACAGCGGAGAGTCTTGAACAACATGGCTGAGAGACGTGTGAAGTTGTTTGAGAAATACAACCGACTCATCACCGATGTTCAAGAAAAGCCAAGTGGTCGAGGGAAGTAGGAAATTGTCCCCACTCACTCAATAAAGAAATCTGCTGTTGACACAGTGCCTGCTTAGCCTTCTACATTATAAAGACTTTATCGGATGTTGAAGTTAGAAAACAAGAACTATCGATATTCATGGACTGAACGATGTTTTTTGGACAATGTTTAACATTACCAATTTTTCAAACCAACTGAAATTTTACATATAATGCTGACCAATTGCTAAGGTATCACACTATTGTCATATTACAGTAACATTTGAATTGTCTTGAAAGAAAATACGATTGTATGAGAATGTATGCTCGACACATTATTTTGTACAATTAATGTCTTTTCATCGGCTTAGGGCAAAGTAACACAGTCCGTGAGCACCGACTTCCGGTTTGAGTTGGAAGCTGAAATTTTGTCTCAATGATACTATTGATAGGTCTAACAAACTGAGAGGGTGTCTAGCTTGAACTTTATTTTTTACCATGTATCTGTGAACCACCCTAGGCCCCACGCATGATTGATAAAGCATGCTAAACAATCATGAACAATTCGTACACTGCATGAATGGTCTATGATTGTTTACGTTTGGTGTGCTTTTATCAATCTCGTGTAAAATCACCTGTTTAGTGTTGCCACTTTATAATATGACTGTTTGAAGATAATATTATATTATTAGATAGTGGGTATGAATTCTTGAAGAGGTGATACTTCAGTTTTGAGTGGAAAGCCCAGTGAGTGATGAATAGAAGCAGGGTTTAAAGTGGAGTAGCTCACGCCGCTCCCACTGCTCTCGAAATTCTTGGCTTGCGTTCCCACTGCTCATCATGATGGAACTCTAAAACACATGCATTTCAATAAAATTCTTCATCAGCGCTCCCACTGCTCTCATCCAGCGTTCTCACTGCTCACCCAACCCACTTTAGCCACTGAATGGAAGATCCTAAGACAGATGATGATGGATGATTGGCAATGATGGTGGAGGAGCCGAAAAGTATGACATTCAAAAGGAAGATTGTTGCAAGACGTTGTGCAGTGTTAAATTCTCTTAATGTATTAGTTGTTAAAGAATGAGGAATGATGCTTTGGTGGAATGGGTTGGTTGAATGGTGGAAAAATCAAGAAGACATTTTGACAGGCTGTGTTGTTGAGAGGTTTTGGTTAGTGATAGGACATCGAAAATAACTGTTGGAAAGGCCAATACCAAAAGTTTTTATACAGAAGTTGTATTCGGCAAAACATGTAATTATAAAACAGGTAGTATAGTAACCTGCACATGGCAGATTTAGTGATTAGTTCACCTTTGATATTCAATAGGGAAATTGATGGATATTACACTAGGGCCTATATTGTATTGCTAACAGGTAAACCAGCAGATGACGAACTGGACATTGATTGCTCCAAAGATCTTTGCTCGGCCTACAGCCAGATGCGAGTCAAGACAGGCAGGTTATTGAAAGGCACACACGGTGTAAACTGTTGGAATAATGATATTATACACATTCTAGATGGCGCTAGCATAGATGACTGTAGATGACTCTATATAATTTAGTCTATGTTATACGTCACTTCCTTAGGCACAAGACAGGGTGATCCAATTTCACCAAACCAGTGGCGTCTAACCTCCATCACTTGGAGTGGGAGAACAAACCCCCCATTTTCGCCGACTTAAAACAATTGTATGGGAATCTGTTCATATGTTACGTACGCACAGTGTTTAATCTAGTCCCCCTCCTCTGGGGGGGAATTGAGGTTTCTGGGGGCGGGGGGGGAGACAATTGAGCGTCCGAAGGAAGCTCGTGATGCGCGTTGCACTGTGAGGGGCAGGGGTATGGGGAGGGGATGCACCCCTCCCCATCAGAAACTTTTTGAATTTGCACATTGCAATGGCAGCATTTTAAGGTGTCGTCTTAACAAAATAGCTCTACTTTTTCAGTGGCCCATTAGAAACTTTTTGAATTTCCACAATGCAATGGCAGCATTTTAAGGTGTCGTCGTAACAATATAGTTGTACTTTTTCAGTGATTTCAGTGACCCATTAGAAACTTTTTGAATTTCCACATGGCAATGGCAGCATTTTAAGGTGTCGTCTTAATGAAATTACCGGTACTCATTTTCCATGCTGATACTAGCCTAGCCATGGTTTGAGACCTTAGAGTGTCGCCTCCCAATTGCATACAATTTTTGGATTTGCACATTGCTGCCGTACGTAGCATTTTAAGCTGTCATGATCTCAGTGCTCAGAGATGTGGTTCAAGACTTCATTAAATGTCGCTCCCAATGCTTTTTTTTTTTTAATTTGCAGACTCTGATGGCGGCTTTTAAGTTGCCATCTTAGACGAATTTTCATTAAAGATAAATAAGCTCAATGAATAACACTGTAGTAAATTATAATGATATTTATGAAATATTTCTGAAACATTGGGGCGATATAGGCATCTCCGCCACCCCTTTAAATCTCCGTCCATGCGCTTAGAAGCTGAAAGCTAATAATTCGAATTCTCCACAGAAATTCTCTGTGTAGAGTGACTGTAGACAAATCAAATCAATCAAAATCAATTTTTTTTTTTTATTGCACCAATATAACAAAAACATTTATACGAAGTATATCTACATAACAGTTGGTTACAATCGGAAACCCAGAAGGGATTAGAAGTCCCACTGGTAGGGCTACCTATATGCACGCTTATAGATTCAAGATGGTAGATAGGCAAGTATCATGTAAGAGTTTACTATCTGGATATACACATGATGCAGTCTTAACTAAAAACATTCACAGTCAAGACAACATGGTGTTGTTAAGCTATCAAACCTTAACTAAGGAAAAAACGAAATAAACCTTAACTAGAAAGAAAAAGAAAAGATTAGAATAGTAGTGCTGTTACTGTATTACTGTATAAGGGGTATAGCCAGAGTGAAGATAAAGAGTGGAGACAGACCGTTAGCTGTTGACAACTCCTGCTGATGTCGATGCAACTCTTCGCGAAATAAGAAAAACTTATAACACAGAAACAGTCAAATTCGGTTGTCTATGGTAGACAAACTAGACATACATGTATAATGACTACCATCTAGCTTCCTGCACTTATGGCTGCATCTCTATAGCATGGAAAGACTCTGCTTTACATCAGATCGAGCTAGCTTCCTGCACTTATGGCTGCATCTCTATAGCATGGAAAGACTCTGCTTTACATCAGATCGAGCGGCTCTTATCCATTTCAGCGATATGCTGGCTCGGAATCCAATGCGAAACATCTGTTATTAGCTTCATTAGGCTTAGGCTACTTTTACAGAAGGGACCACTGTCCGAAGACTGGGGTAGGCTACACGTGCACAGCAAGTGTCAAACGGGTCGTTTGATTCTTGCTGCGCGACCGTCGCAATCATTAATTTGTTGCCTTCATCACCTGCCAAGGGTGGGGCTTCGGCTTGGCTCCGTCAGTGGGCCTAAACGTGATTAGCGATAAGAGGTCAATCCCGAATGGGTGTGTTCCACCCTTGTAGGCCTATGCCAGGGACCTGACTGACACTAATGTCTATGAGTTGTCCTGCTCCCTACCAAATATAAGTGACATCAAGCGAACCGTGGGTTCGTTAGTCCAAGGTAATAATGTTTTTCGATAATAAATGATGCACAAATAATAATTTTCTTATTCCAGGCCTTTATTTAATATAAATTCACCAACCCCCCCAATTTACACCCGAAAAAGTCAAACCCCCACTTTCAGAAACCGTGGGAGAACGTTCTCCCAACATTGGTAGACGCCACTGCACCAAACACATTTATTTCATACTTGGAAAGAGTAATGGAGAATACTCAGGAGAATTCAACTGGAGTCTCTGTACAAGGAGAGCAAATTAATAACTTGTGATTTGCAGATGACATTGACTTACTGGAGTATAGTTGCGAAAGGTTACAAGAAAGTGTAGGTGGGCTAAATAAGGATGCACAAAGGGCTGGGTTAAGGATAAATGTGGACAAAACAAAAAAAATGGTGTTTGGGAGAGAAACAATAGACAAGGAAATCAAAGTGCAAGATCAGACGATTGAAAATGTAGCACAGTTTGTGTACCTGGGCAGCCTGTTGACGTGGAATAACGACTGCACAAAAGAAATAAAGACAAGAATAGCAAAAGCAAAAGGAGCCATGGCAGGACTGAACACCATCTGGAGCAGCAAGCAAATAAGTTACAGGACTAAATTGAACGTCTTAATGACATGTGTGTTCAGCACAGCACTATACGCATGTGAGGCATGGACTGTCAAGAAGACGGATCGAGATAAGATATTGGCCTTCGAAATGTATTGCTATAGAAGAATATTACATCTGAATTGGACAATGAAGGTTACAAACAAGGAGATTCGTAGCAGGTTAAATATAAAAGAAGACCTTATGCAGAAAGTAATGAGGAGGAAACTCAGCCTATTCGGACACATATGTAGAATGGAGGATGACAGAAAGATAAAAAGTGTGATGCTGGGAAGTATGGATGGTAATGGAAGAAGAGGACGACCAAACAGAGAGTGGATAGACGACATCAAAGAGTGGTGTAATCGAGACATTTACAGCTTAAGCAGATCTGCTCAGGACCGCGGACTTTGGAGGAGAACGATAAAGTGTGCATTGGACACCTATGGGTTGTTAACCCATGGATAATGATGATGATGATGATGATGATGATACGTCACTTCCTCCTTCTTCTCCGTTCCGTGTTTTGTGCTAATAGTTAAGATGACATGTGACAATCTTTATCTCCTTTAATTGTGAATAAAGCTCTGCATTCCAACAGGTTATGGGCCCAGGACGAACGCAGGACGAACCCAGGACGACTGGTTAATTCCCAGGACGACTGGTCGACTAATATTTTTCGAGTTTTCTCGTTAATTATCCGAGTCGATAGAAGCTGAAGTTTCTTCTTGGTCACGCGTCAAAATGGCAGCATTGGAAGAACTACAGCAGCAAGTTTTGAGAATTCAGGAGAAAATTAGCACAGGAACAGGTAGTGTAGCGACAACAGTTACTACAAATTCCATCGGAGGTTTACCGGAAGCGAAGCATCTTGATGGCAAAAATTATGGTGATTGGAAATTCTGGATGCAAAATTTCTTAATTGACGCAGGTTTATGGCGCTGTGTTTCGCCAAAAGAGGGCCAGACTGTTGATCCGGATTTGGACTTACGTGCGTTAGCCAAAATCAATCTCAGCCTAAAACCCTGTTCAGCCAGAGTCACGAAGAAATGCCAGACTGCAAAAGCTGCTTTGGACGCATTGAGAGGTGAATATGAAAGCACTGCTCTTGTTCGTCTGATTGGACTGTATTCTAGTTTGTTCAAGACAAATTTTGAGAACTTTCCCTCGATGCAGCAGTATGTAGATCACATTTTGTCAATTGCAGAACAATTGGAATCAATTGATCAACCTTTTCAGGACAATGTTGTTGGAGGCATAATTCTTGGAGGTCTTCCAGATCAGTATAGGCCTTTAATATTGGGCAGTCAAGGATCAAAGCAAGACACAACAGTTGAGTTTGTAAAAAGTCTTTTGCTTCAGGACAGTGTTAAGGAGCTAGGAGCAAGTACGACTTCGGTTGCAACTCATTCAGCATTTTCAATGGGCAGGTCTCAAATGAGCAGGTCCCACAAGGGCATGTCCCAGATGAAAAGTAAGCCAAAAGGACCACGTTGTTTTGAATGTAATCGTTTTGGTCATATTCGTTCGCAATGTGAGAAGGTCAATGTTAAACCACATAAGAATTCAGCCAACGCGAATTTTGTTGCTATGTCAGCCCAAACGAAGGTGAAGGTCAATCCAAAAAGTGTCGTTGGAACTGCCACAGAAGTCAATGGACTGTATCGTTTGAACTGTAAGCAATCTCGTATGTTTGCTGCGCTGTCAACGAACTCTGTAAACTTATGGCATCGTCGACTTGGACATCTTAATCGTCCTTCTATGCGCCTACTTCGAAGCACTATGTCTTCAGGTGTTCAGTCTGAGCAAATATTCCCTGTGAAGCTTGTGTGAAAGGCAAACAGCATCGCAAACCGTTCAAGAAAACAGGAGCCAAACGAGCGAAGCACGTTCTTGGTCTTGTTCATTCTGATATTTGTGGTCCAATGCATGTTTCATCAGTTGGTGAAGCACGGTATTTTCTGACATTGATTGATGATTTCGTCACGAGACCACGATTCCGTATACTCCTCAACAGAATGGAGTTGCTGAACGTCTGAACAGAACTTTGGTAGAAAGAGCTCGAACAATGATTCTAGAATCCGGAGTCAGCACAGATTTTTGGGCAGAAGCAGTAAATACAGCCAATTATCTGAAGAATCGGTCACCTACAAAAGTCTTACCAAATATGACACCTCAAGAGGCATGGACAGGAGAAAAACCTGACCTAAGCCATCTTCGTGTTTTTGGTTGCAAAGCTTTGGTGAAAATTCCTGAAAATAACCGCAAGAAATGGGACTCTAATAGTCGGGTCAATCTGCGAGATGACCCCAAAAAAATTGCAAGAAAGCGTTTTATGACGATTTTCTGGTGTCTTAGGTCTGGTGATGAACATACTAAAAGTTGCAAGAAATCGGAGCACGGCAAGTGGTCTAATTTTTGCGGGAAAAAAGATGGCCGCCAATTGGACCAGGCATGGAATCTGGAAATGATACTGTTGGAAGAAAATCATGTAATAATTTGCTAATATGCTTTTCTAGACTAATTTGACCCTCCTGAGAACGAAAATCGTGGTTAGCAAGCTTGATTTTTAGCGGTTGCATGGTAAAACAAGATGGCGGCCAAAATGGTGGCCTATAATTGCTTCAAAAGGTTGTATAGTCGGGTCAATCTACGAAATGATCCACAAAATTGCCAGAAGGCGTTTTATGATAATTTTCTGGTTTATTGTGTTCGATGTTTAACATACTAAAAGTTGCAAGAAATCGGACCACGGCAAGTGGTCTAATTTTGGCGGGAAAAAGATGGACGCCAATTGGGCCAGGCTTGTAATCTGGAAATGATACTGTTAGAAGCAGATCATGTAACAATTTGGTAACATGCATTTCTAGACTAATTTGACCCTCCTGAGAACGAAAATCGTGGTTAACAAGCTTGATTTTTAGCGGTTGCATGGAAAAACAAGATGGCGGCCAAAATGGTGGCCTATTGCTTAAAAAAACTGTAAGTTGGGTATTGTGTGTGATATGAACACGATTTTGTAATTTAAATTAAGATGCAAGGGTTCTAGGCATGCAATGGAATCAAAGACACATATGTAGCACTGGGGAAAAAAGCCAATATGGTGGGGAAATGGTGGCCAGAATGTTGAAATTGCTGTAAGTGAAGTGATGTATGCAATGGAAACATGAATTCGGACTCCAACTTAGCAATGGAATCATCTTTGCAAATGTGACACTGCAAGAAGACTAAAATGGCAGCGATCGGAAGCGTTTCTGAGAAATTCGTCAACAGAACTTTTGGGTTCATGACAAGCGGAAGTGTCTCGGAAATGGATGGATCTTTCGGAGGAGGAGGCGGAGGAGAAGCGGAACAGGGTAGAATGCGAATGGAATCCATCCTTCGCAATCACTTCCTCCGCCAACCCATCCACATCATCATCAGCATCATCTCCATCACAGCATGACATCAAACGGCGCAGGAGGTGGAGTTCATTCCAGATCTCGGGGTCAGTCCATCGAACAAAATGTTCATGGGGGTCGGCGCTGGAACGAACCGCGGCATCAACGGTCACCAGGGACAGTCAGCATCGTCCCTCTACAGAAGCCAGGCCTACGGGCACCTGTCGGGAACACACAAACAGGACAAGGGTTTGCTATCCATGACGAATCACCACCACCACCAGCAACACCACCACCTGCAGATGGAAGTTGTTGGAATATTTTCTGCACTCCAAACGCAGATCACGTTATAGTAGAAACCACAGTTTGAACAGCGATGATTCTGGGGTCCAGTCTGAATCGATAGTGTGAGGGTTGCTGTACCTCTTCAGCTCACTGCTAATCTTCTGCGCTAGGTCCTTCGTGTGGACCTCTTCCATCTCCAGGTGGTGGTGTTGATGGTGCAGGTGCTGGTGGTGACCGCCCTTGCCAGACAGTCGTTCGAGGCCCCCTGGGAGATGATCGTTCTCTTAACGTTCCTTTTGCCAGACGCAGGCTGGCAACGCGAGGGGAAGAATATCGAAACGAGAAGAGGTTCGTAGTGTGCGGTTTGGGACTGGACGACGGCTAGAGGACACGAGACGACCACGATGGAACAGCGGATGGTAGGGGCAGCCCCCTCTGGTGTACGGGTCGTAAGGGTGCGCTGATTGATGCGTCATGGATAGCAAACTCTTGTCCTGTTTGAGTGTTCCAAGCAGGTGCCCGTAGGCCTGGTGTCTGTACAGGGACGATGCTGACTGCCCCTGGTGACCGTTGATGCCATGGTTCGTTCAAGCGCCGACCCCCATGAACATTGTGTTCAATGGACTGACCCCGAGATTTGGAATGAACCCCCTCCAGCGCCGTTTGATGTCATGCTGTGATGGAGGTGATGCTGATGATGATGTGGATGGGTTGGCGGAGGATGGGATTGCGAAGGATGGATTCCATTCGCATTCTACCTCGTTCCGCTCCTCTTCCGCCTCCTCCTCTGAAAGATCCATCCATTTCCGAGACACTCTCGCTTGTCATGAACCCAAAAGTTCCGTTGGCGAACTTCCCGAAAACGCTTCCGATCGCTGCAATTTTAGTTTTCTTGCAGTGTCACATTTGCAAAGTTGATTCCATTGCTAAGTTGGAGTCGAATTCGTGTTTCCATTGCACACATCACTTTACTTATAGCAATTTCAACATTCTGGCCGCCATTTCCCCGCCATTTTGGCTTTCTTCCAGTGCTACGTATGTGTCTTTGATTCCATTGCATGCCTAGAACCCTTGCATCTTAATTTAAATTACAAAATCGTATTCATATCACATACAATACCCAACTATACAACCTTTTGAAGCAATAGGCCACCATTTTGGCCGCCATCTTGTTTTCCCATGCAACCACTAAAAATCAAGCTTGTTAACCACGATTTTCGTTCTCAGAAGGGTCAAATTAGTCTAGAAATGCATGTTACCAAATTGTTACATGATCTGCTTCTAACAGTATCATTTCCAGATTACAAGCCTGGTCCAATTGGCGTCCATCTTTTTCCCGCCAAAATTAGACCACTTGCCATGGTCCGATTTCTTGCAACTTTTAGTATGTTAAACACCAGACCCAATATACCAGAAAATCATCAAAAAACGCCTTCTGGCAATTTTGTGGATCATTTCGTAGAACGACGTAGATTGACCCGACTATACAACCTTTTGAAGCAATTATAGGCCACCATTTTGGCCGCCATCTTGTTTTACCATGCAACTGCTAAAAATCAAGCTTGCTAACCACGATTTTCGTTCTCAGGAGGGTCAAATTAGTCTAGAAAAGCATATTAGCAAATTATTACATGATTTTCTTCTATTATTATTATTATTCGTTTAATAAATTCAATCTGACACACCGCAGAAAGATTACAGATACAGGTTATACGAAATACGGCCCGCTTCGCACGACACACAGGTCGGCTTCCAGCGGGTAGCTTAACACTAAACGACCAAAGTTCTGGAACGCTCCTGGTCCGGCCTAGCCAGTATCATTTCCAGATTCCATGCCTGGTCCAATTGGCGGCCATCTTTTTTCCCGCAAAAATTAGACCACTTGCCGTGCTCCGATTTCTTGCAACTTTTAGTATGTTCATCACCAGACCTAAGACACCAGAAAATCGTCATAAAACGCTTTCTTGCAATTTTTGGGGGGTTCACCAAAGTTTTTTCGCAGATTGACCCGACTATAAGTCAAAAGAGTACATCTTTGTTGGTTACTGTGAAGAAAGCAAAGGTTACAGAATGCTTCATCCTGTTACAAAGAAATTCACTCGATCCAGAGATGTTGTTTTCTTTGAATCTCAGTTTCCTGTTCGACATTCGTCTTCAGATGATCCTTTTCCAGATGTTGCGGATGACAACTCATCGCAAACTGTCACTTCAGACATTCATAATCAACAGCAGTTTCAGAATACCCAAACTCATGTTGAAGTCTGATGGTTCAAAGGAGTTTGGTGGATCAAAGACTAATCTTACTGATGACTGGAACACTGGCTTGGAAATAAACTCTGTGGAAGAAGATTCTGGTGGTTCAAATATTTCAGTGGTTAATAAGGACATAACTGATGATGGAGAAGTGATACGAGACACATTTGAGAGGCCAAAAAGAACTCGTATTCCAAATAAGCAAATATTCAATGAGAATTTTGTTGTGCATCAAGCTACATTGTGTAAAAGTACTGATCCAGCAACTGTTGAAGAAGCACTTACTTCTCAATATGCAGAAGAATGGAAACGTGCAATGGAAGAAGAAATTCAGGCACATGTTGAAAACCAGACATGGACATTATCTGATGTACCTACTGGGAGAAAAGCAATTAAGTGCAAATGGGTCTTCAAAACAAAGCTGAAATCTGATGGTACAGTTGAGCGTTACAAAGCTCGTTTGGTGGCTAAAGGATGTTCACAAAAACCAGGCATTGATTATGAGGAAACGTACTCGCCGGTTGTATGTTATACTTCCATTCGTCTTCTGATGGCATTGGCTGCAAAATATGACCTTGACATTGATCAAATGGATGTCACAACAGCATTTTTGCATCCTGAGCTCGAAGAAGAAATTTACATGGAATTGCCAGGTGGTTTTCGGCTGAATGGTAAAACTTGTCGACTAAAGAAGTCAATTTATGGTCTGAAGCAAGCAAGCCGAGCCTGGAATAAGAAATTGGATAAGTTGTTGAAAGAACTTGGATTTGTGCAATCAAATTTTGACACTTGCATTTACTACAGGTGTGAAAACGGAAAGATCTTAATCATTGCAGTGTATGTTGATGATCTTTTAATTCTCTCGAACAACAAGGAGGAGAAACAGAATTTGAAAGCAGATCTAATGAAACGTCTCAAGATGAAGGATCTTGGAGAGGCACACTATTGTGTGGGCATTCATATCCAAAGCGATCGTGATACAGGAATGATATCACTTGATCAAGAGAAATATATTGAAGAAGTGCTCAACCGCTTCAATATGACTGAGTGCAATGGGGTTTCAACTCCACTTGATTCGAATCAGGATTTGTTTGGAGAAGAATTTCTTCCTAACAGTCAACAGCAAGAAGAAGAAATGAGAAACATTCCTTTTCAAGAAGCTGTGGGTAGCCTTATGTATGCAGCACAGGCTACAAGACCAGACATTGCATTTGCAGTGGGGGTCATGAGCAGATTCAATAACAACTATGGAAAAACTCATTGGGTTGCAGTGAAAAGAATCTTGAGATATCTTCGGCAGACTGCAAGTACCAAACTAGTTTACAGGAGAACCAATGAAGATTTGATTGGGTTTTGTGATTCTGACTGGGGTGGTGATAAAAGGGATCTGAAATCAACCACAGGATACACTTTTGTTTTAAGTGGTGCCGCAATAAGTTGGAACTCAAAGAAACAACCAACCGTTGCAAAGTCAAGAACTGAAGCAGAGTACATGGCTTTAAGCATGGCTGCTACAGAAGCAATCTGGTTAAAGGGACTTCACAAAGAACTTGTTCCTCAAGCTCCAGATGTTGTGGAGATTTTCTGTGATAACAAAGGGGCGATCGATCTTGCTAGAAATCCCGGATATCGACCCAAGACCAAGCACATTGCTGTGCAGCATCACTTCATTTGAGACAGAATTGCAATTGGAGACATTCTGGTTAAACAGATTGAAACAACAAACATGGTTGCTGACTGTTTAACGAAAGGACTGTGTAAAGATTTGCATAACACTATTAAACAAATACACACATAACAAATGCATTTCTGAGATGGGGTTAGAAAAATAACACTAACCTAATTTTCTGAGTGTGTATAAAGTGGGGGTGTTGGAATAATGATATTATACACATTCTAGATGGCGCTAGCATAGATGACTGTAGATGACTCTATATAATTTAGTCTATGTTATACGTCACTTCCTCCTTCTCCGTTCCGTGTTTTGTGCTAATAGTTAAGATGACATGTGACAATCTTTATCTCCTTTAATCGTGAATAAAGCTCTGCATTCCAACATAAACTGCGATTGCAGAGAAAACGGGAAGCAGCCGCTGTCCTGCCTGACCTGAGCTACTACAAGGAAACTGGCACTTCATGTCAAACCGATAGTATAGACTATAGAAGTAAAGTCTATTGCAACACAGACTGATTACATACACTTCCTGCGATCTGCTTTCTATGTCTCAAACAAATGATGCCCTTGCTCTCAGGAGCAGACTTTAAATATAAACTTTAAGTATAAAAGTTGCTGAACTCAATGGTGTCATTGATTCTTATATATAGATATAGATATTCGTTTAATTCTTTGTCCAATAAGGCAAAAAAAAATAATGTTGTGTTTCCGGTAACCCGACCGACCCTCTTTCATTCCCGTGACTCAAATAATTTTGTGAAATTTTTTATTTAAAAAAAAAATTATTTAATTTTTTTTTTATTGACATAATACGGTGACATTGCCTTCCGTATAGAGTTGGATCTTAGGCCAAAAAATGTTGTATTTCCGGTAAGCCAACCGACCGACTTTTATTGCCGTGACTCGGAAAATTTTGTGGAAATTTTTTATTTACAGTGACATTGCCTTTCGTATATGAGATGTACAATTGGGACATCATAATTATAGCATTCACTAATCCAGTCTTAGGTGCAGAGAGTCGGGAAATAGGCAGTTTATACTTGCTTAGAACACGTTCTTTGTTGCAGCGTGTACCTTTATGCAAAAAAGAGTAGTGGGGTATAATTTTTCGGATAGTCACTGTATAAAAATATTTAACCAAAATAAAAATATTTTTCGACCTACCTACCCAATTTTTTAGAGCTCTGTTACCGGAAACACAACATTATTTTTTGGGGGCCAATAGATTCATGATTTTAAGTCATGTCTTTCAACATGTATGTTCGTTAATCCAACTTCGATTTCAGGTCTAAAAATTGTAATCGTAATCGTAATCTCCTAATTTCTAAAGCGCCACTGGAAAGCCAAGCGCGGGGCACCGGCTTATTCACGAGCGCTGCGTTGAGTTAGGAGGGTTGTCCGTGAGAGTAGTCCGTGGTGGTCCGGGTCGAGTTACCATAGGATCAGGATCAAATGCGTTGAGTCAAAAGGGTTGTCCGTAAGAGTAGTCCATGGTGGTCCGGGTCGAGGTACCGTATGATCAGAGGTGTGGAACAGCTACTAAGGTGGGTGTCGTCTGAGCCGGGAATTGGAGGGTGGGGGATCAGGTGAAACAGGATAAGAGTTCTTGAACAGGAGTGTCTTTAGTTTCGAGTGAAAGGCCCGAGGTGTGATGGATAGAGGAGCCTGAGGAAGGTGATGGTGTGTGATTAGTAATGATGGAGTAGGAACTGAAAAGGATCGGAACTCAGCAGGCAGATCATTCCAAAGACGTGGTGCTGAGTTGGATATGGCTCGGTTGGAGAACTTGAGATGACTTGTGACCGGCGGTCGAGAGAGTGTAAGGCAGGCGGATGATCGGGTAGAACGGGTAGGCTGGATGGTGAACAGTTCGCGAAGATATCTGGGCTGGGAGCATTGTAAGGAGTTGTATGTTAAGGAGAGAACTTTGTAGTGAATTCGCTCTGGGATTTTCAACCAGTGAAGAGACTTGAGGATGGGGGTGATGTGATGATGTCTGGGTGTTCTGGTGACGGCTCTAGCAAGAGAATTTTGTATGAGTTGGAGGCGCTTAAGTTGTGTGGAATCAAGGTTTAAGAACAGGGAATTGCAATAGTCAAGCTTTGAGTGGACGATGGACGTAGCAATGGTGGAAGCAGTTTTGAAATCAAGCATGGGTCGGATGCGTCGGAGGTCCCGGATGTGCATGAAGCAGGAGCGCGATAGATTAGAGATGTGGTTAGAGAAGGAGAGGTGTGAATCAAACATTACACCAAGATTACGGACCGGAGCATCAGAGGTGAAGGTAAGAGATGAAGAGTTAGTCGATAGGTGTATTGAAGGGTCAGGGATTTTCTTGATTTGGTCAGGAAGGCCTAGAATAATGAACTCTGTTTTGGAGGGGTTGAGGCAGAGGAGGTTGGACGACATCCATTGAGAGATCAGATTGACCACATTGAGAAGTTTAGCAATGGAGGTGGAGAAAGAGCCTGGGGAAAAGGATATGAAGAGTTGGGTGTCGTCTGCATAGAGATGGTGGTCAACAGACGAGGATTTTATGAGATGACTTAAAGGAGTGGTGTAGAGAATGAAGAGGAGTGGACCCAGGACGGAGCCTTGAGGAACGCCGCAAGATAGTGGAAGAGGTTTCGAACAGTGACTGGAGGCTTTAACAGAGAAAGATCTGGAAGACAAGTAGGATTCGAACCAGAGTAGAGCAGTGCCAGAGACGCCAAAGGAAGAAGAGTCGATTAAGAAGGAGACTGTGATCGATGGTGTCGAATGCAGCGGAGATGTCAAGGAGACAGAGGCAGGAGACTTGCTGATGACTGACGGCCGAGACCAGTTTATTGTAGAGAGAGACGAGTAGAGTTTCTGTGGAGTGGTGTTTAGTAAAGCCAGATTGGTGGGGATTGAGGAATGAGTTAGAAGAGAGGTAATCGTTTAGGCGGGCAAGGACAATTCGTTCAGTTAATTTCGATAGAAAAGAAAGGTTGGAGATGGGTCGGTAATTTGATAGGTTTTCCTTGTCAAGATTTGCTTTTTTCAGAAGAGGAGTGACGAGAGATTGCTTGAAGACCATTGGGAAATTGCCAGTGGAGAGTGAAAGATTGATAATTTTAGTGATTATAGGAATGAGGACGGAAGCGCAGTATTTTAGGAGAGCAGTTGGGATAGGATCTAATTCACACTGTTTGTTGGGAAGAGAGTTTAGCAGGAGTGACACTTCAGCTTCAGAGGCGGGATGGAGTATTGGAAGGGATGACTGAGTGACAGGAGGAGTAGGGTTTGGAAATGGAGGTGGATCAGTGTTGGAGGATTGTGAATCAAGAAGGGACTGCAATGTGAAGCGAAGGGATGAGATTTTGTCCGAGAAGAATGAACAGAATGTATCGGCCATAGAGGGGGGTGGAATGGAGCTCGGTAGTGGGGAGGGCGATTTGCGATGAAGAAGAGAGTTGACAGCTCTCCAGAGGTGGCGAGGGTTGGAGGAGCTGGAGTGAATGAGGGAAGAGTAGTATTTCCTTTTTGTAGCAGCAATGAGTTTGTGATATCTGTTTGTGGCTGATTTGAGGTTGGAAAGGGCTTTTTCTCGGGATAGAGCGTCAGTGGCGCTCTTGTAGATGTGCTGAAGTCGCCTACGAAAGGTTTTAAAAGCCTGGAGGTAGGAGGTGAACCAAGGATTAATGGCATGTGAGCTGGGTTTGGTGATAAGTGGTGCGTGAATGTCAAGGAGGTCGGAAAGAGTGGAATTGTAGCAGGACAGTAGGTCATCAAGGGAAGAAGGAGGATTAAGAACAAGTTGAGAACTGCGAATATCTTTGATGAAGGCCTGAGAGTCAATAGAACCTGTGTGACGGAAAGAGTGAGTGGAAGGAGGAAGCCGAGCAAAGGGCTTAATTTCAAGGTCAGCCATGATAAGGTAATGGTCAGTTATGTTGAGCACAGAGTGTGATAGCTTTGGAGATAAAAGGGAGGTGTTGGCAGTTATGACAAGGTCGAGGGTGTGATTCTTGATGTGGGTCGGGAAGTTGACATGTTGGACGAGATTGACTGATGAGAGGAGGTTCAGAAAGTCAGTTGCATGAGAGTTAGATGGATCGTCAACATGGACATTGAAATCGCCAGTGAGTAAGAATTCGTTGGGAGTAGTAGCAGCAAGTGAGAGGAGAGAGCTAAATTCATCAAGAAAGACTGAGTTTTTAGAGGAGTAATTAGACGAGGTAGGAGGACGGTAGATGTTAAAAACTGTGAGTAGGTCTGAGGAAAGTCAAAGTGTTGTGGACGAGCATTCGAAAGAACTGAATGTGTGGCGAGAAGAATTTAGGACGACAGCCGGCTCACGAACCAGGAAGGCAGTGCCGCCACCAGATATTTTTGAGGATTTAGAGGAGGCGGTTATTCGAGGGAAGCTTTGAAGAGAGTAGCCAGGTGGTATGCAATCGGCTAAATGGGCGGTTGAAGAGGTATTGGATAGCCAGGTTTCTTGGAGAGCAATGAGATTCGGTGGACGGGAGCCGGAAGCAAGGTCGATGAGGGAAATAGAGTTGTTTTCGTTTAGTAGGGACCGGATGTTGAGAGAGTAGAGTAAAAAGGTCTTGTTTGAAAGTCTGGTTGTATTGTGAGTGGCCTGTTTGTGTGAGATATTTGCGCTGGAGTGATATGCAGATGATGGCCCAGGATTAACAGAAATGTCACCGCATAAGAGAAGAAGGAAAGATGGAAATAGTTTTTGAGATCTGTAGTTAAAGCGAGGCGGTGTGATGAAATAAGAGAGCGGAATGACTGCGAGTTGACCGTGTTCAACCGTTGCTGTTTGGTAGGCTTGGCGTGGGTGAGGGGAGTAGGAATCATTGGCAGCGAGTCAGCGGGCGCAGGTGAGAAGGAGGAGTAGAAGCATTAATGAATGCATTGGAGCGTAGCGCGAGAATGATTGGTTGGTCAGAGTAATGGCAGGGAGATTTGAAAATATTTGAAACAAAGGAATTAGGAAAAAGGCTATATTTTAGAATTTACAGAGTGTAGAAAGATTTGAAGAAAAGGAACGAACTCACCGGGTTTATGGAGACTTCCTTGCAGAAAACCAAGATTGTTGCACTTGTTGTAAAGAAGACGATTAAAAGACGGAAAATGATTTTGAAGTCCTCAAGCGCGATGTGTAGCCTGTACCCTCACAAAAATACCTGCATCCAGCTTCCATTTCTAAATACCTTTTATTTCTTTTTATATATTTTAAACAACTTCCTTTATTGCAAAACAGACACGACCCTAGCGAATTCGTAGACGAATTCGCACGACCCTAATGTAGCAAAAGTTCCGAAGAAAAAGTATCGCTTCTATGGTTCTTGGACCTCGACCCCTGTGTCGTGCATAAAAGTGCCTCTAAATGCTATTGCGTTGTAGCGTTGTGTGAAGATGGACAGGGCTGTCCATATATATTTTTATATATTTTGTTATTTGTTATTTCTAAATACCTTTATTTTAATTATTTACTTGCTAAATTAACGTGCTTACTTTCGCGGAAACATTGGGCTATTTATTGGGCTGTTAATCGCCGCACGTGACAGTGCTCTATTCTGCGCTGATCTGTGGCCACCATATTGTTTACTTGCTACCGAGTCATTATAGAAATTGAACCAATTTATAATACACCTCATTGGTGACAACTCTGTATATTGGGATTTGATAATTTTTTTAATTGTATTGGGGTCAGTGAGACGTTGATTATCAATGGATAACTGTGAGGATATTTTCGTAAGGGAATTTGTTAGAAAGGATGGAATAATTTTAGACATCAGCCAGCACAATGTCGGAGATGTTGGTTGCGTCGTGTGGGATGCAGCTATAGTTCTAAGTTATTATTTTGAATCATCCGATTTTACCAATTCTCATGGCGAAAACATGCTAAAAGGGAAACGGGTTATTGAACTCGGCGCAGGCACTGGATTGGCTGGTATTCAGGCGGCAGCGTGTGGGTAAGAAAAGCTAACAGACATTAAATTTTATTGTTGGTACACGTGTAGCTTAGCGTCGTGATTTATTCGATAACTAGCTAAGGAACACGGCGTTGCTCGGGATGTTGAGTCCCCGACACTACACACCGCCCCACCCTTGTATGCAGGGATGCCACTCTGAATTTTGAAAAAAGGTCAGATCCGGTCGGAAAAAAGGTTAGAAAAGGCTAGATTGACAATTTCTCTCGAAAATGTATGGATTTTTACATTTTTCTGGGCTGAAATTTTTGACGACCTTTTTTAGTCATCCGATGATTAAAATTTGCTCTCTTTTCCTTTCCGATAAAATTTCTGATCACCTTTTTAAAGTTTTTCGCTCCAAAATTTACAATTTTTTGTCCAAATACACAAAATTTTCGAGTTTTTGCACGTCTTTTGTACAATTTCACCGTAAGATGTCTATTTTTATGTGTAAAAGTCGGGAAAAACCGCCGTGGGAAAAAAGGCTAGATCCTGACAGAAAAAACCTAGAAACCTATACAAGACCGAAAACACCTAGATCTAGGTGGAAAAAGCTATGAGTGGCATCCCTGCTTGTATGCCCACCCGGCACCACCCATACCCACCCGCCTCAACCTCGTTTCCACTCCACTCCGCCAAATCTCGTCCCACTCAGACCAACCCTACACCTCAGTAAAGCTGGCAACACGAAAACAGTTCCGTTCCGTCAAGACCCATCCGGTTCCGTCTCTTCGTAATATTATACCGAAAACGCACCATAGGTTGCATTGTTTATATTGGGAGTGAACTAAAGCCTCACCCACCCTGTTATGTGTCCTATTCTCTTTTCCTCTGTCTTGTCTGTCTCTCTGTCTGTGTTTCTGTCTGTCTATTCCATTAGCTCTCACTGTCCCTCCACACTACATATATATTTACTAGCTGGGGTACCCGGCGTTGCCCAGGAAATTTAGGATTCGACCCGCTCCCGGCCACGACCCACTGCACTCCACAACCACCCCACTGCACTCCACAACACTCCAACCTCCACGTGTACGCTCCGACCTCCACTTGTACGCCACCCGTGAAATTTGAGTTTGCGGGAAAATTTCCTTCCCACCCGCCACCCCCACGCCCTCCACACACCTCGGCCCTGCGGGCCGAGGTGTGTGGAGCGTATGATTTTCATGCTAATTAAGCTTTGCGAAAAATGACGTCAAAATATGACGTCAACGGCAACAGGCGTTACAGGATTTGCAGCGGTAGGCTATATATAGCCGCTAGCGCATACTTTAACACGGCGAAATTTAAAATGTCTGTTTTTCTAAATATAAAGTGAATAAAAAGCTGAAAATAGCGTACTTGGATTTCTGTGGTGAACTTTTATCTAAATGCAATGTTTCATGTGAGTAGCTGCTAAACTGCGAGCGTGCATCGGTCCCAAATAAATAAATATACGTACAACCTTTCTTATAGATATAGATAAGTTGAAAACAGGAATCTGTAATATACCCAAAACGCGCGTCATAGGCCCAGGCCCGCCGACAAATTCCGGACCCCTGGGCAGGGAAGTCACGGGCTCTAAACTGTCTTTAGACTTTTTTAATAGCAAATTTGAATATAAAAAACAAATAGAAATTAAAAAAAAGTACGGGTGCAGATGTACGATAATTTAGGATTCCAATCTGCTCTTAAAATGTTAAGAATTTCATTTTAAAATAAATAAAAAATTATGATATCGTGGTCTAATCAAAAAGCAACCCTTTCCGGATTTAACTTCAGCAACAGCATTTATGATATCCTGGTATCCATTTGGGGATTTTTGTCTGGGAACCTTTAAAATGCGCTACGGAAATGCTCTTTTTTATCGCCTGGTAAATTGTCCGGATGTCTTGCAGGACCGTTTCTTATGTTATAGCCTAGTAATTCTATATGGTCTCAATCGTTTGTGTAGACAAGGACCCTGGAGGCAGAGTGCCCAACATAAAAACAAATAGAAATAACAAAAGTGCGGATGTACGATAATGTACGATTCCAATCTGCTCTTAAAATGTTAAGAATTTAATTTTAAAATAAATAAAAAATTATGATATCGTGGTCTAATCAAAAAGCAACCCTTTCCGCATTTAACTTCAGCAAAAGCGTTTATGATATCCTGGTATCCATTTTGGGATTTTTGTCTGGGAACCTTTAAAATGCGCTACGGAAATGCTCCTTTTTTATCGCCTGGTAAATTGTCCGGATGTCTTGCAGGACCGTTTCTTATGTTATAGCCTAGTAATTCTATACGGTCTCAATCGTTTGTGTAGACAAGGACCCTGGAGGAGTGCCCAACATAAAAACCAAGCCTTTTACAGTTTCTATAATTTCAGTATTTTCGTAAGTCTAATTTATAATGTCATCTTTTGGAATTATGATGCCACATCACAAATTTCATTTTCATCCATTCGGCTATGGTCATCATAAACTTTTAATTCACTCAAATCAATTGGTGTAAGAGTGATCTACGGGCTCTGATTTGTCTTCTTTTGAAATCAGACAACGCGTGACAATTAGCAGAAGAGCGTTCTGAGACGGAAGTGAGTGTGTGCTTTGCAAAACTTGATTAGTATAAGGTAAATGGACAGTTGTTTTAAAGTTGAAGCTTAAACAGTTGTATACTTGTGTGATAGTATTATTAGGCTATTATTCAAAACGGCATAATTCCTAAGCTTTCTATAGGCTAAGTCACATAAGTGATTATAGGCTAGGCCCGCCGCCCATAATCAACATTTGAAAAATATTACAACCAATGTAGTCCGGGTCCCTAAAAATCGCCGGGCTCCTGGGTAGTTGCACCCCCTGTCCCCCTCTCGGCGGGCCTGCATAGGCCTATAGGTTGCATTGTTTATATTGGCACTAACCTAAAGCCTCAACCCTCTTATGTGTCCTATTCTCTTTTTCTCTGTCTGTCTCTTTGTCTGTGTTTCCGTCTGTCTATTCACTATACTTATTCATGGATATGCTCAAAACACGTATCCGCCAAACGCTTCATATAGGTCACATTGTTTATATTGGCAAACGCCTCCCCACCCTCTTCTGTCTATGTCTCTCTTCCTCTGTCTATCTGTCTCTCTTATAAACGCTCTGTCTTACCCTTCACATTGCTTATTCGTCCATATGGTCAAAGCACATGTCCGCCAGGCGCGTCGTATCGGTTGCATTGCTTATATTGGCATTGACCTAAAGCCTTCCACACTCTTTTTTGTCTTAGTCTATCTTGCTCTGTCTGTCTCTCAGTTTATCTCTCTGTCTTTCCCTTCCTGCTGCTTACTCATTCATAGGCTCAAAACACCGTAAAAGGCCTCGTATAGTTTGCTTGTTTATTTTGGCAGAAAGATAAAATCAGATCAAAACTGTGGGCGTGCATTCTGGACAAACATGTACATACATACCGTAGTTATTACATACATACATAGAAATTTACCTCAGTCAGAAAAAGATGATTGAAACACAAATAAAAGGGCAATAGCAAATCAAGAGACTGAAAATAATTGGAACAACTTCTGTGACATTGAAACAATGTCTGTTCATCGTGTCTTCCGTTTACACGGGCTTGTTTAAACATGAGTTCTGCTTCCTTTCGGTTTTTAGCATTCATTTCACAAGTGCGAATACTATTGCCTGACCCTATGACGCACACCTTCTGTGCCAACGCATTTAACACACCTTGGTCCAAATTTATGGGAGGTGACTTGGCTAAGACACCACTTAGCGCTAAGATGCGTCTAGCTAAGACGTGTCGTAGACTTTACGACATCCCGTATTCACAACGCACACTTACAGGACCACTTACTTAGTCGACAAACTAAAGCGTGGTTATAGTTAGTGCGCATGCGCACATAATATTAATAGGCGGCCGTGCCTTAGCCAGTGGGCTAGACAATGGGCTGTCCGCGTATCAAAACAAACAAAGACGTTGCATCGCCCGCGGAAGATATTATCTTCGGCGGTAGATTATATGCGATCTAAAATGCGTTTTGTTACACATTAATGGTATTTAGTGACGGCGAAAACCACAAGCATAAATCAGCTCATCGTCCCACATCCAACGGAATTAAATTTGGTGCCTCTGAAACACTCTTTAATAGTTTAAACCGCGTCGAAGTGGACGAATCGAAGATGTCCCGCCGGCCATGTTTGCCTTTACGACAGCGACTAGTAGACTTACACGACCCTCATAGGTCGACTAGTGTAGTTGTGTCTTAGCTGGCTAAGACGTCGTTGTGAATTCTGATTTATCCGTTAGTTGCCCGCTAGTCGCAACTAGGATCTAAGACATGTCTGAGATACCGTCATAAATTTGGCCCCTGGGGTCCAATGGACCCTACCGATAACATGGGTTGAAATTATATAAATTAAATAGAACGTGGGAATGAATGACTGAAATTTATGTTGTACATAGCACATGCACTCATGGAATATGTTTTGGGTCAATATATAGGCATAATAATAACCCTAGGCCCTAGGGCTACCAAGAGGGTCGGTAATCTAGGTATTCACCCCTCCCCTTTAGGTTTTTCCAAAATCAAGCTTGTTTTGTATGGAATAAACTTTTGACATTATAAGTAGCTGTTGATCATGAAGGTTGGAATATGGAGCGTGGACGATAGGATTGTTATTGACGGGGGAGAGGTGGAAGAGGTAGTATATTCGTTTTATTGAGAAAAAGACATTCTGACAATAACGCAGAAAATGTTAACATGAGTGATAAAGATTAATTGAAGTTTAAAGTATGTTTAGTTAGTCTAATAGTCTTAAATAAGCTAGTATATATTTTTATATAACGATCGTGGAATAAATTGGGAGTTGTCCTTAAGTGGGAGAGTGAAGTTGTGTGTTCTAGGTCTTAATTGGTGAGAGGAGGGGGTCGGAGAGGAGGTAGGAGTTGGTGAAGTACGTGTTTGGGGTTGTGTATAATGGAGAAGAGGAGTTTTGCATCGGCTATGTTGGCAAGTTCGGAGACTGTTGGAAAGGTTTGCTCTAAGTAACCTAGGCGTTTAGCTCTTTTTAGGAGTTTTTCAAGGCGTTCTCTGTCAGAGGCCAGGGTGAGGCCCCACCAGGATTGGGAGGCATAAAGGAGTTTATCAACAGTAGTGGCTTTGGTAACATTATGGATGGATGAGGGGGAGAGGCCATGGGTTTTGAGCTTTCTGATGGCATAGTGGGAGGAGGAGCAGGTTGCAGTAAGGTGGTCTATATGAGCTGTGAGTTTGAGGTTATCTTGAAGGATGACTCCCAGTATCTTCATAGTTTTGACTCAAGCTATATTAGGTAGTGGTAGAGGAGGGTCAAATTGTCTCTGGTGACGGGGGCGGGAAATGATCATTTCCTTAGATCTAGAGCTATTTAGGGTTAGGTTATTGGCAGAAGCCCAAGTAGAGATCAGGTGCAGCTCAGATGGAGCTGTATGAGCTTGAGTGGAACCTATGAGAAGGTAAGTGTCATCAGCAAATTTGAGCATGAGGTTAAGTGGTTGTGCAGGATGCAGGTCAGAACCAGTGATGGAGAAGTTGGTGGGTCCTAAGACAGAGCCTTGAACTATACTGGCATTTATTGGGAGGAGAGACGAAGTGTGGCCTTTGAAAATAGTGAGGTGGGAGCGTTCAAGATGATATTCAACTAGCCAGTTATAGATTTGGTCTGGGATGTCAAGAGTAGAAATTTTGTCAAAAAGAGCAGAGTGCTTGACAGAGTCATATGCTTTGGAGAAATCAAGGGAGATTACTGAGACATATTCGTTGGTTTTTAAGAGGATTTGTGTGTGATGTATGATAGATATTATGGCGGCAGATGTGGAGCCAGTGGGTCTGAAGGCAAATTGATCAGATACTATGGATTCAAGAGGGGCTTGAGTAAGTGTTGGGTATATAAATCTCTGAACCATTTGTTTTTCAACTATTCTGGAGAGAACAGGGAGGATGGAAATAGGGCGGAAGTCAGCTTTTTGAGAGGGGGGGTTTGTTTTGGCTTTTGGCCTGATGATGGCTACTTTCCATTGGGGAGGGTTGAAGTGGGATAGGAAGGAGAGATTGATAAGGTGAGACAGAGGTAGGGAAAAGAATGGTGCGGTGAGTCTTAAGAAACCAAGCAGGTAGGTTGTCATATCCAGTGGCGGTAGGACGCAGATGGTCGAGAAGATGGAAAAGTTGGTATTCTTCAATGAATGGGTAATTTAGGGGGGCTGTGAGTCGAAAATTGGGGGCGAGTAGTTTTTGTCAGTGGAGATGGAGGAGTAATGGAGGTTAAGGTCGTTTGCGGTGATGTCAGTAGGGTAATTGCTTTCGGGATCTTTGTTGGTGAGGGATTTAACTTTATCCCAGAGCAGTTTAAGACCATTACGTGGGTCAACATTTTTGAGTTCACATGATATTTCTTTAGAAATGGCTCGGTTAATTTTAAGGGAGAGAGAGGATGCTTTTTCAATTTTGTTTTGTCTCATTAAGCGGTAGATACTTTCTGCTACCTGGGAAGCCTAATGACGGCGGATAGCAGTTGCGAAAGGGAAATAAAAACATGAATAGGAAAGGCAAACGCTGCATTCGAGAAACTTGACAAGATTTGGAAGAGTAATGGTTGCAGTTTGAAAGCCAAGAGCTCTGCGATTTCACAACGCCATAGTCCTGAGCACACTACTGTATGGGGCGGAGGCATGGCCAATGACAGCGGCAGATGGGAGAAGATTTGAGGCGGCACACCACAGATGGTTGAGAAGAATTCTTCATGTATCATGGTGAGACAAAATAACAAACAAGATCATAAAAGAAAGAACAGGACAGGATACTATGGAAAACGGTATCCGGACTTTACCCCCGGCCCATTGCCCCCCGCCATTACCCCCCCGCTCATTACCCCCGTAGGACATTACACCCTGCCATTACCGCCCCCGTCTCTTATGTATTTACGTCCAGTGTATGCATGTATGTATTATGTATATATATGTAAGTACGTACATATGTATATATGTTGTGTGTATGAATGTATGTGTGTATGTATGCATGTATATATGTATGTAATATGTATGTAGGTAAATACGTATGTATGTATATATGGTGTATGTATGAATGTATGTGTGTGCATGCATGTATGTATGTATGTAAGTATGCATGTATGTATGCATGTAGGTAAGTATGTATGTGAGTATGTATGTAAGTATGTTCTATGTAAGCATAAAATACATACAAACGTAAGTACGCGCGTACATACATACATAGAACATACATGCATGCATACATACTTGCATACAAATTTACAATACATACATAGTGACATACATATGTACTTACATACATACTTACATACATGCCAAAATACTTACATACATAAATGCATACTTACATACATACTTACATACATACATACATGCTGACATACATACTTTATACTTACATACATTAGAGTGTTCAGAAAAAAATAATTTTGCATGAATCACATGCATAGGGTATTAAAGTGTGACATTTATGCACACAATTAACCTATCAAAATTCTACATCCGTAGCTCAATGGCAAATGACCTCTCAACAGGGTGTAACTTCTTCAAATAGTGTGAAGAAAAGCGATATTTGTGAAAATTTCTGTTATTCTTTAGAAAATAGTTATCTGCTATTTCTCAGCTTTTCCAATCCATGATACTGTTATCCATAAATACTTATCTTACTTTATTTGCTTATATTATTTATTTTTTGTTCTAGTAGGCCTAGGCATTATCTATAAGTTATATTAAATGCTGATTGATGACGCTATTTATTGGGTAACTTGAACAGAAAACATCGCGCGTCAGGAAAGGCACAAGTTGCCCTGACCAAAAGGCAGTGGGTAGGCGGCCGTAGGCCTATCAATGTCAACGATCCTATTCTGTGCACAACTTCTGTATGAGGTTCCAAGACCAGCTCCTCCAATGAGCAAGGCATTATAGATGAATTCTGCCCTGTGACAACCCTTATTCATTTCGAAGGTAAGCTGCTGCTAGGTGATGAGAGTGCTAATGCTGATCGCATGGTGGTTGTTGTGCCTGGCTTAGGAATTGAAAAAAGCGTCTAACCATTCCAAACTGTCTGGCTCTGAAACTGGTTTCCTAATGTGGAATAAAATTGCTGAAATACTAAGAGATGAGGAAAGGGTATCAGAATGGTTGGCTTGGTTGACACAATCAGTCGTAACACAGAAGTTCACAGTGGCACAATAGGCGTTGTTCAAAAGGTCTTTGACAAACGCCTATGATTCTTGTTTGCAGACATCACAGGTCTGAATTAATTGCAGCATGCAGTTTTTGATTTACTCTTTGTCTCCAATGGGCTTCGAATTGCGGTTTCGGCAGGTTCAGACTCAGTTTCCTCTCACTGACCGTAACAAATTTGTTTCTCTTTGTAAGGATACAAAAGGTTGTTCTCTGGGTTACAGTGAGAAAGTATGGCTAGAGCAGAACCACCAAGCTGTAGTTCAGCTTTATGTGAGGTATAGTCCATATTGGTGATGTTGACAGCATCCAATTAAGTCTAAATGGTGCATATCAAAGGGCATTTAATAGTGCTTGAAGATACATCTTTTCCGATGAATTTCGCTCTGTATGTTGAGACATGGTTCACTGCACCCATCACCTATGATGCTCTTTACAATATTTATATGAATGCTGTACAACATGGAACAATTTCATAGCATTGAGACCCAAACTTCAGATGTAGCCGTTCACAAAATGAAAAGGCTTCTCTGGTATATAATCAGCGAAGTATTGGCAGGACTGTCACTTTTTCTGACATGGTCTTAGCTGACGAGAAGAAACAGTTTCCGCATTACGTAAGCCACAGATGAAAACTGATTTAAAGATTGCTGATCCAAAAACCTTCAGGACATTTCAGGAGAAAAGTTTATCCGAGTTCGTGACACAGCAATCGATGCATCTATATGCTACTTCCAAAGTCGGTCAAGATTTTATCTCTTATGATCCCAAAATGTGCATTAGATGAGAAGGTTAGCGGCAATGACATTCCAAGAACACCGTTGCTACACTTTCTGTTATTAGGCCTAATGACTTTGGTGGGCGTGCAGTAAAGTTAGCAACTAGGCCTAATTTTAACTTGGCCCTCACACATGATGAGTTGCAACATCAGCTAATCTTCCAAGTGGCTGAACACCACCGATAGCCTACTGCTACGCCGTAGATTTTGACTCTTCAGTTACAGTTAGCCATTATTTTGATATCGGAAACATAAACGCAACTACTTTGTATTGTTTCACATTACTGCAACACACTTTTATGTTTGACCATCTTCATTGGCTTTCCTTATTGCTCGGATTCAACTCAAAGTTCTGGCACAAATTTACTTGCTGAGCTATCAAGCACGTATGTTACCTCATCCGTCTGCTGGCCTTTGTCACTTCTCTTCGCCCGCTCCGCTCCTTTGACTGGCACGATCTCCTCGTCCCGCGAGCTGTAGGACCACCATTGTTAAAGCTCGGGCCTTTGTTCTCAATGGCCTGCACTGTGGAACCAGTTTCATCCTTCAACGCATTTCTCCTTATAAACTGGTGGCCCAAGTGCCTCTATTCATTGTCTTAAAACCACTTATTACTCTCTTGGTCTAATGCACTGGGAGCGCCTCTGATTGGCGTGCACTGTGAGAGGCGCTGTATAAATGTATAGACATGATACAATACAATGTCTTGTTTGTTTACTGTAGTCTGTAGTCTATTGTGTGGCAGTAAATGATACAATGCATTAAATTCGTGATTTTTTTAATTTTTAAGAAAAATCGCACTTTTTGAAAACTTCACTCGCTTTGAGAGGTCACTTAACATGATCCCAAAGCCAAAATATTTCACTGAGTAGTTCAGAACACCAAATGTCACAAATCCAGAGAGTATGCGAGGTGATTATTTGAAATTATTTTTTCACCATAGGAAAGCTGAACACTCTAACATACATACATACATACAATCATACATGCATACATACACTGGACCTAAATGTAAGGAGACGAGGGGTAATGGCAGGGGGGTAATGTCCTACGAGGGGTAATGGGCGGGGGTAAAGTCCTAGGCCCGTCAGCTCCAGGTGTCTTAGGTCATTTCTAATTGTTTCTGGCCAGTTCTTCCTCGGTCTCCCTCGTTTTCTTTTTCCTCCAGTGTCCCAGTTCATCACCTGCTTCGCTCTTCTGTTGTCGTCCATGCGAGAGACATGCCCCATCCATCTCAATCTTTTCAGTCTGATGATGTTTTCCATGGGTCTAGGACTTTACTTCCGGCCCATTACCCCCCTGCCACTGGAGGAAAAAGAAAACGAGGGAGACCGAGGAAGAACTGGCCAGAAACAATTAGAAACGACCTAAGACGCCTGGAGCTGACATGGGAGGAGGCGGAGGAACTGGCAATAGATAGAGAGGAGTGGAGGAGATGCGTCGCCCGATGTGCAGGCATGCACAGGAAGGACTAAGTACTAAGTAAGTAGGGGGTTCATTTGCACACATTTTGAGGTAAGATTTGTGAAGATACTCCATACCATTCAAAAGTTATCCCCGATATACCCTATAGGTACCAATGAGGGGTGGAAACCACCCACTTAGATTATCGACTATAGTATCTTAGCAGTCATCTATTATGAAGAGAAAAGATGCCATTCTATAGAGGGAATGTTTACCATGCTAAATAATTTGCCTTTTCATAAAAGGAAGTGCTCAAAATAAATTAAAATATATGAAAAATGGTGATTTTTCATAAAATTTTCCTACCGAGAATATGTAACTTGCTCAGTCATTTTCACCAGTGCATTTGCCATTTGTATGTATGATTGTATGTATGCATGTATGCTTACATGTGTGTATGTATATATGGCTGTATGTATGCATGTATGTATGTGTTTTATTTGTATATGTTTATGCATATATTTATGTGAGTGCGTATGTAATCTATGTAGGTATGACTGTATGTGTATGATTATATGTGTATTGTGTAACTTATGTATGTTTGTATGTACATATGTGTAGTATATGTATAATTTTGTATGTACATACATGCATACATACATGCATACATTAGGGTGGCCCTTAAAAATGAAGGTTCAAAATCATTAGCTGGCACCCTTCCAATCTATTCCAATTATAAACAAATATGTGCCAAAAATCTTTGTAATTGGGGAACATTTAGAGGTGGCCCTAGAGCTGTCAAGTTTTAACAATACACAAGTATGACGAAAGTTCTATTGTTTGGTTAAAAAAAACATGACAATATCTTATGACAAGCTGGTTCATAATAACAGACATTTGGTCGCAGTCTACTATACCAACTGAGATTGTCAGATATAGTAAATACAAAACATTATATATAATTATTAATTATTCATGAAAATGTGAGGAATAACTAGCGTATATTCACTTGACTTATATGAACCTGATATCTTGGAGCAAAGTTACCACCATTTAGTTAAATGTTTGGCTACTTCTTGCATCTACACAAAGTTGATAAGCAGTCTGTGATTCCAGTTAACATGCTAAAAGTAGCAGTGACTGTGTTTTGGAACTGAGCTGATATACCTTTAAGAGGTAAGAAACATAGTGTTGAGAAGTTGGATTCGGTGCTTGCGGAATGGAAAGGACTTCAAAGGAATAAACATCTACGATGAAGGAGGATGAATTTATGGAGAGACTATATAGATGATTTCCTTGTAAATGTTCAAATGGAAGTTTTTTGAATGCAGCTGCGGCTCAACAATTACTTTCATAACATGGTAGCGACATGCTAGAAAAAGGAGATCTTCATTCAGTTCCTTCTTCATCAAGCAACATTCACCTGAGCAATGATAAGTTTTACAGGCTGTCATATTAAAGCACAAAACAACAACCTGATCCTGAATACTTCACTCTCTCAAACTCTGGGCGATTGCAGATGCTTATGATGAGCCTGTTCCCGATGATAGGTTTGGAATGTCCAGTAACTGTTTTGCAAAATTGCAAATACACCTCTGGTGGAATCTTTGGCAGCCCCACACTTCACTGACGTCCACGAGTTTACTCATAAACATTTGGCAATTAACTGAATAGCCAAAAACAATTAAAGAGAATATCTCAAGCCCTCAGTTGTCTTGGAGATGTTCCTGCTCATTTCGAATACCTGGCGCTATGCATTGATGTAAAAATTACATGATGAAGATTTGACACTTTCGTCCCCAGTTGAAGGAGACTGCTCCAGTAGAAAGCAGCATTTGTGACATTGTCAACTTTTCTGTTGTTGCTAACCTGAGAGAATGGATATCTGTGCCAATTGCGAAATGCTACCGAATTGCTCAATCCAACCATGAATACCAAGAGTTGAGGAAATTCTTGAGTAATATTTCGAGGATGGCCACGCTGAAGCTGTTCAGTAATGAATTCCTATGATTTGTTAGATGCAGATTATAGTAGCATTGGTCGAGAGTTTGGTTGGACGGTGAACCAGATCAGACCAATCATCTTTAAATGGCTTGCACAGCTTAATTACAGACCATTGATGGACAAACTCTACTAATGTCAGAAAGAATGCACCAGGCAACAGGACTTAAAAGATTTCTGTGACGTCAACAAGATGTCACGACTGATGGCTGATGCAAACTCTATTTAATATGCGGTTATTCAAGACCGTTGTGTCAAAGCATATGACAATAACAAAATAATGCATCACACTGCCACGACATCAAAAGGTTCAAAACTGCTACCGTTGAATCCTCTCCTGGTCCAGAAGTCAACTTTGGCACCCCAAAATTTTAGTACTTCCACCAACTAGAGAAGAAATCAGGACTGGCAATCTGCTAACTTTATGCATAACTACTCCAGTGATGATTGTCATGTGGACGTAGCAGCCTGCAATCCCAGTGCACGACAGATTTACATCATTGGTTTGCTCGAGAGCTTAACTATCGTCCTTATGCTTGAAAAACCTCATTCACAAACACAAAAAGGTTGCATGTTTGTGGATTTCAGAGCAATAAAATGGTAGTAAGAAATATGTAAGCACGCTAGTGGATCAAAGTGTGGACCTCCGAAATTTTCTAACTCGGAGACGTCGTACGTAATTTTTGACAAATTACACAAATTATATGAGCTTTGAGGGCGCTCTAAATATTTTTAAAATTTCATAAAATTTTGCAGGTGTTATAATAGGACCACAAGAAAACTTTTTGGTGGGAGTGCATTTAAATTTTCAAGAAACAATTTTTTCCTGTGCAATCGTGGGACACTAGGGTGTCCCAGAAAAACATTTTTCTTGAAATTCTTAGGTCTCACCAGTCAAAAAGTTTCCTTATGGGATGATGATATTTGTTTAATTTTTTCGAATTTTTAAAATAATGTTTAGGTTCCCCCCAAGGAGCTCAAAATTTTATATATAGCGTACTATGATATTCGTGTGCAAATATTTCAATATATGAGGCAACGTCATTCACACCACATATATTTTACATGCTTTTGCACAAAATATGATATTAATTCATTCATTCCGAAAACTTATATAGCGCCCCTTCAAGAAGCCTACTCAGAGGCGCTCCCAGTCCAGCCACAGCTAAAAAGATAGGTCTTGAGCAACTTGTAGAAAGCAGGCAAATTATTCCGAGATAGTAAGCGTAGTGTAAGCGGGAGCCCATTCCTTGTGGACGGGCCAACAACCGAGAAGGCTCGACGCTGTCTGGTAGCAGAGCGGGTTCGAGGGACCAGCAGCTCCCCATAATTCGAGCAGTTATTCAAAAAATAGTTTACTTTGAGATGGCATATTAGTACACAATACCTATTTCACATTTGGCATTGTGTACTAATATGCTAATCGTCCAGGTCTCTGTACGGAGCAGAGACCTGGACGATGAGAAAGGAGGATGTCAAACGAATAGAAGCGTTCGAGATGTGGATATGGAGAAGGATAGAAAGGGTCAGCTGGACAGAGCATAAATCAAACGAAGAAGTATTGAAGAAGGTGGAAGAGGAAAGATCCTTGATGAATACAATTAGAACAAGGCAGAGGAACTGGATGGTACATATACTGAGAGGCAACTCCTTGCAAAGAGACATAGTGGAGGGCAAAATGGAGGGGAAGAGGGGAAGAGGAAGACCGAGGGAAAAGTTCTTGGACTGGATGATGGAGGATGGATATGGAAAACTCAAAGAAAAGGCACAACACCGAGAAGAGTGGCGTCGTTGGGCATCTGGACCTGCCGAGAGGCAGCAGACCTAAAGAACTAATATGCCAACTCAAAGTAAACTATTTTTTGAATAACTGCTCGAATTATTATAGCAGTCAATAATGGTTAAATAATATTCCGAATTCTAATAATTATATGAAAAGTCTGTGCATATATAAATTTGGTCAAATTTCAGTCAATTAACTGCAAAACCAGTCTGAGCAAAATACAGTATAACATTTTTTGAGCAATTACATTGTAGCCTATGACATATCCTGGCGGTTTTTAATTGGTAGTGCTCCTTCCTACTTATCTGATCTCTGTCGCCCTGTCTCTGTCGTAGCCTCCCGTAGAACTTTACGCTCTTCGGCCAATGGGGAGCTGCTGGTCCCTCGAACCCGCTCTGCTACCAGACAGCGTCGAGCCTTCTCGGTTGTTGGCCCGTCCACAAGGAATGGGCTCCCGCTTGCACTACGCTTACTATCTCGGAATAATTTGCCTGCTTTCTACAAGTTGCTCAAGACCTATCTTTTTAGCTGTGGCTGGACTGGGAGCGCCTCTGAGTAGGCTTCTTGAAGGGGCGCTATATAAGTTTTCGGAATGAATGAATTAATATCATATTTTGTGCAAAAGCATGTAAAATATATGTGGTGTGAATGACGTTGCCTCATATATTGAAATATTTGCACACGAATATCATAGTACGCTATATACAAAATTTTGAGCTCCTTGGGGGGAACCTAAACATTATTTTAAAAATTCGAAAAAATTACACAAATATTATCATCCCCATAGGAAACTTTTTGACTGGTGAGACCTAAGAATTTCAAGAAAACAGTTTTTCTGGGACACCCTATGGGACACCCTAATATATATATATATATATATATATATATATATATATATGTTATATAATGATATATATATATCATATTTATGATATCTATATGATATAGGTGATGTATATATTTATCATATATATATGATATATATCATGTATGGACATGTAGATATATATGCTATCGCTATATAAATATGATATATATGATATATATGATATGATATATATATGATATAATATCATATATATTATGGTGACAGGACAATTACCCCCTGGACAATTACCCCCCGGACAATTACCCCCCGACAATTACCCCTGGACAATTACCCCCCAGACAACTACCCCCCGTGCCAATTACCCCCCGGACAATTACCCCCGTACCAATTACCCCCGGACAAATACCCCCCGTGGCACAGTGTGAGCTTGTTTCCTCACGTGTACGGTGTTTACGAGGATACGCGTGAGGGAACGAACATTCTCATGGTCATGGTCTTCGTATTTGTCAGACCTTCAGCGCTGCCTAAGCCTATCACCCACCACGACCTACAAGGAAGAAATACGCGGACACAAACGCAAAGATTCTGGCAATCGTTCGCAAATACGACGCGCACAAATCCATTTGTTATCTTATTGGGGTTGCTCATGGCCTTGCTTTTAAACTAACTGAATCCAGACCACTATCGATAACATTTAAATATTTTATTAGGCAGGCGCGTTAGTTACAACTAGCTTAGAACCGTTGTTTGATTGGATTTTATTTAATATTTTCTTAAACGCTTAACACTAACTTGTTTTTAACACAACATAAACTTCTTTATTGACACGGGGGGGAGTAATTGTCCGGGGGGTAATTGGTACAGGGGGTAATTGTCCGGGGGGTAATTGGCACGGGGGGTAGATGTCCGGGGGGTAATTGTCCTGGGGGGGTAATTGTCCAGGGGGTAATTGTCGGGGGGGTAATTGTCCGGGGGGTAATTGTCCAGGGGTAATTGCCCTAGACCCATATATTATATATTTTATAATATACATATGATATATATCAAATGTAAATATGATATATATGATATTTATGTGATATATATACGATATATATAATATGTATGATATATAATATATGATGTATATATAACATTTATATATATATATGATAATTATATATATGTATCATTTATATGTGATAAATATGATATATTTGTGCCATATATACGATATATAATATATATGACAGATGTCATATATCATGTAAATGATATAATATCATACATGATATATGTATGTGATATATCATATAAATATCGGATGACCTTTTTTCCCTTTTTTTAGTCATTTGTTCCATTTTTCCCAGTCAAAATAGCTAATGACCTCTTTTTAGTCTTTGCTTCTTCAAAATGTCCTCGCACTACAGAAATTTATGATGCTGCTTAATGTGCTCATGAATATTTCTTAAATATTGGGGGTACATAAGCATGGACGGTCCTCGACCACAAACATTGGGGAGCCGTCCCCCTAAGGCTTGAGACGCGATGGATAATTGGAACCCCGGATATGTTGTAATAAATGAAAAGTAAAATGTATAATTGTAGTGAAGAGGACCCGACGATATTTGATGGCCATATTTTATTCTGTTTTATTCAAATATTGTTTGTGTGCTGATATGAACTATTATAACTAGCTAATTAACTTGATTGACGATTAACATATGTAAGGGAATGAAGCAGGGAAGCTGAGTGACCACGCCTGTCATGGGGTGCAAGAGAGAAGGGAGGAGCCAGAGCATGGCTATGGGACTGAAGAGAGGAGCGTGGCTGGGGGTGAGAAGGCTGATTGACAGGTGGAGGTTGAAGGAATGAGGAAGAGAGAATGAACAAGAGGCCGCTCGCCGGGAAGTTGAGGGAAAGGCTGGAGGCAACTCGTAGAAAGAGTTGACTGTAAGCGAAACGAAGTCTAAAACTCGAGAAGCGTTTTTATCATCATTGTTGAAAATACATTGTATGTACATAATAATAATAATACTATGAGAGACATCAAAGAAGTCTCAATGTCTCTGTTTTATTAACCATCGCCCACGTGCTAAGCGGCAACTAAGTTAAGTCCCCCAAAGAGTTAGCCTGCTTCTAAACTATAGCACCGCTGCCACCATGTGCTTCATCACCTGTACAATTCTGGTGAAGTGTACAGCAAAGAACTTCATTCAGTACAATAATAGAGACTAAAGATGACCGTCTTAGGAGGCAATATTTAATCCTGTGAGGAACCCCAATGTTTTTAGCTATTTTCTTGGTAACAGTTAATATGTGATCATTCCATGTGTGTTGACTATCTTCAATGACTACAACGAACTTGGATCTATTAGTTTTGGGTGATATGGGCATTATTGATTAGCCTATAGAGACCTATTCACATTAGGGGTATTTTCTTTTTTATGTGAAATAAAATGTATTTGATTTTATCAAGATTAAGAGATAATCGATTAGTCTTAAACCACTCTGCTGTTGAGGATAGTTCATTATTTGCTATGCTAAATAGGAGATCTACGGAATGACAAGAAAGCAAGACATTAGCAGTGTTTAATCTAGACGTCTCTGGGGGGAAAGTTCCCCCCCCCAGGATTGACATTTCCCCCAGAAAAATTTGACGAAATGATATTGGTTTTTAGTTACTGTTTTCATCATTGTTTTAGATGAAGTGTTATAATATACCGTGATATTATTTATTATTATATGATTATAATGACATTATTTACTACTATAATATATGATACTATCATGTTAAGACGACACCTTAAAATGCAGCCATTGCAATGTGGAAATTCAAAAGTTTCTAATGGGTCACTGAAAAAGTAGAGCTATTTTGTTAAGACGACACCTTAAAATGCTGCCATTGCAATGTGGAAATTCAAAAATTTTATAATGGGTCACTGAAAAAGTAGAGCTATTTTGTTAAGACGACACCTTAAAATGCTGCCATTGCATTTGTGGAAATTCAAAAAGTTTCTAATGGGTCACTGAAAAAGTAGAGCTATTTTGTTAAGATGACCCCTTAAAATGCTGCCATTACATTTGTGGAAATTCAAAAATTTTCTAATGGGTCACTGAAAAAGTAGAGCTATTTTGTTAAGATGACCCCTTAAAATGCTGCCATTGCATTTGTGGAAATTCAAAAAGTTTCTAATGGGTCACTGAAAAAGTAGAGCTATTTTGTTAAGACGACACCTTAAAATGCTGCCATTGCAATGTGGAAATTCAAAATTTTCTTATGGGTCACTGAAATAGTACAGCTATGTTGTTAAGACGACACCATAAAATGCTGCCATTGCAATGTGGAAAATCTAAAATTTTCTAATGGGTCACTGAAATAGTACAGCTATTTTGTTAAGATGACACCTTAAAATGATGCCATTGCAATGTGGAAATTCAAAAATTTTCTGATGGGTCACTGAAATAGTACAGCTATGTTGTTAAGATGACACCATAAAATGCTGCCATTGCAATGTGGAAAATCAAAAATTTTCTAATGGGTCACTGAAATAGTACAGCTATTTTGTTAAGATGACACCTTAAAATGCTGCCATTGCAATGTGGAAATTCAAAAACTTTCTAATGGGTCACTGATAAAGCTAAACCAAGAAGCTTTTGAGAGGTCAAAGAAAATACCTAAAGAGAATTCATTATCATCCATTTAATCAGTTTTTTCCACCTTTAACAGGAACTACCTATAACAGTAGATGTAACAGTACCAGTTCTGGCACAGGGCTGTCACGGGTCCCCCTGTCACGAGGGCCCCAGGGTCGTCACGAGGGCCCCAAGGTCGTCATGAGGGACCCAAGGTCGTCACGGAGCCCAATTCCAAGGTCGTCACGGGTCCAAAGGTCGTCACGAGGTCCCCTGGTCACGATGGAACCCCTGGTCACGCTCGAGGACCCCCTGAAATAGACTGATGCTAGTAATATCAGATGACGTCATACATGCTATAGTACTATCAATGACTCATAACCGCTTAGACAGACCCTATAGACCCTTCCCCACCCCCACCCCCCCCCCACCCCTAAAGGAGGGGAGGGGAGGACCCCTGTGCGGCGGCGGCGGGGGCGACCCAAATACGCGCGGCGCCCAGCTCCCAGAAATCGCAGCTCCCCAGGAAAAGATACGCTGGCTTCCACGCAGAAACCCGCAGCCAATAGGATATCGAGACATATATTTTACCCAGAAAGCATCAGCCCTATGTAAATCTGAAGACCGAGAACCAATAGCGCAGCAAAAGATGCACTGGCTCTCATGCAGAAACCACCAGCCAATAGGAGAGCGATCCCGATATTTTCCCCAGAAAGCATCATTCCTATGCAATTCTGATTACCCATATCCAATAGCGTAAGAACATGTACTAATTTTCCCATATCCATGTAATCACCCAAAAGCGCTCCATAAATAAATCCATCATGCACCAGCTTCCATGCAAAAATAGAGCAACAAGAAGCGTCCATTTTACTGAACGCTTCAATCCCATGAATAATTATCAAAAGACAATTTTGGGAAGTCTACAATTCAGGCATACAAAACCTAAGTAGAATTCCGGCAACGTTTATTGAGGTGGCACAGATATAACGCAGATACTAGGATTCTTTCACACTTTAACAAAGAAATTGAGAGCTTATAATACTATTAATGTTTTATAATATAATTTTTACAAGCATCGTATAAGAATATAATAACTTATTTTCTAAATTTATAGAATTTGAAAAGATTATCAAGTGGACATGGCATTGAAAGACTTAAAGTTGCAAACATTCGCCAGAGAGCAGCAACTGCTCGACATTGCTTCTTTAGAACTCATACACAAGCAGAGCCTGTACTGTAACTCGATAGATGTCGCATGGTTATACCCCTTCCAAAAATCGAATAATTTTAACCTTTCGCACATAAAACAGAGCACTTAAGATTATTTTTGCCAATATTTCACATGTTAAATAATATTCTTTCTTTGTAGTGATCCAAAAGTGCCATAGTCATGAAACTAACATATTTTTCGGTAGTTGTCAAACATGCAGTATAACACATACGGAAACGTTTGCGTGTAGGCGCTTATACAGCTCTTTGTGCGCACGTAAACGAACTCTGTTTAGTTCCATTCGCTCTTAAAATGTTGTTAATCTATTATGCTCGTATTCAGAAATCTATATTGTAGATGGTCCATATTATAATTGAGAGACATAATCACACGATCGCTTCTGCTTGTATCTAACGAGAGATTTAGTCCAGTGGTATGGTGCTGAGCGGACAAAGCAGCGAGCCCAGGATCGAATCTTGAAGAAATCAATTAGTTTTTCATCTCCGTAAAACATCTCGTTTTCACTTGAAAACAATCGTTTATAGCTTAAGCATGGTATTTTTTATTAAAACAAGTGATAGTTTCAGCATTTATTAGCAGAACACTGACGCATCTTGAGCTTTCCAGCCCAAATACCGCATACAGGCAGAATTTCCTACCCAAATATCGCATAGATGCAAACTTTCCAGCCCAAATATCGCATACTGGTAGAATTTCCTATCCAAATATCGCATAGATGCAAACTTTCCAGCCCAAATATCGCATACAAGCGCTCTTTCCAGCCCAAAAATCGCAAACCAGCACTCTTTTCAATCCAAATATTGCATACAAGCGCTCTTTCCAGCCCAAATATCGCATACAAGCGATCTTTCCAGCCCAAATACCGCATACAGGCAGAATTTCCTACCCAAATATCGCATAGATGCAAACTTTCCAGCCCAAATACCGCATACAGGTAGAATTTCCTATCCAAATATTGCATAGATGCAAACTTTCCAGCCCAAATATCGCATACAAGCGCTCTTTCCAGCCCAAAAATCGCAAACCAGCGCTCTTTTCAATCCAAATATCGCATACAAGCGCTATTTCTACTTGTAACTTATGCCCTATACCTCATCCATATGTTCTACCAGTAAAAGTTGCTGAACATTTCTAGGATTCTTTTAGCCGGTCATCTATGACATCAATTGTTATGTTCACATTATGTGTTGTGGTTTCTATTTAATGTGCTTTGACGTGTAACTGGGTGCAGCGTGTCATTCGAATTTGTCTCATTTTACAAAGATTATTAGTTATATTGGACAGCATGTCCAATAAATCCATGGAGCCGCTAAAAACCATATTGTGTAAAGAATACTTAATAAGATAGTTTGTTACTCTATTAGACATCAGGTTTTCTATTATTTTTTGACGAAAGATTGGTCGATAATTACTGGTCTTGTTAAGATTAGATGTTATTAAAATGTCATTCTTCTATAATGTTAAAATAATTTAGGATAGTGGGGTGCATAGTTGTGGGATCCTAAAGAGCACTACTGGAATGTCCCGATAATTAAAGGAGCTTTACTGCATTGCAACCCCTCTTGTTTACTGTTTACAGAGCCAACTGCATACTGACTGATCTGGAGCACTGTCTACCTTTGATGCAATTGAACGCGAATAACAATTTGAAAAATTTTAATGGAAAAATTGACTGCAGAGCTCTGATATGGGGAAGTGATGTTTCTGACATGCTTCCTCCGCCAGATTTTCTTCTGTTGGCAGATTGCATTTACTATGAGGAGGTACATTCATTAGGGTGGAGTGAAAAAAACGAAAATCAGAAATTCAAAAAGTAATAGCAACCAAAGTTGCCCAATGACATGGGGTGAAGAAATGTGAAAAAGTTTTGATATTAATATCTTCCGACCGCACAAGTGGGCCAAAGTTCCCAAAAATTGCATTTTTTAGAGAAAATTGCAGGTTTTCTTATGAAATATTCTTAGTGTAAAATAATTCGCCCCCGTTCAATATACCGTTGGAAAGAGCTCTTTACACTGAATAAAATGATGTATTATTTTTGAGAATAGTCCCATATTTGTAGAAGATATTAAATTTGTCCATATCTCCTCTTCGCGACATGTCATGAAGCTTAAAAACAGTAAAACATCAATAACTTTTTTTATCCTTTGAGATATTTCAACACATAATATATCATTTGCTTTCGTTTTGGACCAGCTTTCTAGAGGTATATTGAAATGTGAGATTGTTTGCTGCTTGTATGATATTTTGTGATGATATCTAATGTAGGCCTACACTTTAACACTTCCAACAAGCATCTGTGAAATCATATTGCCTTCAGGGTAGTTTAAAGTTACAAATCAATAAACAAAATGGCTTAAGACTTGCATGAATCGTCATTTCAATCAACAAGTTGTCATCAATATGATTCTAAAGAGTTTCTGTAAAGCACTGTCACTTTGAGTGGCAGCAGTAGTTTTTTCGTTTCAAATATTGGCATCAGTTCTCGTGATTGTAACCGTGCTCGAATAAAGCCGTCTCTATTATCTGCACCACATACGGATGCAGCCGCTTCAGTCATTTTTTTACACACCTTTCAACACTCTGAGTGTGACATGTAAAATTCTCAGACTCTATTGCTGGTGGAGAATGACCAGCAACAAGAGCTTTCAGCTGTTCTTCCGATATGTCGGTTAACATTGCACCCATTCCACTTAATTAAGTCAACATAATCTGTCGAGTTGAAATTCAAAAGCGGAATTTTTAAGCACTGCACAGATGGGTTTTTTAAAATCCATTTTAGCTTTCAGTATTCTTCTAAGTCCAAATTCTCTTACATGAGGGCGCTCATCAGCGATCATGCACAACAGCAGATTGTCTGGATGTGCAAGGTGAGCATTTCACTGAATCACGGGATCCAATACTGCTTTCAGTGAATCACAAAGATGCCTTGAGAAGTGTGTCATCTGCCAAACATGAAGGCCTCCATATCTGCACGTCGGCTTCGATTTTATATAAAATCACATCCTGGCATAAACTTTGACTACAAATTCCGCGAGAAGTTTCAATTGTGTTGTTGGCTTTAAAGTTGCCACATAAAGTCTAAGTACTCGATTAGCCATTGTAAGCCACCGTGCATGAGACATCTTGCCAGGCTCTTTATGTGCAAGATCTTCAGAACAGTGACCGGATCGAACTGCGTTGCATAAAATTATGTCAAGCAGATATTTCTAATCGGTTCTTAGACCGCTACAATCAACGTCTGGCATTTCGCTTTTAATGGATTCGAATGCAACAACATCAAGCTGCTCACAATTCTCTAGTTGTTTGCCAATGGCCCCAGAATAAGCTTTAGGTCTAGTTGTCGTACTTCTATCAACATGCTGAAAAAGTCTAAGCAACAACTCGTTAGCATGTAAGTGGCAAATAAACCATCTGTGCGGTGCTTCCAAATTCCGCTTTTGAATTTCAACTCGACAGATTATGTTGACTTAATAAACTGGAATGGGTGCAGAGTCACCGTTCCGCCAATTAGGCCCCCAGAAATTTGCTCCAAAAAATTGAAAAAATTGCGGACCAAAAACGACAAATTTGCGCAAGTTAAAAATGGTAATGTTCCTTATTTTTTCATTGAATCAGTGTACCAAAGTATCTAACAGTTTTTTGTCATTTAGTGTAAAGCTTTGGCGATCTAGAAATTAGACAATTGAGCAAAAAATGCAGTTATAAAGCTCGATTCATGCGAGTCTTAAACCATTTTGTTTATTGATTTGTAACTTTAAACTACCCTGAAGCCAATATGATTTCACAGATGTTTGTTGGAAGTGTTAAAGTGTAGGCCTACATTAGATATCACAAAATATCATACAAGCAGTAAACAATCTCATACTTCAATGTACCTCTAGAAAGTTGGTCTTAAACTGAAGCGAATGGTATATTATGTGTTGAAATTTCTCAAAGGATAAAAAAAGTTATTGATATTTTACTGTTTTTAAGCTTCATGACATGTCGCGAAGTGGAGAATGGAAAAATTTAATATCTTCTACAAATATGGGACTATTCTCAAAAATAATACATCATTTTATTCAGTGTAAAGAGCTCTTTCCAACGGTATATTGGACGTGGGCTAATTATTTTACACTAAGAATATTTCATAAGAAAACCTGCAATTTTCTCTAAAAAATGCAATTTTTGGGAACTTGGCCCACTTGTGCGGTCGGAAGATATTAATATTTTTCAAAACTTTTTCACATTTCTTCACCCCATGTCATTGGGCAACTTTGGTTGCTATTACTTTTTGAATTTCTGATTTTCACTCCACCCTAACATTCATATCGTATTTTTCTCTTATGGTTATGAAATCTAAAATGGACCTTAGCTCTTTTCTTTTGTCTAGTCATTCAATTTCACAAGGTTTCATGCTAAAGGTGTTATTAATTACTTTTTTTCACAGATATAACATATGCTCGTATATAACGTGCGCACGAATATAACCTGTTGCTTTTAGGAATTTCAGTAGTAATTGAAAATTTTGTATACAATGCATGAGATGGGCCTAGGCTATTCCGGTAGTAATGCCTACTCCCGAAGTAACTAGTCCTCCCACAAGTCACTCTATTGGCCCTCTATGATGTCTCTTAGCTTTTGATATGGTTGATCATGATAGCCTTCTTAAGCGTCTTGAGACCTCCTATGGTGTTAAGGGCCTCCTCTTCCTCAATCTTGGTTTAAGTTGTGCTTTTCTCAAAGAACCCTAATGATTATATCTGGTGACTATCAAACCGAATGGGTTCATGTTAATCTGGGTGTTCCTCAAGGTTCAGGTCTTGGGCCTTTCCTATTTATTCTTTACATGGCTGACATCTCTTCTCTTTTCCCGATCTGTTGTGCTGCTGGCCATCTCTTTGCTGATGATGTCCAGGCATTTGTCCATGGTACCACATCTTTGTAAATGACATGGCCAATTATCGACCGATTTCTAATCTATCTTTCTTGTCAAAGATAGTCGAGAAATATGTATCGTTGCAGCTTATTAGTCATCTTGAAGCAAACTCCCTTCTGCCCAAGCAACAGTCAGGTTTCAGAAAATTTCATTCCACTGAATCTGTTTTAACACGCATTTTAGTTGACATGTATGCTGCTGTTGACCAGGGGCATGTATCACTCCTTGCTTTATTTGATGTGAGTGCGGCCTTTGACACCGTCGACCATGGCATTCTTTTAGAGCGCCTTGAAACGTCGTTTGGTGTCATTGGCCGCCCACTGCTGTGGTTGCAGGCTTTTCTTTCTGAGCGCAGCCAGTCTGTGGTTTTTGGTTCCACCCGGTCTGACTGGTCCAGAGTTTATTTTGGTCTTCCACAGGGTTCCATTTTAGGGCCTTTGCTTTACATTTTATATACAGCTGACCTAAATAAGATTCTGTCTTCTGTGGGGGTTGCTGCACATCAATATGCTGATGACACAGGCATATGTCCAGGGTCCAGCTTTAGACGCTATCTCACTTGTGGGAAAAATACTTATGACGTCGGAAACGATTGGTGCCTGGATGTCATCCAATCGCCTCAGGTTAAATCCTGGAAAAACACAATTTATTTTGGTTGGAAGTCGCGTGCAAGTTTCTAAAATTGATACGCAAGATCTGCAACATTGCTTTCCTGGCATGACTTTTTCTACCACTGTGCGTGATTTGGGTGTGACCTTGGACCAGGAATTGACCCTTTCTGATCACGTGAGGAATGTATGTCGCACTTGCTTCTACCATCTTCGTCAAATTCGCTCGGTACGTCGCTCACTTACAACCAAAGCTGCCACTACTCTGATGCATGCATTTATATGCACGAGAGTTGACTATGGTAGTGCCATCTATGCGGGCTTAACACTTTCACGCATTAATAAGTTGCAATCTGTCCTTAATGCTGCGGCTCGCCTGATTGGCTGCATACCAAAGTTTGGGCATTTATCAAGTTTTATACGGGAAGAACTGCACTGGTTGCCAATGCAAAAACGTATTGAGTTTAAGATTTTAATGTTCATGCGCAATTGCCTAGCAGGCCAAGCTCCGATCTATCTTATGGAACTCTGTGTACCTGTGCTGTCCATCCCAGGCCGTAGGTTCCTTCGCTCTGCTACGCATGGTGACCTGGTTGTCCCTAGGGCTCGATCTTCCACAGTGCTTCATAGTAGCTTTGCTATGGTTGGTCCGTCTTTTTGGAATAAGTTACCTATTAGTCTCCGCAATGAATTTCTTTGTATTTCTTTGCCCCTTTTCCGCAAGCGTTTGAAAACCATTCTCTTTGATTGTGGTTAGGTGTCAGGTCGGGAGCGCCTCTGAGGAGTTCTCTTGAAGTGGCGCTATATAAATGTACGATTACAATTACAATTCCCAGCTGCTTTTAGTTGGGTTTATTGAATCTCTCACTACTCATCTCCACTCATGGATGTCTTCTAAACATTTTGCCTTCCGCTTAATACTTCAATAATAATCTTCGTTTAATGACTCAATGTGACAAACCGCAGAATGATTACTGGTACAGGTTATACGAAATACGGCCCACTATAGCACGACATGCAGGTCGGCTTTACAGCAGTGGGTTCGGTAGCCTAAGAGCTGGATTACTCCTGGTTCGGCCAAGCCAGAAGTGGGAAGGGCTATCTTATTTTCAGCAGAACACAAGTCAAACAACACAACAGAAAAGCATCAATGGCAACTAACAAAAACTTTAATAAATTAATGCCCTGTATAAGGCTTGAACCCGGGTTGCGTGGATGACACTCAGTTTAATGACCAGCGCTCTCTCAACTGAGCTACGGACACCCCTCAAAGACTCAATTTATCTGGTTAGGTACTCCCCAGCAGCTCCAGAAGCTTGATCTCATTCTGCTCTCTGAAAAATTCCCTCTGTTTTCCTTCTCCTCAAGCGTGCGTGATCTGAGTGTAGTACTTGATAGCTCTCTTACCTTTACCGAGCATATTTCCAATTTGACACACTCGTCATATTTTCATTTAAGACGTCCCAGAGTCATTCGTCACTCTGTCTCCTCCTCCATCTTCGCTACCTTACTTAATTCATGCTTTTATATGTTCTCGAATTACTATGCGGCCATTATCTGCGTGAGGTTAAACAAATTAAGACTTTCTATTTATTATAAACATAAAATCAAAAGAGGTGTGGGTTAGTGTAACTAGGGGGAATTTATCAGAGAACAGCATTTTATTTCTGGCAAGTGGACCCTATGCTTTCCCAATCAAGCATGCCTGACATCATATACAACTGGCTGATCAGTTTCCTAGACAAGAGACAACATGCCACAAAGTTTGCTGGAATTCAATGATGTACGCATGTATGTATATTATTATTATTACTTAAATTTATAACGCGCGCAAGGTCACACCAAAGTGTGAATCTGAGGCGCGGATAGTTAGCCGCCAGAGGAAGATGCAGTTAAAGGTCCATGTGCTTGAAAGCCAAAGAGAAATAGTGAGTTTTGAGCCGTTTTTTGAAGGTAGGGAGTGAATTTGAGCAACGAAGAGAGAGTGGAAGTAGATTCCATTCTTTGGGAGCAGAAGCATGGAATGCACGCGAGCCCATAACAGTTCTGCATCGAGGCTCAGCTATAAGACCCATGCTTGATGATCGCAGGCAACGAGGAGGAATGTAAGGAGTAAGCAGTGACTGAAGGTAGGGAGGTGTTCCGGTAGAGAGGGATTTGTAGGTTAAACAGGCCAATTTAAATTTAATCCTGAACTCGACAGGAAGCCAATGCAGCTGATGAAGCAAAACTGAAGAACTTGATCGTAGTGGGACACGCAGCACAACCCGAGCTAAGGAATTTTGGATGCGTTGCAGCCTATGTAACTCATAGTCTGAAATGCCAACAAAAATTGCATTAGCATAAGAGGAGACAAGGGAGCAAGCTAGTCTTCGACATATTCTTAGTCAGAGCCGACCTAATGTGGCGTATTGCCCTGATGTGATAAAAACAAGATCTGCAAAGGTTAGTTACATGCATCCGAAAAGTAAGCATACTGTCCAGGGTAACCCCAAGAGTTTTAACAGAATCTGATAATGGTACTGCGGAGCCTGCGAGGTCGATGCTGGAAAGCGAAGGAAAAGAACGCAGGCATTGTCGTGACCCGAACAAAATTGCCTCAGACTTGTTTGGGTTTATAGCCAAACCGTTAAAACAGAACCAGGCATATGAAAATGAAAGGCACTCCTCAAGTTTAAGTTTACCGGACTGATCAGTGTGTGACAGAGCAATATGGAGCTGAGTGTCGTCCGCGTACTGCTGCAATTGGACACCAAAATGATTAGCTATGCGATTAATTGGTGAGGTAAAGGCTGTGAATAATAGAGGACCAAGGACAGATCCCTGTGGAACTCCAGCAGTGCAAAAAGTGGGTTCAGACCGAGCGGTACCGATGCCCACCTGCTGATTCCTGTCACCCAGATAAGACGCTAACCAGTTTAAAGCAGTACCAGAGACACCAAAGCTTTTTGTAAGTCTAGAAAGAAGTAATTGATGGTCTACGGTATCGAAAGCTGCGCTGAGGTCAAGACATACAGAAAGGCAGGCTTTACCATTGTCAATAGACGAAAAGATGTTGTCCAGCGTGGATGTAAGGGCAGTCTCAGTGGAATAGCCTTCACGATAAGCTGACTGAAAAGGACTGAAGTTGGGAGAAGAAGTGATGTATATATGTATGTATGTAGATATACATGCATGTCTGGATGAATATATATGTATTTATGCATGCATGTATATATTTATGTATGCATGTATGTATTTTTGTATGTATGTATATGTATGTATGTATGCATGCATATATATATGTATGTGTATCTATATATTAGAGTGGTCCAAAAAGACAAAATGTCGAAAATTAATTTGGATCACATGTGTTCTTGTTCCATTCACTTCAGATAGTATTTGAACCAATTTTGGTGTCATTTGAAGAATATCTAGGGGTGACTCAATTTTGAACGATAATTTTGTTTCTTCAAAAATTTCGTCATAATGTAGTATATTGCATTTATGACCCAAAAGTGTTTTGAAACAAGACCAAAAGCAAATAACTATTTAGTGTTAACTGTTTAGTAAGTTCATAGAAAATAAGATCGCCATTAAAACAAGTCTTTATTGATATGTTCCTCTATGTGACATTAATCTGAGCGCTCCCATTGGTTTGTTGACATAGTATCTCATGACAACCTTTTCGTTGCGTAACTTTGCGCGCTGTTGACACGCTAGTTCCTTGGTAACTGCCCCTAAGCTACGTATTATTATTTATTTCGCCAAATTATTATATATCAAATTAAATCAACGCCAGTACTAAATTGACTAGCTTAACTCTTACTTACAATTAAGGATTAACATTGTAATAAATTAGTTCTATAGATAATAGCGTATATAATCCGCTACATTGTCATTGACGAGACACTCAATGGAACATTTCCAATTAGATTAAGCTGTAATCCTGTAAGTCAGCGGTTCTCAACCTTTTTAGTGCGGCGACCCCTTGGTAACATTTTGAATGTTGTGTCGACCCCCATCGACAAGATTGATTGAGTTCATCCCTCCTCATGGTCATTGCATTTTTTTACCATTGCACATTGTCATGCATTTTCACTTCATAATTCGAAAACTGCTTTTGGCAATCATTGTTTGAGGTTTCCTGGTTCTTGTGCTTCTGAGAGCCAAGCCTACCTATTCGGCAGTTGAATTTCATAAGTCAATTCGTTTTGTAAAATTTCAATAGCTGTCATGTGCTGCTGCTGGAACTTCACATGCCTGCCTTCTTGGCGTCATCAGCTTTGTTCTAAGAAATACTGGTCATGCTTTTATGAGTAGTTAGGTTGCTCAGCATCTGAATGGCGCCTCTGTTTATTTGTTGGGTTTTATAGAATCGACTGACAAAATGTCGGTAAAAATAAGACATTGCAGCTTCTCTAGCTAGCTGCAACTATTAAAGCCAGAGGCTACTCTAAAAATTGGTCAATAAATAATTATTTTCTTTACACTTATTTCACCCAGCTGATTTGTTTCGGGAGGCTATCAATTTCATAAAATTTTTTAATTGTATTCTTCATGGGATGGACTTGGAGAGAAATGTGTCCAATGTCCATCCCCATTTATCGATTTTTTTCGAATTTCCACGCTGCAATGTTAGCATTTCAGGCTGTCATCTTAACGAAGTTGCTAATTATTTCGTCTCTGATAGTCGTGGTTTAAGACTTCCAGAGTATCGCCTTCCATTATTTAATTTTTTTAATTTCCTACACTGCAATGGTCATCTCAACAAACATTTCCCATAATTTCAATGCAGAAAGATATGGCTTAAGATTTCAATAAGTCACCTCCCCATTGCTTTTGTTTTATTTGCACACTAGTGGTAGAACTTTAAGCTGTCACCTTAACGAAATTACTCATGATTTCAGTGCTCATAGACGTGGTTTAAGACTAATACAAAAACAAAATATTCCTTTCCCATCGTTCAATTTTTTTTACCTTACACACGATAATGATAGTGTCTTCAACTGGCATTTTAATAAAATTGCTCATTGTAAATATTTACATTTTTATGAAATATTTCTGAGACATTGGGATATACACAGCTCGGCCACACCACAAATTTGGGGGAACGTCCCCTGTCTCTCAAAGTCTCCGTCCGTGTATAGGCCTCACTATAGCAGAGAGCATAGATTCTTTGAGCAAACCGGGTACCGGGTATTGCTACATTTTTTGGAAGAACGGTAAAAGTGTAATTTACATTTTAAGACCCAAAAAATTAAGCTAGCAACCGCGTTCCAACGAATAAATCCTAACAAAAGTATAAGTACAATTGTATTCGGTGTTATAAGTTGCTACATAGGCCATAGTGTAGCATTCAAATTGCCAGTGCATGAACACATTTTGTGCATCTGTTGAAAATTTCTGAAGGCCCCAGGCGACCCCTGGCAAATCGTCGGGCGACCCCGTGGGGGTCGCGACCCACAGGTTGAGAACCGCTGCTGTAAGTTGAATGTATGTACATAGTCACAGGTCATACATGATTAATTAATTCTTATTTTCTTGTGATCACTAAAAAACCTGCTGAATTGTAATATTTGTTTTGACCGGCGACGAAATTGCTACGAAGTAGGAATAATTTTGCATAATCGTATGAAAGTATAAATGCATGGATATTTCTGTCTAGACATTGTGTTCAGACAGTGTGATATGAATAATCAATAGCATTTTTATACACATTATTCTGAAATTTTGGCTTTAAAGTTTTCATTGAGTAAATGTCATATCTTGGGAATTCCATTTCCCAAGTATAATTAACAAGATAATGAAAAGTGGCTTTTGGTTATTTATTTGTGTAAACTTCGTTTATACAGACCTAGCTGCAACAGAAAGTAAAAATGGCTTCATTTAATACAATAGAGCCATCAAATAAAAGCAAATCATTTATTTGGCAACCAGAACAACAAATCAAATCAAGCATCAAGGAAACAACGTTAGCAAAATATACTAAAGCAGCGCTTAATGAATGATGCTAATAGTTTCAATTTGGTTGCACAGGAGACCCGGAAGGGGTTTTGCAATCCCACTAGGTCGGCCCTTGGCAGTGATACCATGGTGATGATGGCCATTAAGTTGCCATAGAGTGGTCTTGACATGAGATATAGTGAGACAAACCAACTTTAAGAAGAAGACAGCAAACACCTTAACTAAAAGCACGGTTACACATTCGAAGAGCATAGGGCCTTTAGCAAAGTATGAGGCACAAAGTCACTGGATGATCGGGATGCTGCACTGGTAGTAGGACTTCGGATCAAACCAAAGTCGTCATCAATTTTATTCAAAGTGAGAGATGGGAGGTTATTTAATAGTTTATCCATTTGAAAACTGTAATAAGAAACAATGATTGGCCACAGTGTGCCAGAATAATTCATTAGTTATTGTCGAGTATAAGGGCACACAGTCTTAACTTAAAGAGACAAAGATCAGGTAGCAATCTGATGAAAAGGGAAATCTCATTCCATGTTTTAGCAGCTATAACTATAGCAGTGTAAATGGAAGAGAACGTTTGCACTTCTCTGCCAAGGACCAAGGTTGAAGACAGACATCTAGTTAATTGGGGAACCAAAAGCAATCCATCATATTAGTGTGTTGTCCACCAGATGACTAAAGACCATTTTTATTTTTACATCATGGAAATTTTGAAGAAGACTGTGTCAGAGAGGTAAATGACATTATTGGGTTAAACTGCATTTTCAATAAAGCAAAGATTTCTGCAGCAATTCAGACTACCGTAATAAATTGTCAAAGTAAAGGGTTTAGTTGAGGAGTATGATCTGATATAGAAAATAGAAGCAAAAAACAAACTGAGAGTCATGTGTTGAAAGTGAATCTTATTTTTTTATATTGCAAATCAGAATATGAGCATGTTCATAGAATTGACGAATGTAAATTTTTTGCATATCAGCAAGAATCTCGAAAGATTGAGCATGGATCTTTGTAAGATGGAGGCAAGGGTTGCAGAGCAGACGATGACCCAGTAAGAGCCTGATTGAATCAGGAAATGCTAAAAAAATATGCTGAAGGGTCTGGCTCGAGTAACCATGCAGGCAACTAGAGATTTCAATAGCGGCGACCGGGATGATGACGATGAAGGCAGTCATGGTTACGAGGGAAAACATGAATGTGACTGCATAACAGCTGAATACTCTCCCTGAAGGTTTACATGAATATACAGTAGAGCAGCGGTTCTCAACCTTTTTAGCTCGGCGACCCCTTTGTAACATTTCAAAAGTTGTGACGACCCCAACAGTAAAATTGATTGAGTTGTCCCCACCGGTTCACTGCGTTTTGTTACCATTTTTTTTTAATTGTTCATTTTCACCTCATAATTCGAAAAAGTGCCTTTGACAAATGATGAGTTTCATGGCTTTTGCGATTTTTTGAGCCACCTAGGCCTATTCGGTAGTTTGAAATTTAAAGTTTTCTAAGTCTATAATTCGGTTTGTGAAATTTCAATAGCTCCAAGTCTTGCTGTTGGAGCTCCCAAGTCTTCCGTCTCAAGTGTGACTTTTTGGCTTAATCGGTTGTGCTCTTAAAATACTGATCATCCTTGCACGTAGGCTATAGTTAGGCCGAGCAGGGGGAGGGGTTTGGGAAGGGGATCTGCCCGTACCCATCGTCGATCCCACCGTCAAAATGTTCTGAATTTCAGCACTGCAATTGTACATTTTAGGATGTCATTTCAACGAAATTGCTCCTCATTTCAGTGTTGATTGTCGCGGTTTTACACTTAAAAAATGTCTCCTCCCACATAAAAAATTTCTATTAAAAATTGTTCTCATGATTTCAGAGCTGAAACACAAATTAAGGTTAATTATGACCACAAAAGCCCATTCCCATTGTCTATTTTTTCCCCAAATTGTAATTGCTGCATCTAAAACTGACATCTTAACAAAAATCGTTAATTATTTCAGTGCCCATAGTAATGGGGTCAGACTTCAGATTATCGGCCTCCAATCATTTGCAACAATTATTTGGGATCTGAACACTGTAACTGCATCATTTTTAACTGTCGTCTTTAAAAAGTTACTCATGATTTCGGCGTTCACAAAATTATAGTTTAAAACTTCAATAGGCCTAAATGTCCTCTACCCGCTGTTTTAATTTTTAATTTGCACACTGTATAATAACAGCATTACAGCTGTCATCGTAATAGAATGACTCGTGATTTTAGGACTCTAGCTGAGACTAGTTTAAGACTTCAGTAAGTATCCTATCCCCTACCCATTTTTAGACGAATGATAAAAGTGGCATTTACATTTGAAAACCTAAATGCCAAAAATGTAATTAACTGCCGCAAGCTAACGAATGAATTATAGCAAAAGTATAAGTAAAAATTTACTTTAAGTTGTTATAGTGTAGTAGATAGCGTTGAAATTGCTATAGATTTCTGAAAGGTCCAGGCGACCCCTGGCAAATCGTCAGGCGACCCCCGTGGGGGTCGCGACCCACAGGTTGAGAACCGCTGCAGTAGAGAGAAAAACTTTGCATTCATCAAGGCAGAATGTGTCTTGGCTGACATAAACTTCTCAAACAGTAAGTTGACTATGCTGATAAAGCAGATTATGGAAGTAGGCCAGTGTCATTCTCAGCTGTTCACTGCAAGCAAGCAATTGTCAGCAAGATGAGGAGGTGATGGAATTGTGCCTATACTAATTCTAGTAGAGACGGTTGCTAGTGATGGAGTGTGTCATCTTAGATGGTGCTTATGACACATGAATGGCAAATGTCACTTATTGTTTCGAGACCAATCTTTAGAGAGTTCACTTTTAATTGACAGTCTCTAAGTTTATAAATTTCGCAGAATTCTGTTTTTCTGCAAGTCATATAAACGAGGAGTAAGCATGGGAGCGTGAAAGTGCTGGTCCGGTGGAATCTGACTGGGCAGTTCTATAGGATTATTGTACAAGCTGGTCAGGTAGTGGATTACTGCTGGGAATATTAAACTTTTTTAGTTTACAGAATGCTGTGAGTGAATATCTTTTTTCCTAGGACTATTTTAGTCAATAATGACCCTTTGTTTTGTGCTATTCAACTTCATTTTGTGTGTGAAATCTCACAAGGCCATTCTTTCAATTTGTAGTTTCAATGCGAATGTATGTGGAAACTTGAGCTAGCTCTAAAATACATTTTACCCTTAAATGTCTTATATATATTTATTCTGGGTCCAAAAGGAACAAAATTAGCAACCATGCTCATTGAAATTCGAAAATAATTTTTTTTAATCACCCTAGTATATATGTAGCTCGAGTGTGGCTCGGGATTAACAGTTTTGCATCTTTTTTCCGACACGAATGGGACTCGGGATTAATGCTAAGGAGGTTAATGCATTATTTGTCTGCTATGTTCTTGACACTTGAAAGCTCGATTCTTATTGTCCGCTTTATCATTTAAATCAACAAGAACAGCCTAGTACCCAAGTTTACGAGACTGCTATTGAACTTTGGTGAATTTTTACACCAACAAAATTATTATTTGTTACTACTGCTGTACGATAATCTGATTTGACGTTACTTTTTGAGCTGTCGTGTTTAGGCCTAATGATGCCTAATCGTGCTGCAGACTAGCTTTGTCGGGATAACGATAACACTTTTGGAAACGCTGCTATAGACCAGCGTTTCCCAAACCTTTTGGGCCACGGAACCCTTCGTGTCCTAATATTTTCTTGCGGAACCCCAATATCAACTAAGCGAACTGAAGCATGCATAGCACCTAAGAAGCACACTAACATTGGCTACATAGGCCTACCAAAACGCTATTGTAGAAAGTTTACTTCTCTTAGGCCTATCTGAAAAATTAAGTTGAGCTGTTTTGAAAATCACGACTCGTGTATCACAATACTGAGAGTAGCGCACATGAAGTCTGTAGAATACAAACAGCCATTTTTCTTCTTCTTATGCATTTTTCTACTATTGGCTTGGCACTTGTAAGCTGGATTCTTATTGTCAGCTGTAGGCCTATCGTTTAAATCAAGAAGAGCGGCCTAGAACCCAAGCTTACGATACAGTCACCGAATTTTGGCAAATTTTTACACCAACTAATAAAATTATTATTTGTCACAACTGGGAAGTACAATAATCTGAGTTGGCGGCACTTTTTAAGTTGCGGTGTTTAGGCCTAATGCATGCTCAGATTAGCCTCGGTCGGGATAACGATAAAAAAGATGGCTGAGTTCCTATTCAGATTTACAGCTTTGACCTACGTATAGGCTACGTCTCAGCAGTGATCGATGTCTATAAACTGGATTTAGGTTTGTAACTGGATTTCTAATGGACAATGAAAGCTCGGATAGCCAATCAATGGGCAAGGACAAAACACAAAAGTCGATCGACTAGTTTCAAACTCTCAGTGCTTTTTCACAAAAAGTTGATTATTTACAACTTTTGGGTTCCGCGGAACCCACTTTGGGAAACGCTGCTATAGACTATGCGTATAAATTTTGACTCAATTTAAAACTTATAGTTTATTTATTAAACATTTTTCTTACATAGTGTAAATGTATTAAGACCTAAGGTAAAATTATCCTGTGGTACAACTGGTTATATAGGGCCTCTGATATAATAGTACCGGTAGGCTTAATAATGTCAGCAGAAAAACCTACACTCATTTTTAAATGTGGCACCTGGAATGCATTACATTATAGTCCAGTATCTTGCTAAATTTTTACATTTGTGACAGCGAAATGAAAATCCATATAAAGTTCGCCTTGGTGCAACACAAGTTAATTACAAAACCTCTTAAACATTTTGGCGTCTGAATTGTCGTTGAATGCAAAGAATAATAACGGTCGCGTTGTGTCTTCCCTATGGATTTGGCTGTACGGTAGTTTCACTTTAAGCAATCATCAAACAATATGATAACATTGCTCTAAAAGTATTAGAGTATGCTGAATTATTTTGCTATAATCGATTGCGTTTGATTGTAAAAAGTAATTTTATTGTAGTTTTTGACTGCTGTCAATCAATCAGAATTTATATAGCGCTCCTTCAAGACGCCTACTCAGAGGCACTCCCGGTCTAGATCAAACGGAAAAGTCTTCAATAGTTTGTGAAATTGAGAACAGTTTGGGAGGTGTCGCATAGTCAAGGGAAGTCCATTCCAGGTTGTTGGACCAACCACAGAGAAGGAACAGATCTGCATTGTCACAGAGTGCTTGAAAGGAATCATTAAGTCACCATGGACAGTAGAGCGCAGTGCGTGACAGCCTATGCAAGTGGAAAGGGGAAGGCAAAGCTCATGCAGAAAAGAACCTGACTTTCGATGATCTACTGTACTCCACAGAGATGACTGCAGTCTTCCTCTTTTAGTTTTATTGATGTTCAATAACTTTAGAAGGGTGACCGGACAAAATGGTAGCGGACAAAATGGTATTGGGACAAAATGGCACAGACAAAATGGCATGGATATAATGAAAGCTGTATTGCTGCTGAAATGGAAGCTGGATTGATGAAAATAACACTTGCGAAATGGAAGCTGGATCGTTTTTTTGTAGCTGAAATAGAGCTGGAGTGAAGGATAAAGCTTGAGAAATGGAAGCTGGATTGGTGAAAAGAATGCTTGAGATATGAAAGCTGAATTGATGTTTTTCATTCATGTTTCATGATGCATCCAGCTTCCATTTCAACTAGAAAACCCTCAATCCAGCTTTCATTTATCAAGCGTCATTTTTACGGATCCTGCTTCTATTTAACGTTTTTCATCACTCCAGCTTCTATTTCAGCTAATAAATTGCCTTCATCCAGCTTCCAATTCTCAAGTGTTTTTATCAATCCAATTTCTATTTCAGCTATAAAATACCTTCATCCTACTTCCATTTCTGAAGCGTTATTTTCATCAATCCAACTTGAATTTCAGCCATAAGATACCTTAAATCGGCCTCCATTTCTAATGCGTTTTTTCGTTAATCCAGCTTCTATTTCAGCTATAAAAATAACTTTATCCAGCTTCCATTTTCTCATGCGTTTTTTCATTAATCCAGCTTCTATTTAATCTATAGAAATACCTTAATCTACCTTCCATTTTGTTCTTACCATTTTGTCCATACCAATTTGTCCGTGCCATTTTGTCCGCTAGCATTTTCTCCATACCATTTTATCCGTACCATTTTGTCCGTGCCATTTTGTCCTAGTACCATTTTGTTCGTTACCATTTTGTCTGTACCTTATGTCCATACCATTTTGTCTGCTACCATTTGTCCTAATACCATTTTGTCGATACCATTTTGTCCATACCAATTCGTCCACTACCATTTTGTCCTAGAACCCTTTAGAACTCGTTCACTATATAGAAATAATGTTTAATTAATATTAATTTTGCATTATTTTATTATTTTGTTGAAGTCTCTTCATCCTCTTGTTAAGACTATATCAGAACTCTGTGATTGCAACACTGTGTTTCTCTGCTGTTATGAAAGGCGTACTACTGGAATCAAACCTCAGATAGAGAAACAATTTTTCAAGGCAAGTTATAATAGTAATAATGATTGAGTATTTATACAGCGCCACTCGAAATCAGAAACATCTCTTTTTATCAGTGAAGACACTAATCCGAACCAGTGTCTTCACTGATAAAAAGAAGTTTGTTTTGTCTGAACCCTTTTGTAACAATAGTCTACAAGTTCATACTGATCCACTTTGACGATCCTCTTATACAGACGTGAATCCTTCCTTCTCAAATTATTTTCTGCTGATTCTTGTAACTAAACTCGATGACCTGTGAGTTCTACAACTGGTTCAATACCTACTGTCTACACTTCTTTTACATTCAGTTTTCAAGGACTTTTCCTCATCTTTGAATCAGAACTGCATCATCTTCTCTCTGCTTATAATTTATAATCATGCAAACTTTGCCCATTCCCCATTTGTTATCATAGATGTACTAAGATGACATTGTCCCCTTCTTGCTGCACTTGTTTAATATTTCTCTTTTGGGGTCATTGCATAATTACGTAACGCTCGAGGGTGGGTGGGTGGGGTCATTGAAAACGTTATGTGGGTGGGTGGAGCTGAACGTTACGTAATGCCATGAACAAAATTATTAATTAAATTACCATCGAAAGATTCGAATGACACTTGAGACATGATGTGGTCGAAGTTTAAACTTCATGACATTGATTTAAAACTTAACCGAAGTAGGTCTATTTATCTGAATAAGATCCGGCAGCAGACACCAGTTACATGCCAGGTCAATTCTGTTCTCCCGTTTGTGCAAACCGTAAACCGTTCTTCGAATTGTTTTGATCTGTGATAGCTTTACCAACGGAACAAGGTGGTAGGCCTAATTGCCCTTTAATTCCTGACATCGAAGAACCACTTTGTTCGGATCGAGAGGTTGGAGCAGGTCCACCGGGCTACGGCGCGACTTGGCGGATCCTCCAAGTCCGACTGCATATCCCCATATAATTATGCATGAGGTCTTGCTCTGGCTTCCTTTCCTACAGCGTATCTCGTTCAGCTGTGTATCTTTGTTATGGCGAACCGGTGGTGCTTATCAGCCTGGGCATCCTCTTATCAGCGTAAGCTTTGCTGCCCCTTTCCACTTGCACAAACCGCCACACACTATTCTCCACTTTCCATGGTGACTTAATTGACAGTAGTAGGGTGAAGGACAGTTCTACACTGTGGTTCAAAAAAAAGTAAGCCAAATTGTTTTGCATATATATTTAATACCTGATGACATATCACGCTAAAACTTTACAGATATTTAGAGAATTGGACCAAGAATATGATAACAAAATTTCAAGAGATAAAGTTGAACGGATAAAAAGATATGTATCTTTCAACTTCATATGCGGAAATATCAGTTTACAAGCAATTTTCTGTTAGATTCTATGAAATGTGTCAAACTGTTTTTCTTATATCTCTAATGCCTGATGATTAATCAGTCTAAGATTTTCCCAATATTTAGATAATGGAACCAAGAATAGGATTCCAAAATATCATTTCATAAATTTGAACGGATAGAAAGATATGGATATTTCAACTTCATCTCCCGAAATATCAGTTTTCAGCGAGTCTGCTATGGTATTCGTTGCGATTTCGGCGCTTGGTCGTTCCCATTAATTTGAGTGTTCATTGATCCGGGATTAAAAATTAATGGAACCTATTATCGCGACGTTCTGCTGTCACAACATCTTCTACCTGTAATCAGAAATCCAGCCCCAGACTGCCCCAGCCCACAGAGCCAAGGAAGCCATCGAAATGCTGACAAGAGAGACACCAGACTTCATTTATCCCACATAATGGGTTCCGAACAGCCCAAATTTGAATCCTGTCGACTATAAACTGTGGAGCGTGATGCAAGACCGAGTCTACCAGACAACAATCCATGATATAAACGATCTGAGGCAACGCTTGTTTGAAGTCTGGGATCGCCCGGACCAGAGGATAATCCACGATGCTGTTGCTCAATGGCGCCAGCGCCTCCAGGCTTGCATGCAAGCAGCAGGATGAGGACATTTTGAGCATCTTATTTAATTAAATAATCAAACCATACTGTTGGAATAATATTGGTGGTTCAATTCTCTACATATCTGGAAAATCTTAGACTGATTAATCATCAGGCATTAGAGATAATAAGAAAAGCAGTTTGACTTACATTTCATTGAATCTAACAGAAAATTGCTTGTAAACTGATATTTCCGCATATGAAGTTGAAAGATACATATCTTTTTATCCGTTCCACTTTATCTCTTGAAATTTTGGAGTCATATTCTTGGTCCAATTCTCAAAATATTTGTAAAATGTTGGCGTGATATGTCATCAGGTATTAGAGATATACGCAAAACAATTTGGCTTACTTTTTTTTGAACCACGGTGTATATTGGCAATAAAAACTCATTAGCCACGCCCCTTGATATAGAAAACTTCATTAATATTCATGCCCCCTAATTAATATTCATGAATGCAGTGACGTCATTATTCTCGAAATTCCAGAGAATTCCAGAATTTCTATTGTTCTTTGTCCGTCTGTCTGCAAACATAGGTGATTAAGACATCATTAATGACGTCATCATTCTAGAAAAATCGAGTTCCTTCTAAAATTCCCATTCTTCTTTGCCTATTTTCCTTTGCTCTTGTGGTTGTCATTATTCTATTCTATTTTGGGATTTATAAGGCGCCTCTCACAGTACAACCTAATCAGAGGCGCTCCCAGTGCGAAGAACTCCTGGAAAAAGAAAAGTCTTAAGACAACGGGCAGAAAAAGCAAAGCCTCCAGATAAAATCTGGGAACGAATAATAGGAGGAACGCCATTCCACATTGGAATTTAGGCTGTACATTATGCGTGCTTAAGCGACACAAACCTATCATTAAACACACAATTCAATCCAGCCATCAATCCAATTATTCTTTTACACTTTAACCCTTAAACCGCCGGAACCGAACGGGTTCGGTTCCCAAGGAAATTTGACAGAACGCCGGAACCGACTATAGCCGTTTGCACATATTTGATATAATTACGTCGAACGTCTTTGCCGCCAATAATCGCTAACAGACTTCTGTGACGTATGTGCTGTATATATACCTACATATGCATATATATACCTGTATATATATACATACGTACCTGTATATATATACCTATATGTACCTATATAAATACATTTTATACCAATGTATACCTATATACCGATATATACATATATATATACCTATGTACAGGGTGCGGCCAAAAAAAATAATCCATTACGAAAATTGAGATTTCTCGAAAACCGCTGAATATTTTGCTACAAAATTTCGCCAGTCTATTTGACACATAGCTATCTACAGCCTCTCTAAATCTAATGAAATTCGAATCTTGAAAACCAAAATGGTGCAACCCTGAAGTGAAACAATGTTATTTTCGTTTCAACAGACATTTACTGACAGCAATAAGTAACAAGGTTACTTATTGTTATTGACAAGATTAGGCCAAGTGTCAAGTTTGTGCAACTAATGTTCAAAGTAACCACCGTTTGCTTTTACCCAAGCTTGCAGACTTTTCGAAAGCCCAGAACAGACTTCTGAATGGTCTCAAGTGGTAAGTCATTCCAGATGAATTGCAACGGAATTTTCAGTTCAGGAATGTTCTTCGTCTGTGTGTTAAGTGTGTTTGTAGGTCTCAAACATTGCACCCCAGACAGCATAGACGAGTTTGTTCATATCTGGGGAATTTGGCAGCCATGAATCCTTGTCGATGAAGCGGAAATGACGTAATTATGGCACACCTCAGGCTACTTTATGCAAAAATATGATTTCTTATTTCGTGAATGCCGTATTCAGTTGAAAAAATGCAGTTCTTTCTTCTGCCTAATGTCATGATCACAAATATAAAGATACTGACATCAAATTTCATATAATATGCAAAAATATGTTACGAATAAGAATGGATATATTTGTAACAAAATATTCAGTGGTTTTTGAGAAATCGCAATTTTCGTAATGGATTATTTTTTGGCCGCACCCTGTACATATATACCCATATATACCTATGCACATATATATGTATACTTATATACCTATATACCAATATACATATATATATACCTATATATACCTATATATTCAAATATATACCCATATATACATAAACGTCAAAACCGACTATAGCCGCTTGCACATATTTGATATAATTACGTTGAACGTCTTTGCCGCCAATAATCGCTAACAGACTTCTGTGACGTATGTGCTGTATATATATACCTACATATGCATATATATATATACCTGTATATATTCCTATATATACTAGAGTGTTCAGAAAAAAATAATTTTGTATGAATCACATGCATAGGGTATTAAAATGTGACATTTATGCACACAATTAACCTACCAAAATTCTACATCCATGTCTCAATTGCAAATGACCTCTCAACAGGGTGTAACTTCTTCAAATAGTGTGAAGAAAAGCGATATTTGTGAAAAATTCTGTTATTCTTTAGAAAATGGTTATCTGCTATTTCTCAGTTTTTCCAATCCATGTTACTGTTATTCCATAAATACTTATCTTACTTTATTTGCTTATATTATTTATTTATTGTTCTAATAGGCCTAGGCATTATCTATAATTTATATTCAATGCTGATTGATGACGCTATTTATTGGGGATCTTGAACAGAAAACATCACGCATCAGGCAATGCACAAAGTTACCCCGGCCAAAAGGCAGTGGGTAGGCCGATCAATGTCAATGATCCTATTCTGTGCACAACTTCTGTATGAGGCTCAAAGGCCAACTCCTCCAATGAGCAAGGCATTATAGATGAATTCTGCCCTGAGGCAACCCTTGTTCATTTCGATGGTAAGCTGCTGCTAGGTGATGAGAGTGCTATTGCTGATCGCATGGTGGTTGTTGTGTCTGGCTTAGGAATTGAAAAAAGCATCTAACCAGTCCAAACTGCCTGGCTCTGAACTGATTTCCTAATGTGGAATAAAATTGCTGAAATACTAAGAGATGAGGAAAGGGTATCAGAATGGTTGGCTTGGTTGACACAATCAGTGGTAACACAGGAGTTCACAGTGGCACAATAGGCGTTGTTCAAAAGGTCTTTGACAAATGCCTATGATTCTTGTTTGCAGACACCACAAGTCTGAATTAATTGTAGCATGCAGTTTTTGATTTACTCTTTATCTGCAATGGGTTTCGAATTGCAGTTTTCGCCAGATTCAGACGCCAGTTTCCTCTCACTGACCGTAACAAATTTGTTTCTCTTTGTAAGGATACAAAAGGCTGTTCTCTGGATTACAGTGAGAAAGTATGGCTAGAGCAGAACCACCAAGCTGTAGTTCAGCTTTATGTGAGGTAGTCCATATTGGTGATGCTGACAGCATCCAATTCAGTCTAAATGGTGCATATCAAAGGGCATTTAATAGTGCTTAAAGATACATCTTTTCCGATGAATGTCGCTCTGTATGTTGAGACATGGTTTACTGCACCTGTCGTATTTAAGGTTCTAGCTAAGAACCAGGGCTTAGAGGGGCCCTTTCTATACGGGATCTTTAAAGTGTTTGGGGAACACTTACTATACTCACAGAGGGAGAGACTTAAGTTAGAATGAAAACGAGTCCGTAGATATAAACTTCTGTATTATAGCCTTATTATTCGTGACCTTCTGATCTTAGTATAGATCGAACAATAAACTTTAGTCGTACATTCTACAATAATACTCAAGATATTAGTTCGTTAGTAAGAACTTCTATCCTTAATATAAGACACCGTTCGTATCCTTACTTAGATGATAAAGATGTTATGAAGAGAGAGAACCTCGATGATATCTGGCTGATGTAAACTTCTCTACTTCCTACTTATGTGATAAAGTTTCATGAAGAGAGAGAACCGATGATACTTGGCTGATGTAAACTTCTCTACTTACCTATTCCCCATTGAGTACTGACTTATATTCGTTACTTAAATGTATAGTCCGTATAAGTCAACCAATCGAATCTCAGTCTGCTAGTTGTGACTGGGGAAGAGATGGAGTGATTTGGAGTTGAAGAGGAGTGGCCTTCCATAGCTGTAGCCAATGATATATGGACTGAGGTCAGTTAGCCCAAGGAAGATTGGCATTTATATGTCTTACTGTGTTGAATTATGCTAATGATGAGAAGAGGACTGATCTCCAACCTGTATACTTATATATATGTGTGTATTATGTATATAACTAAGATTCTACTTCATTATACACCCATCACCTGGGATGCTCTTTGCAATAATTATATGAATGCTATACAACATGGAACAATTTCATAGCATTGAGACCCAAACTTCAGATGTAGCCGATCACAAAATGAAAAGGCTTCTCTGGTATATAATTATGTCAGCGAAGAATTGGCAGGACTGTCACTTTTTCTGACATGGTCTTAGCTGACGAGAAGAAACAGTTTCCGCATTACGCAAGCCACAGATGAAAACTGATTTAAGGATTGTTGATCAAAAAGCCTTCAGGACATTTCAGGAGAAACTTTATCCGAGTTCATGACACAGCAATCGATGCATCTATATGCTACCCCCAAAATCGGTCAAGATTTTCTCTCTTATGATCCCAAAATGTGCATTAGACGAGAGGGCTATAGCGACAATGACATTCCAAGAACACCGTTGCTGCACTTTCTGTTATTAGGCCTAATGACTTTGGTGGGCGTGCAGTAAAGTTATATAGCAACTAGGCCTAATTTTAGCTTGGTCCTCACACATGATGAGCTGCAACATCAGCTCATCTTCCAAATGGCTGAACACCACCGATAGCCTACTGCTACGCCGCAGATTGTCACTCTTCATTTACAGTTAGACATTATTTTGATATCGGAAACATAAACGCAACTACTTTGTATTGTTTCACATTACTGCAACACACTTTTATGTTTGACCATCTTCATTGGCTTCCCTTATTGCTCGGATTCAATTCAAGGTTCTGGCACAAATTTACTTGCAGAGCTACCAAGTACATCTGTGACCTCATCCGTCTGCTGGCCTCTGTCACTTCTCTTCGCCCGCTCCGCTCCTTTGACTGGCATGATCTCCTCGTCCCGCGAGCTGTAGGACCACCATTGTTAAAACTTGGGCCTTTGCTCTCAATGACCTGCACTGTGGAACCAGTTTCCTCCTTCAACGCATTTCTCCATATTAACTGGTGATTGGCCAAGTGCCTCTTTTCGTTGTCTCAGGACCGCTTTTCTCTCTCTAGGTCTATTGCACTGGGAGCGCCTCTGATTGGTGTGCACTGTGAGAGGCGCTATATAAATGTATAGACATAATACAATACAATGTCTTGTTTGTTTACTGTGGTCTGTAGCCTATTGTTTGGCAGTAAATGATGCAATGCATTAAATTTGTGATTTTTTTATTTTTAAGAAAAATCGCACTTTTTGAAAACTTCACTAGCTTTGAGAGGTCACTTAACATGGTCCCAAAGCCAAAAGATTTCACTGAGTAGTTCAGGACACCAAATGTCACAAATCCAGAGGGTATGCGAGGTGATTATTTGAAATTATTTTTTCACCATAGGAAAGCTGAACACTCTAATATATACCTATATACAAATATATATCTATATATAGCTATGTATTCAAATATATACCCTATGTAACTATATACCTATGTATATACCATTATACCTATATAGGTATGGGCCTCTATATATACTTTTATACATATATATATATATATATACCTATATAATATATTTATATACCTGTATATACCTATAAACATATATATATATAGTTATATACCTACAGGGTGGCGCAAAATAAACCGGACTATTAGTTTTTGCAATTGCATCGCTTGAATAATCAAAGTAATTATCGCCTTAAAACTATCATTAGACAGTCCAAACACCAACCAATTCACAGAATGATCGAGTCTACGCCAACGTAGCTGTGAAACGAGACGTTCCTTCAGAACGCTTGCTGAAAGGTCGGAAGCACTTCTCACAGAGCATCATGGTTTCAGTTGCCGTGTCGCAGCTGGGGAAATCGTCATTAGTTTTCGTTGAACGAGGAGCAAAAGTTAACAGTTCCTATTGCTGTGACGTCGTCCTACATCAAGGATGTTGGCCTATACTGCCAGGCATTGTAGCTCACTCTGATCACAATTTAACTTTCCAGCAGGATGGAGCACCTGCTCATCGTTCACGAAAAACAGTTGCTTTTCTCACTGCTCACGTTCCAGACTTTATTGAACCAGAAAATTGGCCACCGAACAGTCCGGACTTGAATCCCGTAGACTATTCCATCTGGGGAATGCTTCAGCAGCTTGTCTACAGACCGATAATTCGAGATATTGAACATTTGAAAGAAGTTCTGACCGCATGCTGGGACGAAATCAGCGAGGACACTATCAACCGGGCTATTGGACAGTTTCGCAAGCGATTATCATTGGTTATCGCAGCAAACGGATGACATATTGAACATCACTTTGACTGAAATTTCTTACACATTCAGAAAATTCTGAAGTTTTACAGTTCATTCAATGTTATATTAAATGCCAAACCAATGCCAGTTTTAAGGCGATAATTACTTTGATTATTCAAGCGATGCAATTGCAAAAACTAATAGTCCGGTTTATTTTGCGCCACCCTGTATATTGGCCTACCTAAACTCCGCCTGGCTCCTCTTCAATCGGTACTTAATGCATCTGCACGTTTGATTGCCCGCCTTCCTCGTTTCTCTCACATTTCGACTTTCATGACTGAGCACCTTCACTGGCTTCCTTTGACTGCCCGGATTCAATATAAAATTCTTTTTCTTACCTATAAGATGTTTTTGGGTCAAGCGCCTCGCTACCTTTGTGATCTTATTAGGAAGCCTTTCTCTGCTACCGTTGGACGTCCTCTCCGCTCTTTAGACCGTCATGATCTTCTTGTACCACGATCTCGGACTGCCACAGCCCAACATCGCGCCTTTGCCTTTGTCTGCCCTTTACTGTGGAATGGCGTTCCTCCTATTATTCGTTCCCAGATTTTATCTGGAGGCTTTACTTTTTCTGCCCGTTGTCTTAAGACTTTTCTTTTTCCAGGAGTTCTTCGCACTGGGAGCGCCTCTGATTAGATCGTACTGTGAGAGGCGCTTTATAAATCCCAAAATAGAATAGAATAGAATATATACCTATATAGTATATACCTATATATATTCCTATATATATACCTATGTAACTATTTACCTATGTATATAATATACATAGTACATACCCATATATTTATATATATACCTATATACCTACCGATATATATATATACCTATAAGTCTATATAATTATATATAATTCTTGTATAACTATATATATTCCTATATATACCTATATAACTATATGTGACCCGTCATGACGAAATGAGTTGGAAGTCGCTCAATGCAGAACGCTGCAAATCACTTTTAAAGGTGTCCAACCCTCAAATTATTGATTCTTTATTTTTCCATTTTCGGAATCTACATTATATAATGTCTCAATAAAATATTAAAACTGACTTATTTTGCTGTTTTAACATGCCATTGGTGCAGATTAAATGACCAATAAGATTCAAAACCTATATAAAAAATTCAGAAAATCGCGTTTTCCCAACATTTTCTGTTAGGCGGGTCGATCGATTAAAAGTTTTATAACTCCACAAGCACTTGGTCGGTTTTGATGCGTAATAGCTCATTTTGAAGGTAATTTAACATGGAATAACGTGGAATACATAACTCAAAATACTCAAAAAGGGCCTAACGACTCATTTCGTCATGACGGGTCACATATATGCCTCTATATACCTATGTAACTATATACCTATGTATATATACATACCCATATACCTAAATATATACCTATATACCAATATACCTATATATATCTATATGTATATCTATATGTACCTATATAATTATATATAATTATTATATACCTATATATATACGTATATACCTTTATATTATATACCTATAATATATCCATATATACACCAATATACCTCTATATATTCCTATATATTTACCTATATATATTATATACCTATTACCTATGTACCTCACTGCTTCTTATTGAGTTGTGACGTTTCGAAGTATATTGCAACAAAAAAGTATCTGGCGTCCGGGGTGCAATAACCCACAAAGTATGTGGCGGTTTAAGGGTTAAGTGCATACGCTGAAGCATTAAAACACTATGTTTAATCAGAAATTTGTGAATTTTGTAAATATAATGCAGCACAATCGTCCTTTCTCCCTCCCTCCATCATTCCTCCATCCTGTCCATCGCTCCTACCTTCCTCCATTCCTCCATCACACATTCCATTACACTCTAATTTCAAACATTGAAACGCTAAGCATTAATGAAAATATCACTTATTTAGCTGTAATGACAAAAATTTCTCTTTCCTTACTCCATCCTCCATTAATTTCTATTGAATCCTGCATTACTATGCATTCTCAATCCTTGAATCGCTGTGTGTTTATTTGCTGTTTAATGTCACTGCGTGATAACTAAGACCATTAGTGATGCCCTCCTCCTTTATCCACGCTTGGGACTGGCACTGGCAGAGAGCAATCAGTGGCAGACTTTCTTCGATCACTAGAAACTGACTAAAATTTAAGAGCATTAATGTTGTCGTCCTTCTAGCATGTTCTACCACCTTCTAGAAGCGCCCACTGTTCTTTGGACGTCTACCAGTGTCCTCGTCTGTGTGCCTGCCTGTCAGCATGCATACCTAGGTAATTAGGATATCACTAATGACATCAGCCTTCGAGTACCTTCTCAATGCAACCGGAATTCCTATTGTATTCTGTACGCGCAGCTGTCTCTCTGGCTGTGCGTCTGTCTGTCAGCGTGCGTACGTGATTAATAGACCATTACTTACGACATCCTCCCAATACATTCTGCAGCTTTATATAATTATCTATTCTCCTTTGACCACGTGGCTGCCATTACATATGCTTAAGAGAGGTGACAAATCTAGCATTAAACACACCATGCAATTCGTGTGGCGTCCGGGGTGCAATAACCCACAAAGTATGTGGCGGTTTGCCACATGTGGAAGGATGGATGGATATCCATCCTTCCACAACTCATTCCAAGTGTTCTTCTAACTTATAAGTGAATACACTCAAGGATTACACATTTTAATAGGAAATTTGTGAGTTTTGTAAATATCCTTCCTTTCTCCCTTCATTTCTCATTCCATCGGTTCTTGTATTACTTCGTATTCTCTACCCTTGAAACACTAAGAATTGACACAACTTCGAACATTACAACCAAAATGATTGGCTTTTACCTTTCCCTACTTCCATCCTCCCTTCCTCCACCCATCCTTCATTCCATTGGATCTTACATCACTGATTATTTTCAAACATTCCAAAACTAAGAATTGCCCAACTTAGCGACAGTTTCATTCCTTCATTGTACGATCAAATATACGCTACATAATTTAAAACTGGGTTGTCAATTTTACAGACAAAGGAGTACTTTGGGAAGCAAGAACAGAGATGCCTGAATGATGAATGCTGATTGTATCCTGCTCAACTTAATTGTAAATTTGAACAGTGAATGTTCCCTGTTCATCAGTGCCGGCGCTAGCACCCCCGTATCCCCCGGCTGAGGGGGGCCCCGAGTTTGAAAAGGGCCCCCAAATTTAGCTGGTGATTATGCCTAGTTGTAACTGTACAGATCCGGTCTGGTGCATGACAAATATTCAGAAATAAAATATTATAATATAATAGCCTCAACTAACTATATGGTACTGCCATAGCAGACCTAATGCAAATATCATATACTGATTTTGGGCGTAAGTATAAAGCCGTTAGAGTTTGAAAGGGACCCCCAAATTTAGCTGGTCATTATGCCTATTTGTGACTGTACAGATCCGGTCTGGGGCAGGCCTCAACTAACCATATGGCACTGCCATAGCAGACCTAATGCAAATATCATATACGGATTTTGGGCGTAAGTATAAAGACATTTAAAGTAACTCAGGCAATTTCGTCCACTTTCTCAAACACAACGTTTATAAATTGTAACTTATTCTAATTGCTAATTGGATGAGGCCTCAAAATAAAACCTGCGTGAGGCCCAAACATTAAAGCCTGTATAGAGTCCCACCGTCCCAGATGTCCTTGGTATGTGTCTGATCTCAAGTTTGCAAGGGCCTCAAATGTTGCTGGCAGTTATACCTTTCATGACTGTTCATTCATGAAACCACGCACCGAATTATGTTTTAACTCAAAGCATACAAAATAATATTACAATATTATTTTGTATGCTTTGTACGCAAACCAATTGAGCATTGTCCTTCAACCAAAGAGGAGACTTGGGGGAAGAGGGTGTGGACAGGGACACGGCCCCACAATTTGTGGTTGGAACGGAATCATTGTATCCCCAATATTTCAGAAATATTTCATAAGTATCATCCACTGCCCATCAATAATGATCAATTTTGTTAAGATGACAACCTATAAATGCTGCCATTACAGTTGGCAAATCGGACAAATTTAAACAATGGAGAGGGGACACTCTGAAGTCCTAGACCACGACTAACAGCATTGAAAAATGAGCAATTTTTTGTAAAGATGACAGCTTAAAATTCTACCATTACAGCATGGACATTCCAAAAAATTTAACAATTGGGAAGGGACATTTATTGAAGTCTTACACCATGTCTTTCATCACTTATATTATGAGAAATTTTGCTGAGATGGCAGCTCAAGGTATGGGGGTGCCTCAAGTTTTTGTTTGGGGGGGCCTCAGGTACCCTAGCGCCGGCACTGCAGTGATGTCAGGTAGCAGCTTGCCATCCTATTGCGTGACACATTTAGGCCTACGTTCTTGGTTTGCCCAAGAGCTTAACTGTCGTCCTTATGATTGAAAAACTTAATTCATTGGGCCTATATACATTCTATCCCTATTATTTAAATAATCATCGTGAATCGATTAAACGCAGTCGCTATAGGATACGGAAGGAACAAACGATGACGATAACAATTAATTGTGAGAAGGTTGAGCAGGTAGAGGAGTTCTGCTATCTTTGGAGCCTGATCACAGAGGGTGCGAGATGCCACTTGTAAGAAAATCAGGAAATGGATAGGAACGGAGGCGTTCACAAGGAGAGAGCTGTTAAGGGGTGGGGGATGAGTAAAGACCTCAAGAAAAGACTTGTCAAGACGCTGATATGGAGTGTGACTCTGCATGGATCTGAAACATGGATGATGATTTTACAGATAAGACCATTTACTTCATAAGGCAATAAATTCTTTGCCGTGTTTATTTTTGGGCAGAGAGTAGTTGAGTATAATGGGTGCATTTCTATTCCTTTTTCCTCAGATTTTTATGTTTTTGTTTTCAGTCAAACAGGTTTCTTGCATTTTGCACATATTTTTAGGAAATGTGTTAGCCTGAATCGGTGTCATTCAGTCGCTAGCATGTCACTGTATACCCGCATGGAATTAGCAATTAACCCATTAGTACCCAGCGTCCCTTCTAACGGACGCTTAGAAAACACGTTGCCAAAACAAGGGGCAACTGTATAATATGGTCATCACTATTTTTTTAAATTAGTGGGTCAATTGACTATAGATTCCACTATTGCAGCGGTTCTCAACCTGTGGGTCGCGACCCCCACGGGGGTCGCCTTATGTGGGGGTCGCCTTACGGTTCGCCTGGACCCGTCAGAAGTTTCTTAAAGATGTGGATCTAATAACCATTTCAGTGTTATCTACCACACTATCGTAACTTAACATTATTTTGTACTTGCACTTTTGCCATGATTCTTTCGTTAGATTTCGGCAGCCAGGTTAATTTTGCCATTTTAATTTTCAAATGTAAATTCCACTTTAACCATTCTTCTAAAGAAACAATGGCTAGGAAATATTTACTTAAATCTCAAACCACATCTGTGAACACTGAAATCATGAGTAATTTTTAAAATGACTGCTTATAGTGCCACCGTTACAGTGTGCAAATTAAAAAATTTAACAATGGGAATGGGGACGCTTATTGAACCACGTCTGTGAGAACTAAAATCATGATTAATTTTGCCTAGATGACAGTTAAAAATGCTACAGTTACACTGTTACAGTGTGCAAATCCAAAAAATTCCAAACATGCAACTGAAGGTGGACATTCTGAAATCTTGAACCATGACTATCAGCATTGAAAAAATAGCAATTCTATTAAGATTTCAGCTACTACAGTGAGGAAATTCAAATATTTTAAACAATTGAGAGGGGAAATTTATTGAAGTCTTAAACCACAACTATCAGCACTGAAATGATGAGCAATTTCGATACAATGACAGTCTGAAATGCTACCATTGCATTGTGGAAATTTGAAAAAAGTTGCCAATGGCGCATTCTCTCCCCAAACCATTCCCACTGCTGGACTCATTCAAAAAGAACACGAATAAAGTTTCTTAAATTGATAGTCTCCAAAAACGAATCAACGTGGTGAAATAAGTGTTAAAAAGAAGAACTATAGGGCCTACTGACCAATTTTCAGAGTAACCTATAATTTTAATATGATTCTATGTTTGCAGCATGAAATAAGAAACAATAACATTTTATTTGTGATGACATATATATTTTCGGCCGAATCGATGAAACTCAACAAAAATAAACTGATGCACCATTCAGATACTAAACATCCTAACTATGCAAGAAAGCATGTCCAGTATTTTTAAGAACAAAGTTGATGACACCAAGAAGATACACTTCAGACAGAGGGCCAGTGGTGGCGCCAGGATTTTAGTTTGGGGGGGGGCTGAATCGTCGTGGAGGAAATTTCCATTTTCATCCGCCAAAATTTCTGACGACCTTTTTTAGGCATTCGGTCGAAATATCAGGGATGTATTTCATTTTTAGGGGACCTATGGCCCCCTTTGGCACCGCTACTGCAGAGGGCCTGGGAAGTTCTAACAGCAAAACATGGCAGCTGTTGAAGTTTCACAGTTGAATAGAATTATTATTAAAAACTTCATACTCAAATTCACACTGCCGAATAGGTAGCCTACATGTATAGCTTTTAGAGTCGAAAGACCAGGAAACATCCAACAATTGCCAAGAGCAGTTTTCGAATTATGAGAGTGAAAATGCGTAACAATGGACAATGCCAAAAATTGCAGTGGCGGGGGGGGAACTCAATCAATTTTGCTGTTGGGGGTCGTCACAACTTTCGAGATGCTACCAAGGGGTCGCCGCACCAAAAAGGTTGAGAACCGCTGCACTATTGTGATGGCCGGATTATATGAATTGGAAACATTTTATTGTTTGTGCAAATGTGTCTACTTCAGCATATCGAAAATCCTCGCTACCACTAGTAACAATATTTCTGTTTGGTACTGAACCAGGAGGAATTTAAAGAAACTGTTATTGCTGTTTATAGTAGCCATATGGGTCAGTATGCTGGCAGAATATTATCCCAATTGCCGCTAGTTTCCTAAGGAAATGTAACCGTCCACTATAATGGACATCGGGCACTAGCCCAGCGATGACGTTTGGAGACTTGCTATAGGAAACGTCATCGCTTGGCTAGTGCCCAACGATTGACTCCGTCACTGCATTACTTGTAATATGAAGTAAACATCAGCCTGATATTTATTCAGACTAGCGACTCACTATTTCGACAAGAATCTTGTAGGCTTTTGCACTTCTGACATAAGTTTGGGTTCGATGGTGCATACATGTAGCCTACTTGAGGAAACTGTACAGATCAATTTGCCTTGAAACCCATAGCAGTCAGGTGGAAAGAACTAGTAGGGCCTTCCTCTCCCAGACCGACCTCCCCCGACATAGGTTTTTGGTCATTTTCTGATTTCCCCTGTTTTGCACTTGGTTCAAGTTACGCCCACCCTGTATAGGATATAAACCTCTGTGTATAGTTTCTACTGCATGAACTTTTGGGATGGTGGACGAAGGTCGTGTGCATTGATAGTCACAGAGCCAGAAGAAAGTCATGTATGTTTTTCAAACTTTCATGTTCCTCCTCTACAATCAAGGCACGGGCGGTGTTGATAAGTAAGATCTGCACAATGCTTGTTACATGATATGAATCAGGCAATGGGATTTGTGATATCAAATCAGTCTACATGTTTGACATAACTTGGTATCTCTTACAAAGTTTACCTAGGCAGCGATAGTTTGACTTCAGGCAACAGATGTCTGTAAGTGTACACAAGCTAAGTGTCATGGCGTCCCACCCAGTACTCAAGTGCTGTGGCATACCACCCATCCAAGGTCAACGTGCTGTTGCAGTACTGTAAGCCTGAGGTACGATGCGATGGTTACAATAATTAGAAGGTACTATGATCACAAACTGTCATTGCAAGGATTGAGAAATGTGATGCAAACCTTTATCCTGGGAGCCACAGGTACTATCACAATGCATAAAAAACTCATGAATAAGCTGGTGCCCTGCATTTTGCATTAGATAAATGGAGATAATTAGCTCATATAGTAAATAGATGTTGCAAATCATCAAAAACATTCACCAACCATTGTATGAAATAAGAAGGAGGCTTGATTCTTCAATGGTAACCTAAGCACTGGGCTAGTGCCCGACGTCCGTTATAATAATAATACTAATAATAATAACTTCTTTTTAATGATTCAATCTGACACACCGCAGAATGATTACAGGTACAGGTTATACGAAATACGGCCCACTATAGCACGACACGCAGGTCGGCTTTACAGCAGTGGGTTCGGTAACTTAACACTAATGGCCTTAGTATGCATATAACGGACAGTATGGAAAGTACTCATATTGTAGCTTCTTCTTTTCGTTCTCTGCCCTTAGGCAGGTTCGAATGTTTGACGTCTCCATTCTTCTCTGTTCTGTGTTTTCTTTTTCAGCTTCTGATAACCATCTTTCATCATACAGTCCAACAGTCTTTGTCTTGGTCTGCCTCTCGTTCTTTTTCCATCCATTTTTCCCTCTATGACTGCTCATATCATACAGTCTCCTCTGAGTGTGTGCCCGATCCATCTTCTTTGTCTTTCTCTAATTGTGTGTATCATCGATCTCTTTTCTCCGACTCTTCTCAATACCTCCTCATTGCTGATATGGTCCCTCCAGCTGATTCTTTCTATCCTTCTCCATAGCCACATTTCAAATGCTTCAATTCTCTTGATGTCTTCCATTCGCATAGTCCAGCGGCTCCCAACCCGTGGCCCGCGGGCCAAAAGTGGCCCGCCGGGCCTACAAAAATGGCCCGCAGCATCTCAATGAATAAAGACAAATTTACAATTTGGACATGATAGAATATATAATTCTTTTCTGTTACAAATTATTTTATTTGGACGTTAATAAATCGCATCAAAATAGAATGTTTGATGCGATTTATTAACGTCCAAATATAATAGCATTCAATTTTGATTCAATTATAACAATTTTGCACGCCTTTAGTTAATTAAATTTTAGCCTTGTGGCCCCCTAATGTCCTTCAACTAAGAAAAAGTGGCCCTCGTGACCTCCAACTTAGAAAAAGTGGCCCGACAGTCAAAAAAGGTTGGGAACCACTGGCATAGTCCATATTGTAGCAGGAATCAATAAACAAGTTCCCAGCCATGTTACTAAAATTACAACTTAATATGTTGAGTTTTACAACTTTGAGCACTAATGGGTTAATTTCTGCATTGCATGGAAGCGAAGCTATGTAGGATTAAGTTTAAATGTTTATGTGTATATAATATGTAAATATATAATTATATATATATATTGTTGTAAGTCGCCACATAATTCTCGCTCGGAAGAGGTCCCCAGCGACCACAACATCAGTTGATTTTCAAACGGGTCTCTTTAATCTCTCAAAGCACAGTATTATATACAAATTCTTACATAACACCAATCCTCTTCCAGGATCCAACCAACCATAAGAAGGAATCCATGGACAGTTATTTAGTACAACAGTTAAGCAGCGGCAGACAGACATTCCACCATATACCAAGACTACCAGTCTACCGCCAAAACTAGCCTATAGCACTCCTCAGTTACCCTCAGGTGCAATAGCCCGCACATGGTCTCTCCTGACCATCCTCACTACAGGAATCAGATAGGCAGACAGACAGAGACACAGACCCAGACACAGAGAAGGAATAGGTAAGTGTAACAGTAACCTGTAACAATATTTATATATGTGTGTGTTTCCAAAGGCACTTTACATGGTGCCTTTCAATACATTGGACATGGTGATCACCTTTATTTTGTCAACTTGTTTTTGTTTTTTGCAGTTACTTGAATTAAGCTTTGTCAGTGAAGTTGTTCCTATGTCACATCACGATCCCGTGTTCTGTTCTGAGGATATTGTCATTGTCAAACTTAAGAAGAGGATTTGTTCAATAAACTATTAGCTTTGTTTCTTATTTTCATTGTTGCATGACTATCATTTTCAAGTATTAAGAGAGTAACTAACAGATGTTAATTAACGCAGGCTTAGTAAAGTCATATTTATGTTACTTCAGCATAATGATCTTAAACATCAGCTTATATCTTTGCATGCATAGGCCTATGTGTCCTGGGCACAACGTTAAACTGCATCCATATTCCGCCACTGGGAACCAACAACTTGCCTGTGCCCAGGGGCTTCAATCCCCCCTAAGCAACCAGGCGCAATCCATCTTCTTTTCCCCCCTTTTCTGAACCGGCCTTCCTTCCGCAATATAATGTAATCTAGCGCATGCCCTCCTCTAGTGTGAGAATGAAGGTTTGTTTGGAGAGGGACAAATGAGCATCCAGCAGACGATCGCCGAAGCATGTGCAGCGCCAAGAAGGGACCTGGTATGGGGAGGGAATGTGCCCCTCCCCACAAGAAATTTTTGCGATTTCCGCATTGCAATTTCAGCATTTTAAGCTGTCCTCTTTACAAAATTACTCTACTATTTCAGTGGAGGAATTGCTGCCAAAATTGGGCAGCCATATGTTTTGCGCCTCTGACCAGTGTGCGCTCGAGAGGCGTTAGCCTACATAAATTTTTAGAGCACAATGCAATACAATAAAATACAATGAAGGGCCTACATTGTAAGCCCACGTAATAATGATGTTGCTTCAAGTGTTCAAGGACCAAATTTGACTGTCTGAAATTTGAAAGATAACATTGGAGAGAAGCCATTTAGTTATGCAAAATAGTATTTGTATTAATATTATTTTTAAAATTTTTTAATATGATTGTATTATTTATTAAAATAGTAAAAACATAACTATAATCATGTATAAGGAAATTTTTATTATGGTATATTATAGCTGTTATAGCAGTTCATGTAATTCAAAAATGCAGATAGTAGCCTAAGTAAAAACTCAAAGTGCACATGTATAAAGTGTATACATTTTGCTAAAAACTATTAGGCGTACCATTTTGTCCAAATTTATATGGAAGGGAAGTATTTTCAGGGGAGATCTTCCTCCTAGTGATGCCTACATTGAACGCTGCCCTCCATGTCCGACCTTCCCCCCCCAACCGACGTGAATTTTGGCTGTCTTCTGATTCCCCCCTATTTTTCACTGGGCGCAAGCTGCGCCCGCCATGTATAGGGATAGAAGCCCCTGCCTGTGCCGATCCTAAGCCCGGACAAAGGAGGAAGGTTTGCCAGATGGGTGGCGATACGCTTGCAGTAAACAGAGGCGGATCCAGGATTTCTGGTTAGGGGGGGCGTAAATACTACCAATCCAATCCCGCGTATATATATATATATATATGAAATTAGATCACGCAAAACTATAATGATCCTTTTTTGCCCCTCCCCCTTTCTGCCCCCCAAATAAAAATAATATAGTCGCTGCCAATTTATCATACGATAATTAACATAGTAGGCTAATGATAGAAATTGAATACACTAATCTATATTATAATTCTGAAACACTTTCCATGTTTGTTTATTTGTTTGTTCGCTTTTGACTCTCCCCTGCAGAATAGGCTCGGAAATGAAACAGCGTCGGTTTAAAAAAATTATTGCAATCGATTCTTACCCAAATTATAAGGTCATCGCAACTATTTTCAGGTTTTAATTCCGTTTAAAACAAAAGTTATTAGCGTTTTAAGACAGATTTCATCAATAATAACGCTTCAGTAAAGAGTCTACAGCCCATGACGTCATACCCGCCGAGTAATAATTTGCGCAGCGCCCCGCAGCGGCGGGTCACCTTTGGCCTTTTGGGGAAGCGGGGTGGGGTGGAGGGTTGGCGAAAACCCGAAATCTAGCGGTCTACGATAAGTACCACAGTGGAGTAGTGTTTAAAACCCTATATTTCCCGGGCAACGCCGGGTAACACATTAAGACAGATTTCATCAGTAAATGATCACACTGTCGCTTTTAGTCAAGAGTCTACGCCGCATGACGTCATACCCGCCCAGTAATAATTTCCGTAGCGCCCCGCAGGGGCGGGTTACGTTTGGCTTTTTGAAGAAGCGGGGTGGTCTAGAGGGTTGGCGAAAACCCTAAATTTAGCGGTCAACGTTGGGTACCACAGTGGAGTAGTGTTTAAAACCCTAAATTTCCCGGGAAACGCCGGGTTACACATCTAGTATTTGTATAAAAATAGATTCAATAAGCAAGGGATGCGCCTCATCCATGGACCGCACGCCACTGAGCGTTAAGAGAATGATTATATGAGTAGGCCTAGTTCTATATCCTTGATTTGCTTTTGTCCATAATATCGGCAGATGAACGCTTTCGGCGGCTATAATCAGCACGACGAATTTCAAAATTATAATGATAATCATATGCCATCTTTTGAGATTTAGGCCTAAGATAGGCTTATGTCTTACCAACGGCAGTCGACTTATTCGCGAATGATAAAACTGCTTGTTTAAGCCGTTTTTACGGCGAACCACTCGACATATTTTTAAATTGACCAATTTCTATTTACGTAAATTTTGTCTGTACATGAACTTTGTGAATGGCGTCACGGCAAAAGTCATTGGTCACGTGGGCAACGTCTGCTAGCAACTCAGGTAAGTAGATAAGAGAGCTCCGGTAAGAGAGCTCCATTCTGCCGGTCCATGCAGCTACTTCAAACATCCTATTCCCAAATTGTAATTATATTAGTTTTAGGTCAGTTTAGTTTGAGAACATTTGCTGCAGGTTTAGGGGGGGCGTACGCCGGCTCCGCCCCCCTCTAAATCCGCGCCTGGTAAAAGACCAAGACGATTGAAATCCACAAAAACCACGACACAAGTGACAGAGCGACCCAGATGCTTCAAGGTGTCATGATGTGGAGCAGACAATGCAGGTCAGGACAGACCGGTGCAGAGTCGGGGTAGAGTGTGGGACACATACGGGCATTGACCCAGGTTGTCCTTCATGCTTCTTTCCCAATATTCTCTTTATTTAGACAAGGCGGTCTAGCTGCTCCAAGATGTTAATGGTATGGAGCAGACCTGCTGACCGGTCCTGTTGAAGCTGGGCAACATGACGCGAGACAGACTCAGACAGAGAGTGGCGTCGGACTCTTACGGGCATTAAGCCCAATGATATTGATGATAGGCATATGCTGGTGAAGTATTATCATCAAACATCCGTTGACAATCTGCATTTTAGAAGGCTTAATTGACAAATTTATCTACTAGGAAAATGTGGGGTAAAATCTTGTTTTATATGTACAGGGTGGGCCGTAAAAAAGTAATCCCCTACGGATATTTGTCAATATCTTGGCCAAAAATAAGAAATTTTCAAATGAAGTTTTATGGGCTTAAAGGTAATTCATATATGTTCAGTAGCCCAATTTCATCACAATATTTTAAACAGACCAAAAGTTATATGACTTTTAGTGAACTCACCCACTGTTTTTTGACAATCCAAAACTGTAATGCAACAAAGGGTAACAAAAAACCATTTTATTAAGTCACATCACAAATAATTGTTATCAAATGAACTTGATATTGGCAGATAATAATTATTGTTACTATTTAGAAGAGAAACATGTTCCAGCATAGCTGCATGTTAATGACTATGAAGTTGCAAATAAAGAAGTTTTCAGGTTGAAATTTTGCTATTAAAACAGTAAAATTGAAATTTATAAGATATTAAAATGTCCAAGACTTCAATGACAGACAAATGTGTATTCAGATACTTCATGAGCGACTTGGATCTTAAGCTATAATCACCACTTACTGTGATGAATAGTGAGAGCATAGAGAATTTACGAGAAGTTAAATTGAGAGTTAAGAAATTGCCGTTGATGAAAGGATATCGGCTCAACGTCAATAATTATTGTTCTGGTTTCATTGAGAAGAACCAATAGCCTCTTAATCTCCAGATTTTTACCCGATACATTATCAAGTGTGGGGGCTATGCCAAACAAATACAACAATCTGCGGCCAAAACCAAGAGTTTTAAAATGATTGATGGTCACATTGGAATTTATATGGGAAGACTTACCTCTCGAACACATCAACAAGGCCATCAGGAACTTTACACCAACTGAGAACAACTTCTGAACAAGTGTGAACACTGGTGGTGGACACATTGAACACAAGTTGTGAAGCAATATCAAGTTCATTTGATAACAATTACTTGGGATGTGACTTAGTAAAATCGATTTTTGTTGTCTCCGTTTTTGGATCGTTAAAAAATAATGGGTGGGCTCACTAAAAATCATATAACTTTTGTTCTATTTCAAATATGTCGATGAAATTTGGCTATTGTATGTAGATATGAGGTCTTGCACTGGCTTCCTTTCCCGCAGCGCATCTCATTTAGGATTGCATCTTTGGTGTGGCAATGCTTATTAGGCTGGGCAGTGCACCCTCTTATCTGTGTGAGCTTTGCCTCCCCTTTTCCACTTGCATAGGCCGCCGCGCACCGTGCTCTGCTGTCCATGGTGACTTAATGGTTCCTTTCACTTGCTCTGTAACAATGCAGAAGCATTCTCTGTGGTTGGTCCAACAACCTGGAATGGACTTCCCTTGACTATGCGACACCTCCCGAGCTCTTCTCAATTTCACAAACTGTTGAAGACTGTTTTTTTTCGCTTGATCTCGGCCGGGAGCGCCTCTGAGTAGGTACCTTGAAGGGGTGCTATATAAATTACGATTGATTGATTGATTGATTGATTGATTTATTTATATGAATTAGCTTTGAGCCTGTAAAACTTTCTTTGAAAAGTCTTATTTTGGGCCAAAATATTGGCAAAAAACGTAGGGGATTACCTTTTTATGGACCACCACCCTGTATATTCATTTAACCCTTTACCAGTTCATTAAACAAATTCTAAACCAGCCTGCGCCATTCAATCATTTTGGGGTGTACATACCTGACTGGTTCTTACTAAAATATTTTTTAAAAATTATTTGGTGTTGTTATTTGTAAGTCACACTTGTCTCTTACTACAATGGTAAAGAAATTTACTTGAAAATAATCGTAAGTAATGTTTTACTGCATGATAAACCTCAAAGAACAGACTGCCACGGCCCAAAGAGAAACTTCGCTATTTGGGAAAAAAATTGTGTCCAGCAGCGGCCAACACATTTCCAGATCAGGTTTCTGTACAATACTGTACAGTAATATGCCTAGTAATGGAAAAAATACTGTCGATTTATCATTGTTTGTGACAGTCACTGACTGCTATTTTGTTCCAACAACGAATCTTTTGGAACATGGTGGCTTTGAAGCCAGTATTGCAGCTGGCGGATTAGTTTCCTTGAACATAGTTTAAACCAAATCTTCCACAAAAGTAGCTCAAACTTGGGTCTAAAACAATGCCCGAAAACTCATTCAAACAATCTATTTGTGGTAATTCTTATTCATCAAATGAATCTTGAGCTAAAACTATTTTAGAAAACTGTTTTAGACCGACGCTGACATATCACCATCATCATGAAGCATGCCCTCCTGGGGCGTTGCATGATGTGGCAACAAACTCCCTCCAGAGAGCGCGATCTTCCGCCAACTCCATAGCCTCGCGTATGCTGATGTTCCGTAAATCTCTTGTGATACAGCCAAGGGGTCGAACATAAAGGACGTCCGCAATGAGGGGGGGAGGGAGGGGTCATTCAAATGCGGACAAACGCGGACATGGGGGGGAGGGGGGTTATGACAAGTGCGGACGTCCGCATATAAATTTGGTAAAAAATACTAAATATAGACCTATTTCAGTATAATCTGTGCCATTTTAAACACACTAATCACCAACTTCAGTCAGATAAATATTTAATGTTTCAGACTTCCCAAACTATACATTTAGGAATAATTTGCTCGTTGACAGACTTACTGGTAGTTTCTACTTCATGTTATGCCCCATGAAGTAGTACCATACACTGCTTGTTGTATATATATTATATATATACATACATAATATATACATATATATAGGCATTATTGGGGATCATGTTACAGTGCATGTCAACAGCCGTCTGCCCTGCCAGCCTGACCTAATTTCGTCCCGAGGGATGCATGATGAGCTTCTCTAACATAATCCAGATGCTAGCATTTAAGGTGTTTGTCATGCGGACGTCTTCAAATGGGGTGGGGGGTGAGGCTAGATGCGGACAAATGCGGACAAGGGGGGAGGGAGGGGTTCAAAGTTGGTCATTTTCTGCGGACGTCCTTTATGGACGACCTCCAAGTGTTTCTGGGTCTCCCTCGAGGTCTTGCCCACTGTAGCGGGATAGCCGCTGTAAGGGCCCGTCTGGTGTCGCTGTCCGAATGGAGCCTGGCCACATGTCGAAAGAGACTCAGCCGCTGCTTCCTCACCAATGAAGTCAGAGGTTGTTGATTTGTCCGCCGCCGCACTTCCTCGTTCGTGATGAAATCACTGCATTTTATGTTGCAGATCCTCCTAAGTGATCCAGGGCATCAACTTTCTTTTCTTCCTCCTTTGTCAGAGTCCAGGTTTCACTGCCATAGAGGAATATCGATAGTATACAATTACAACCGTTGTAGAGTCTGAGCTTGACCTCCAGCGACAATCGTGAGGACCACACATTCTTGTTGAGATCCATCATGGCCTGCCTGGTGGGGGCGCGGACATTTCCCCCCTGGACAAGATCCCCGGACAAAACCCCCCGGACAATTCCCCCTGATTTAGCCTAGGACATTAACCCCCGGACAATTCCCCCCTTTGCTTCCATTTAGGCAAAAATGCGTTTAATCCAACTTCTATTTAAATAACAATTATTTTGATCCATCCAGCTCCAATTTAAGCAAGAATATTTTCATCAATCCAGCTTCCATTTAAGCAAGAATATTTTCATCAATCCAGCTTCCATTTAAGCAAGAATATTTTCATCAATCCAGCTCCAATTTAGGCAAGAATATTTTCATCAATCCAGATTCCATTTAAGTGAAATTTATTTTTATCAATCCGGCTTCTATTTAGCAAGATATCTTTTCATCAATCCAAATTAGGACACTTAGGACCGCCGTTTTATAGTAATACCACTTACACGCAATATGTTCGACAGGGGGGGAATTGTCCTACCCTGGGGGGAATTGTCCGGTGGGGGTTTTGTCCGGGGGTTTTGTCCAGGGGGGAAATGTCCTACACTCGCCTGGTGAGAGCCATTCTGCGCCGGACATCATGTATGTTCCTTCCAGATTCATGAATCAGCGAGCCCAGGTACGTGAACTTCGGAACACACTCAACCACCTGGCCATCCACAACCAGGTTCCCTGGTGAGGGCAAGAAGTCGCTATGGGATTGGATCTTTGTTTTTTCCAATTGACCTCAAGGCCCAGCGGTGCCCCCTCTTGCAGGATGGTCAGTGCCGATTCCAGGATATCCACCAGTTCAGCCAGCACGGCAACATCGTCGGCAGCCGGGCAAAGTCAAGGTCGGAGAATGACTCATCACCAATGCTGAACCCATTTATCGCTCGATGCGTCGTTCGTTCCATCGCAACATCAAACATATCAGGCACCATTATGCAGCCCTGCCTCACACCAACATCAGTCTGAAAGTGTTCTCCAACCATCCCATTCACAGAGACGCAGCTGGTCGTGCCAGTGTGTAGTGCAGCTCTCAGCCTTATAAATTTCTCTTGTATCCCAAGCACCTTTAAGATTTTCCACAGTGCTGGTCTGTAGACAGAGTCAAATGCGGTTAAGGTCCACGTAATGCTGCATACATCGGTTTCCGATACTCCCGCCTTCTTTGAGCTATCAGATTCAGTGTCAATATTCTGTCGATCGTCGAACTGCCCGTAGTAAATCCACTCTGCTACTTCCTTTTCTCGTGCAGCACCTTCACTAACCGATCCATCAGGAGGCGAACAAACACCTTACCCGGAACTGGCAGCAGTGAAATACCTCTATAGTTACCGGGTGTAGGACATTAGCCCCCGGACAAAAGCCCCCCGGACATAAGCCCCCCGGACATTAGCCCCCGGACAAAAGCCCCCCGATTTTACCTAGGACATTAGCCCCCCGGACAAAAGCCCCCCGTTTGTGCAAATCATAGAATAGTGCACGCTGTAACTGAGTACTTGTCACATGCAAACGATAAGTTCTTTGTGTCATTTAGGTCCTAATTGTGTCAGTAGGCCTTAGCTTACAGACTTAGAATTGAAATGAATGAATGGGAATCCTATAAGGCCTATACAGTCTATTTGTTTAGTGTCCTACAATAAAGATTTGTTAACGTCAGTTAGGCTACGTCTCAGCTTCGTAGACTAATTGGCGTCGTTTCAATTCAAAATTGGATTCAATACATTAGAGAAATAAACGAATGGGAATCGTATACAGTAAGTAGGCCTACTTCAGTGGCGTAGCCAGGAATTTTTCATGGGGGGGGTTTATGGCCGGAAACCCTGTTTTTTGCTATTTTTTCTTACTTAAATGGAAAAATAACCTTTAAAAAAAATCCCGGAGCCAATGGGGGGGTGTTTTAACCTCCGAAACCCCCCCTTGCCTACGCCACTGGCCTACTTGTTAGTGTTAGTTTTGGCTACAGCGAAGGTTTGCTAAAGTCAGTTAGGCATAAAACTTTTATATAGATTTCACAAACTTTGGACTTACAATTTTTGACGTTTATGAGAGACTTTACACAATGAGTTGTTCGTGTCGTTCTACAATTAATGCCTTTAGATGTTTTATAATATGCATAATAATCCTTCAATTAACTTTGCATATTTTTACAGTGTTGAACTAATGTGCAATGTAGGCTTATAGATATTCGCTTAACTTAGGCCTATTGTTACATTTTGTGCATCATTTTTAGGTAATGATATAATAGACTGGGGGGGCTAATGTCCTACTACGGGGGGGCTTTTGTCCGGGGGCTAATGTCCGGGGGGCTTATGTCCGGGGGGCTTTTGTCCGGGGGCTAATGTCCGTTCCCCATAGTTACCACACTCAGTTCGGTGAAGTCAACCTGCGCGTGCCTCCCCTCCCATCTTTAACATCTCAGCAGTGATGTTACAACAGCCCGGGGCTTTGTTGCACTTCATTTTGTTTATGGCCAACCAAACTTCCAGCACCTGTGGGCACTCCACGTTGACTCTCACGTCACCGTCTCCAGCCTCCTCCGCAGCTCGGTCCAGCTCCTCTGAGTGAGCGAGCGGTGAGGGTCGGGAGAGCTGTCCACTGAAATACTCCGCCCATCGCTTCAATTGTGCAGACTTATCCATAAGTGGACACCTATTTGCGTCCTTGACTGGCATCACGGTCGCTGGAAGTTTTCCACGCAGTTTTCTAACAAAGCCTTAGGCATCATGGTGTTTATGTTCATTGAAATATTTTTCGGCCTGTTCAGCAATGCCATCAACCCACCTTCTCTTGTCATACGCAGAGCATTTCTTCGTGGCGCATTCAAGGATCGATAGAGAGGAGATCACCTTTCAGTCTGGCCTGTCTTCGATGATCACAAGCGTTTCCTCCGTGATCTGTTCTTTCTTGGTGTTTTTCTTCACGCCCATCACCTAACCCGCAACCTTGTTTATTGCAGATTTCAGGCTCTGCCATTCACTTTCCACACCACAGTTCTTCGAACCAGCCTCGCCCAGAGCTGCAGCCATCCGCATCTGGTACTCCAAGGAAACAGCAGGTTGCTCCAGCTTACCAATATCATATCGTTTGCTAGAAGCTCCGATCCTCCGATGACACCTTACGTGAAACCGCAGCGTTGCTATCACTGGTCTGTGGTCAGAGTGGAACTCACATGAGCGATAAACCCTGCAATAGACAAGAGCTCTCCACCTTGTACTCGGAAGTATGTGATCAATCTCTTTCTTCATAACTCCATCATTCGAGTACCATGACCACGTGGCCAGATTGAGACCACGAATATCACAGTCAGAGTGCAACGACCGCGCAGATTCTGTTGGAATGGCCGCTGATGTAGTTGGCAGGTCTGGGAGTTTTCGTTTGATCAATTTTCGTTTACTTTTAGTTTTGATTGCTGCATATTTCGTTTTAGTTTTCGCTGTCGGCGTATTTTAGTTTCAGTTATCATTTTCGTTAACGAAAACGTTTCATTTTCGTTAATTACCATTTTCGTTTTCGTTAACGAAAACAACACTAGTGACGCCGCCATCTGTAAACACGACTCGCTCGTAGGCTACGTATACACGTCGCCGCAGTTACGTGCACACGATCGTTCTGGGCTAGTCGTACCGCGATGTACGCGCAAGGCTATCTTCTGACTGCACCTGTGGCGGCCGGCAAGAGACAGGGCGGCGGTCTCTGTGTCATTGAGGCCTTCGGACCTGCCTACTACGATGAGGCTCCCAGAAAGCCAACTACATCAGCGGCCATTCCAACAGAATCTGCGCGGTCGTTGCACTCTGACTGTGATATTCGTGGTCTCAATCTGGCCACGTGGAACGTACGTTCGCTGGGTAACAAGTTCCTTGACGTCGCTAATACTATCGTCGCCCAAGACCTTGACATTTTCGTTGTGACTGAATCTTGGCTTTCTTCTTCATCCTGTGCGTAGAGTGGCGCCACCGGGATATTTGTTCTTTGACATGCCGCGTGCGACAGATGAGGGACAGGAGACACCGATTCAGAATCATAGAGGTATCGTTGTTTATTTCAAAGACATTCACAAGGTTAAGATCGCTGCCCTACCATTTAAGCCAATCACTTTCGAGGCTCTGTGTCCATCGTTTGCTACTGCCTGTGGTCCTCTGACGCTAATTGCCATCTACCACCCTGGTTCCTCTCCTCCGTCAACTGCATTCCATGCTGAGTTTGCATCTTTACTGGAGATTTTCGCGACGTGCAACAGTCAACTAGTTATAGCAGGTGATCTAAACATCCATCTCGAGGACCCGAGTTCACCTGACACTATCCGTTTCAACGACCAAATCCAGCAATTCGGTTTGGCTCCGCACGTTTCAGAACCAACTCATGACTTGGGAGGCTGGCTGGACGTCGTCATCACCCGTGATGACTGTGTCATCCGAGATATGAGGGTGGAGCCGCCGTTTCTTTCTGATCATGGTCTTCTGCTCTTCACTACTCCTCACCTTCATGCGCAGCCAATCTATGCTATCAGGTCAATGCGAGGTTGGCGTAATCTGGACCGTGAGGCCTTCAAAGCTGGCCTATTGAATGGTCCTCTCTATAAAGACATATCGTCAATGGAAGGCCTTCATCCGAAGAACTCTTCACCATATACGAGTCATCAATGTGTGCACTAATCGATGATCTCCTCCCACTCAGAACAGTGAAGACCCACAAAAGACCTCTCACTCCATGGTTTGGTGGAGATTGTCGTAATCATCGTCGGGAGGTGAGACGTCTCTAGCGACGCTCTCGGCGAACGCGAAGAGCTGAGAACCGTGTGGACTTTATCAAGCACTTGCGGCATATGCGTACAGTGTATAGAGAAAAAGATATGCACTATTGGGAGAAGCTGATTGAGAAAGACTCTAACAACCCTCGACGTCTCTGGGCATCTATCTCGAGCGTCCTAGGTCGTTCAACTTCTGGGAAAAGCCCCATTGAACCATCATTTACAGCTACGGCTTACCTGGAATTTATGGAGCACAAGATCGATGCAGTCCAACGTTCAACTGAAGGCACGATACCACCGACTTTCCCTTCAACTGACTGCAGGATGTCTCAACTGAAGCCATTTTCTACAGAAGACCTTTGCCAGTTGTTGCTGTCCTCGCCATCGAAGTCGTGTGAACTTGACCTGCTGCCTTCATTTCTCATCAAGGAATTCGTGGATGATCTTCTGCCGTTTTTGTTGTTACTTTATAATACTGCATTGGGGGATGGGGTCCTTCCTTCTTCTCAGAAGCGGGCTATAGTTTTGCCTTCGCTTAAGCGTAGTGGTCTTGATATAAATGACATGGCCAATTATCGACCGATTTCTAATCTATCTTTCTTGTCAAAGATAGTCGAGAAATATGTATCGTTGCAGCTTATTAGTTACCTTGAAGCAACCTCCCTTCTGCCCAAGCAACAGTCAGGCTTCAGAAAATTTAATTCCACTGAATCTGTTTTAACACGCATTTTAGTTGACATGTATGCTGCTGTTGACCAGGGGCATGTAGCACTCCTTGCTTTATTTGACGTGAGTGCGGCATTTGACACCATCGACCGTGACATTCTTCTTGAGCGCCTTGAAACGTCGTTTGCTGTCATTAGCCGCCCACTGCCCAATCAGGTTGCGGGCTTTTCCTTCTGGGCGCAGCCAGTCTGTGGTTTTTGGTTCCACCCGATCTGACAGGTCCAGGGTCTATTTTGGTCTTCCACAGGGTTCCATTTTAGGGCCTTTGCTTTACATTTTGTATACCTCTGACCTAAATAAGATTCTCTCTTCTGTGGGGGTTGCTGCACATCAATATGCTGATGACACTCAGGCATACGTTCAGGGTCCAGCTTTAGAGGCTATCTCACTAGTGGACAAAAATTCTCATGACGTCGGAAACGATTGGTGCCTGGATGTCATCCAACCGCCTCAGGTTAAATCCTGGAAAAACACAATTTATTTTGGTTGGAAGTCGCGTGCAAGTTTCTAAAATTGATACGCAAGATCTGCAACATTGCTTTCCTGGCATGACTTTTTCTACCACTGTGCGTGATTTGGGTGTGACCTTGGACCAGGACTTGTCCCTTTCTGATCACGTGAGATATGTATGTCGCACTTGCTTTTACCAGCTTCGTCAGATTCACTCGGTGCGTCGCTCGCTTACAACCAAAGCCACTCTGATGCATGCATTTGCACGAGAGTTGACTATGGTAGTGCCATCTATGCGGGCTTAACCCTTTCACGCACTAATAAGTTACAATCTGTCCTTAATGCTGCAGCTCGCCTGATTGGCGGCATACCAAAGTTTGGGCATATATCAAGTTTTATACGGGAAGAACTGCACTGGTTGTTTGTTTGTATGTGCACTTGTTATAGCGCCCCTTCAAGCTCTTTCTACTCAGAGGCGCTCCCGAATGCAGAGCGGACACTGCATCGGAGTTTCACGCCGAAGCGCTGAGCAATTGTGAGTGAAGGACTTGCCCAAGGTCCTTACGCGGCGAGGTGGATTCGAACCTCGAACCTTCCGGCTTCGAGGCGACGACGCCACCACTATACCACCGCGCCTATGCAAAAACGTATTGAGTTTAAGATTCTAATGTTCATGCGTAATTGCCTACCAGGTCAAGCTCCGACCTATCTTGTGGAACTCTGTGTACCTGTGCTATCCATTCCAGGCCGTAGATTCCTTCGCTCTGCTACGAATGGTGAGCTGGTTGTCCCTGTGGCTCGATCTTCCATAGTTAGGCGCCGGCCAGTATACTCGGGTCAAACGGGTAAGAGGTTAATGAGCAAACATGTTAGCAATGTTTTTATGTTTGTTTGTGGCTTTTTGGTGTTTGTTTGTTTGTGGCTTTATGCGGCAGAGAGCCGCTGGGGTAAATTTAATATTGTCTTTAAACTTAACTTACACAATGGGGCATGTGGGTATGTTCGTTGCCTTGCAGCCAAAGGGTTGCAGGTTCGAATCCACCTCAAGTCGCAGCGTTGGGACCTTTGGCAAGTCCTTCACTCGCAATTGCTCAGCGCTTCGGCGTGAAATTCCGATGCAGCGTCTGCTCTGCAGACTCAGATTTACATTTCAGTGTGGCCTTGCGCGCGTTACAACTTTATATATCAGTCTTTTATTCACCAAATGATGGTAGCACAATCAATAAGACAACGAAGAAATACAGCATTCACGGGACAGTATATCTGCCTGCATAGTACTAAAGACAGAAAGCAGACTAAGAATTTTAGTGATATGAGGCAAAGAAGCAACAGTAAATTAGTACTTTTGTTTATAGTAAAGGTTTTTAGTCTGTTTAAGTAAACATTAAAAAAATTAAAACTGATGAGTGCACTGAGACGAAGAGGAGTCGACTGGAAGGACAGAAGGCTCATAGAAAACCTTTACATGAACCAGATAGTAAAGCCTTAAGATTTGCTGACGATCAAGCAATGTTGGCGACGACACAGGAAGGACTACAGAAGATGATGGACAAATTAAATCTGACCTCAAGGAAATACAATATGAAAATAAACATTGGAAAGACAAAGAGTATGAGGATAAGCCGAGAAGAGGAGGAAGTAACAGAGAAAATAAAAATCAACGAGGAGGAGGTGGAACAGATCAAGAGCTTCTGCTACTTGGGAAGCATGATAACAACAGATCGATGCAAGGTGCCAAAGCGATATGAAACGAAGAATAGCACTGGGAAAGGAGGCATTCACGAAAAGAGGAGAATTGTTGAGAGGAGGATTGAAAAAAGGCTTAAAGAAAAGACTGGTCAAAACACTGGTGTGGTACTGTATGGGTCGGAGACCTGGACCATCAAGAAGGAGGATATTAAGAAATCAGAGGCTTTCGAGATGTGGATTTGGAGAAGGATGGAGAAGGTGAGCTGGACGTAGCATATAACGAACGAGGAGGTGCTACAAATGGTTGGGGAAAAGCGATCGCTAATAACAACAATAAGAGAAAGACAAAAGAACTGGGTTGGGCACGTATTAAGAGGAGACTCCCTCCTGAGGGAAATCATAGAGGGGAGAATGGAGGGAAAGAGAGGGAGAGGAAGACCGCGGCAGATGATGCTGGGATGGATGATGGCCAACGGATACAGCAAACTGAAGGAAAAGGCACAGCACAGAGAGGAGTGGCGTCATTGGAGGTTGGAACCTGCCGAAGGGCAGAGAACCTAAAGAAAAAGAAGAAGTAAACATTAATCAAACAATATAAGCTTGGTTGCTCAACAATTGAAGTTCAAATCAAGTAGGCCTAAAGCAAATGGCTTATAAATTCCTTCCTCAAACATTAAAGCACTATTAAAGTCTGTACAAATGCAAATTGCTTACACTTTTGTAGCCTACATTTGAGGGAAATGTTCGAGGGAATTGTCCCATTGAAAAGCTCTGGTGGAATCCAGAGAGGAAACTACGGGGAGTGGTCCTGGGAAATGTCCATGGGATCTGTCTGGATCAGAAAATGGATGTTGCTGATCGAGTATTGTACAACTGACAGTAGACTACTCAGTTTGATATACCAAAAGAAATTGATATTTTACTGAATGCTGCACCTTTTCAAACTTCACAGGACTACTACAGTGTTTAACGCACTGCGAACCCATAATGAGAAATTTTAGAATGTTACCATCATATTATGCAAATAAAAAAATTAAATCATGGAGAGGCGACATTTTATGATATCCTAAACCACGTTTCTGAGCATTAATTAGGCCTAACGAGCAATTTTGTGAAGATGGCAGCTTTAAGAGGTACAATTACAGCGTGCAAATCAAAAAAGGGGAAATTTTCATGACTTTATTGTTCAGAGACAGCTAGCAAACAAGAGCCTAAAACATGCGCTCTAGTCGATGACAACAGCTAAAAATGCGTTGGTTTCTGAGACTTCGCCCAAGACCCCGCTGGGGGAGCTCACGACGCTCCCCCCATACCCTCTAGTCGCTATGGGCTTCGTGCCTTCGGCACTCGCAGCTTCGCGCCTTTGACGATTGCAATATAGACAAAAAGTTTCTGTTATGGGGGAATGCTTCCACCTCTCAGGGGGTCATAGTAGGCCCTGGTGGTATGCACAACAAGAATATTTAACAAGCACTCAAACACTTAAGGCGTGTAAGAGAAACATGAGGCAAAACTGACAACAACAACATTGTTGTGTGAAAGGCTTTTCTGGATAAAACTCAATCTTCTGGATAACCAGCATTCTGTAATATTATTTTCATGCATGAAGTGCAGTACAGATGCAGCACTACTATGGGAGACTTTCAAAAATTTACATACTGCAGAGCTGTGAGTGTAGCCTACTCTAAAGAGTTCAGCTCACTTTCGGTAGGACTCACAGCTTCCATTCCATAAAGGAGAAATGGTTTACAGTGGGCACAGGCCCGCATTAAGGTAGGTGCTAAGGGTGCTGCAGCACCCGGGCCCGCAGGTTTAGGGGCCCGCAATTTCGGAAATGATGAATTTTCCTAGCAAGAATACTGCAACAATAATAAATAGTCTACGAAGTTATCGTTGTCGAAATTTTGACAAAGTTTTCCCACATCCGATTTATTATGTCTAGCTTATGAATCGCAGGAATTTATTGTTATTGTAAATTTATCTTTGGGAATAGGGCCGGATTAAGAAATGTGGGTCCCTGTTCGGGAATTTTTGCGGATCTGCGTAGGCCTACAAAAGTTTGATGACCTTTTTTTATTCGTTTGGTTAAAATTTGCTAAAATCTAAAAATTATCGAAAATTTCCCCCCGCATTTGTGGGGCCCCTAAAGTGTGGGCCCCTGTTCGGCCGTACATGTTGAACATGCCTTAATCCGACCCTGTCTGGGAAGTATCAACAGTGATCTTAAATTAGGACATGCGGGTCAATCATTTTGACCGTCTTCTTTAAAATAACAAGAGAAAAAACTTTAGAAGACACGCTATTGGATAACTCTTAATTTCTTACACTTAGGCCTATTATAGCTTATCATCTTATTCTCTAGTTTTCTGCCTCCTATGCTGGCTGAAATGTCCGATGCCTCTTCCTCAAACTTTCCATAGGCCTATCCATTTGCTATTATCCTTAAATGTAAATGTAATCGCATATTTATATAGCGGCTGTGTTATGGCTTCGACCCTGAGGGTGAGATCCTTCACCACCGCTACTCCACGTTTATTTTGCGACCGAGCCACCCGCAGTAAAGATCCGAGAAATTAATCTCTGATACCGACTTAACCTGTCGTGGACCTCCTCTTGTTCGCTTCCCGTCATTTTTCTTTCATGACAGTTCGTCGCAGTGAGTCTGCCCTCAGCCTGTGTCCTACCCACTTCCTTTGCCTCGATCTCTTTCACTGTGTAGGCCTACTCTTCTCCGATAATTCCTAGACCTAGATAATTGATGTAAGAAGATCACGACGCTCTAAAGAGCGGTTTTCCCAGATAGGCTATTATTGAAGTCTGCGAAGGAAATATGAGGATATATTTTATTAGACCTGAAAATAGGAAGAAAGAACTTATAAATTTAAATTTAAGAATTACGATAAACTGAAAAGAAAAGAGAAAGCAGGAATCCAGAGAAACGGATGATAAAACATTGATATGGAGTGCACATGGTGTTGTTTGAATGTGAGACATGAACCATGAGAGCAAGCAATATCATCATAAGAAGACTGGAGGCCTTCGAAATGCATGTGGACGTGGGGAACAATGAAGATAGTTAACTGAATGGAACATAAGAATAGGGCTTATAAATATAAATAACAATTGAATAATCTAGTCGTTCATTCCTTCTGTCACGTATTGTATACCTATATCTAGGCCTACTAGTGTAGGAAGCTTTTCCTTAGAAACAATTACACGCGTACCAAAGGAAAAGTATCCATTGGCTGTAGGCTATAGTGTATACAGTATACTCATAATGAAACACGGTATAATTACATGTATATGCGCCTCCATGGTAGACCCTGCAGTGGCTAACAGAAGACTGAGAGGAGGGCCCGCAAGGTTACCACAGCACCCGGGCCCGCACTAGCCTTAATGCGGCCCTGTGGGCAGCTACTAAATGCAACAAAACTGGCTCACCGAATTTGTAGCATTTGCTATACAATTAATTAAATGGCCTGTAAAACTTCACACGCATTTCATGCAGACTAATTTTAAATGACTTGGCTGCAGTCAGAAAACAGCCCAAATATTTTAACTTGTCAACAAAACTGATCTCTACTCCATTGACCTTAATGCACTTACATGTATTAGGGAACCGTGTTCCAATTCTTATAACTTGAGATTTGGCTACATTAAGCTTCATATCAATACCTTTTAACTCGGCAAAGCAAATATCAACCATTGATTGGAGGTCACACAGCGATGCTGAAATTAAGATGAGATCATTCTGCGTACATGACACATCCCAAGTAAGTATCACCATTTCTACACCCATGACTAGATCTACCTAATTTTTCAATAATGTCATTCACATAGACAGTAAACAGCACCGGGGATAGAACACCACCCTGCCAAACCCCACACGTTAGGGTTATCATCTCTGATAGTTGTCCCATTTCACAAATGCTGCACTCAGACTATACCAAGTTATAAGTGTGGTCAACATTTCCCGGGGAACCTGTCTGTCTTATTGAACAGAGTATTGAACAAAGTATTGAGCTTATTGAACAGAGTAAAGTGATTCACTTTATCAAAAGCTTTTGACATGTCCAGTGCACATAAGTTGACAGTGGACCCATGACTTGTAAAGTAGTCAACAACTGCTCTGATTGCAAGGATTGCATGTGAACATCCTAACCCCTTTTTGAATACAAACTGCAAATCAGACGTGCAAAAATAGCTGCCATAGTGCTCAAGCATACACATTTAGAAAAGTTTAGATAAATTTGAGTTTAACGTGATGCCACGATAGTTATCACTATTGCCTTTTTCTACGTTAGGCCCCTTTCCCAAGGGTATGATTATGCCTGGACTAATGCATTTATTTATTTATTTAATAATAATAATACAGGGTGGCCCAGCATAAATGTCCCGACTTTGCACGCATATAACTTCGCCAATATTTAACATTTATTTATATTCAATGCATCAAATTAAAGGTACTTCACTCTAGTATTAGCTCTAAAAAAGTCGAACTGGTACTAGTTTAGGTTTTAATTATATGTTCGGAACAGCGCTAGCCACCATATTTTGCTGTAATTTGTGACGCAATCTGACGACGTTGACAGACGATGATCGCGTTTCGATCTTAATTTTGCGAACTGATAAGGGATTTAATTCGTTTGAAGTGATTAACGAATTTTCTAACAAAGAATGGAATAAACAATAATTTATATCTTGAATTATCTGCTAGCTACGGAAAAATTGATAAAACAGAACTTTCTACTCGCAAACCATGGGAATCGGTGCGCACGGCGCTCACATCCGCTAACATTGCTCGTGTGTCAGAGTAAATTTGCAGTCAACCAGCAGGCCCTACATGCAAATCTTACAGAGACAATCAGCGCAAAACAACCAGTCTTAGAAGCACTGCAAAACGTATTGGAAAAGTTGATATAGGCCTAAAGTTAAAGTAATTCCGTCGACGAGAAGTCCAACGAGCTTTCCAACTCTTATGCAAAGAAATGGCTGGTATCGTGCAAGCGTCTGAGGCAGCGCATGGCAGTGCACGGCTGTTGGTAAAATTTAAAGGACTTCGTTTTGCGATGTGAAGATAGCCTATTCATGGTAGGGACCATACAAACACCCAAAATGATCGTGTATACGCGCGTTTTAGTAAAAAAAACGATAGAATTTCCCGGAAAATGGCGTCATATTGCGTCAGTAATGACAAAAAATAGTAGCTAGCGCTGTTCCAAGTATATAATTAAAACCAAAACTAGTATCAGTTCGATATTTGTAGAGCGAATACTAGAGTGAAATACCTTTAATTTGATGCATTAAGTATAAATAAATGTTAAAAACTAGCGAAGTTATAAGCGTGCAAAGTCGGGACATTTATGCTGGGCCACCCTGTACACAATGAGTTGTTCGCGTCGTTCTACAATCAATGCCTTTAAATGTTTTATAATAATAAACACTCAATTAACTTAGCATATTCTTAGGCCTACAATGTGCCCATAATCGCTTAGCTTAGGCTTATGGGGGGGTCCGTAGCTCCGTGGAGAGAGCGCTGGTTGATTAACTGAGAGTCATCGCGACCCGGGTTCAAGCCTCGCTCAGGGCAAAAATTTATTTGAATTTTCTGTTAGCTGCCAGTGGCGCTTTCTGTTGTGTTGTTTGCCTCGGGTCTGTTGAAAATAAGATCGCACTTCCCACTCCTGGCTTGGCCGACCAGGAGCGTTCCAGCACTTAGGCCATTAGTGTTAAGTTACCGAGCCTGTTGTAGCCGACCTGCGTGTCGTGCGAAGCTTGCCGTATTTCGTATAACTTGTACCTGTAATCGTTCTGCGGTTTGTCAGATTGAATTCCAATAAACGAATATTATTATTATTGCTACATTTTGTGCATCGCTTTTAGGCAATGATATCATAGATTGGGGGGCTAATGTCCGAGGTGATAATGTTTTGGGGCTTTTTGTCCGGCGGGCTTTTGTCCGGGTGCTAATGTCCGTTCACCGAATTTCCAGGTTGGTTAAAAATTCATCATATCGTTCTTCGAATTCCAGGGCGAAGAACCCTATGGCAAGTGATGGTGGGTGTAATACATTTGTACAGTCTAACGGTTTAATTCTTCTAATTGCCTGGACAACTTGTACAACTTGTATAACTTGTAGGCCTACCTGTAATCGTTCTGCGGTCTGTCAGATTGAATTCCAATAAACGAATATTATTATTATTGTTACATTTTGTGCATCGCTTTTAGGTAATGATATCATAGATTGGGGGGGGGGCTAATGTCCGGGGTGATAATGTCTGGGGGCTTTTTGTCCGGGGGGCTAATGTCCGTTCAGTAGTGCTGGTCTTAGAGATTTTCCCGTCAAAACCTAGTGCTGGTCTTAGAGACGACCAATAGGAAGGCTCCAAATTGTCACGTGACCTCATTATGTTAATTAGTCACGCGCCTAATTAATATTCATGTGGTGACGTCATATTCCAGAACTTTCTGGACCATCTTAAAGATACCAGTTTTGAGAGAAATGGTGAGTTGTGTGCAGTGGCGTAGCCAGGAATTTTTCATGGGGGGGTTTTATGGCCGGAAACCCTGTTTTTTGCTATTTTTTCTTACTTAAATGGAAAAATAACCTTAAAAAATCTTTTTTTCGGAGCCAATGGGGGGGTTTAACCCCCAAAACCCCCCTTGCCTACGCCACTGGTTGTGTGAGGGCATCTTTGAACACTTTGAAGTGCGAGTCAGCAGGGCCGGATTAAGAAATGTGGGGCCCTGTCCGGGACATTTTTTGCAGAATTCTGATTACCATTTTTAGGTGTTTGGTCGATATTTCTGTAGAATTTAGGCTACCGGTTTTTCCCTGCCCAACAAAAAAAGCTGACGACCTTTTTTAGTCGTTTGGTCGAATTTGGCTCAAAATATTTTTAAAAATTCTGAAAAAAGTTTTCCTCGCATGTGTGGGGGCCCCATAAGGTGTGGGGGTTCCTGTTCGTCCGAACATGTTGAACATGCCTTAAACCGGATCTGCCGAGTCAGACAATCGATGTGCTAGTTGACCCATGGACATGGTAGATCTGATTGTTTTTAATTTGCCATAGAGGTTTAAAACTGATTATTGGTTTCGAATACACTCTGTGGTCCAACTTTTCCTCGACATTGCCTTTCATTCTAAGGTCTTCGTCTCGTATTGCATTTAATCCGTTCTGTTTAGGCTATTATTCTTATTAATCGCCGCTGTCACAAAATAGAGTATCCCCTGAAAGCTATCCGGGGATGAATTAATCTATTAGCCGGATGGATTTAACCGGTCTAGACTATCCGGGGTGTTCTTAAGTGCTTTAAATGTTCTAACTTCTAAGTGCCTTAAAACCAAAGCAAAACAAGTTATCTAGTAGGACAAACATTCCTGTTAGTGTCATTGTTCAAAACAAAGCAGATGAAAATTAATTTGCAAAAATAAATACACGCGGAAGTGACTTTTTCGACTTTTCTTCGTTTGGGGGATACGATTAATACGTAGTGGGGGGTTGTGCTGGTCTTAGAGATTTTCTCGTCAAAACCTAGTGCTGGTCTTAGAGACGACCAATAGGAAGACTCCAAATTGCCACGTGACCTCATTATGTTGATTAGTGACGCGCCTAATTAATATTCATGCGGTGACGTCATATTCCAGAACTTTCTGGACCATTCTAGAAAGGTTATTTTTTTCCCGTATGTTTGTCCGTCTGCCTGTCTGTGTGCATACATAGATGATTAAGCGTTCGTTATAGGTGTGCCCTCGGGTAATGGCTTTATTATGCACGATAAGAATCTCTACGGCGCCGGAGCGCAGACGAATTTAAAAAACTAAACGGTGCAGGGTAGGATAAAATAAAAAAAACTTCTGAAAACTCCAATATGTTCTACCTAGAAAAAACGCAATATTTTCCAATTTTACATTTTAATGCGTACATGGAGGAAGTTTGTTAGATGGCGACATTTGTTGCAATTACTTTATTAAAAGACGATACTTGTATCTTTAAGAATTATTTGTTATCCAAGCTTTGCGAGTGATACACGCTTTGCGCAAATATGTGTCCATCGAATGTTGAATGTGAAATGGATGTGTTTGGCAACTACAAGTGCGAATGCGCCATTTGTGGAATTGATGAGTGCACGGAGGACGAGAAATCTACAAAATATCGCCTCATGAGACTGAAAATGGAGAATGAAAAACTCAAAAAGCAGTTACTTGCGTAACACTTGCAAAAATAAACAAGTGGAAGCACTGCTACTTCCATGCACACATGTAAATATGTGTGATCCATGTGCAGATGAAGCAAAAGAATGTCCTCTATGCAAAGAACGCATATTGGGCACAGTCAGAATATATCTTGTATAAAAGTTTATTACAACATTTCAAGGAGTCACTTTTCATTATGGATCCAACTTGGCAACATCCGTTCTCGGCTATTGTCAGCGGACCTTCTGTATGTGGAAAGACACAATTCACGCTACGATTTATTGATCATTTACATTATATGGTCAAACCGCAGATAGAAAATTTTTCTGGTGTTACGGAATATAGGCCTACCAAGAAATTTTCGACAAATATTCGCAAATACAATTTCACGAAGGATTACCTGACTTGAATATTTTCGATGGTAAGCAGAAAACGCTTCTGATATTGGACGACCTCATGAGCGAGACTGATGACCGCGTTACCAAATTATTTACAAAGATCAGCCACCACAGGAACGTTTCGATACTGTACCTGACGCAGAATCTATTCTACAGCAGCAAACATAGGCCTACGAGAACCATCAGTTTGAACGCGCATTACTTTGTTCTTTTCAAGAACGTGAGAGATTCGACTCAGATAGCAAACTTGGCAAGGCAGATGTTCCCCGGCAAGTCGAATTGATAGAGGCCTTCGGAGATGTGACTTTGGCACCTTTCGGATATCTGTTGGTTGATCTCAAACCAGAGACGGATGAACGTTGCAGATCAAGAACGAACATTTTTCCTGGTGAAACACATTTCGTCTACGTAAGAAAGTGAATATAATGTCGTGTAATCGCTCGAACGGTCATTCGTTGAAAGTGTCGTCTCCACTGGAGGAAAATTTGATAAACTGAGATTGCTTAAAGAGTCGTCACCCAAAGTGAGGAAACGTATTTTGAAAGATTGCAGCACTTCTCTACTTTATTGACTCTGTGAGTGTGCGCTCAACGTTTTAAAAGGGACTGTTCCTTTGGAAAAAGTTCAGAAGAAGAGACTTGGTCGTTTCAAACACAAGTTAAGAAAATTGGCTTCCAAGAAAACGCGTGTAAAGATTAAGAAACGAATAGTGCAGACTGGCGGTTTCATAGTTGCATTACTTACTCCTGTGCTTTCCTTTCTGGGTACCTTGCTAAGTGATAAACTGTAGCATGGAACACACGAAGAAGATGGTCTTGGTTGAACCTAGACAGATTGAAAAATGGAGGGAAACAATGTTGGACAAGACTTTGTCCAAACTGGATACGCAGATGTATGACATTCTGCATCGCGATATTGCCGATGACGATAAAGCCAAACTCTATTCCAATAGTCTGAGTTGCTATCTGAACATTGATAAACCTACTGTACTTACCAAATTCGAAAAGAAAAAAGATGAAGTGACAACTGCTGAGAAAACGCAACCGGTCAAAACCAATAGTATAGACTATAGAGGCTCAAGTCTTGGAAACCGTGCCAAAGATATGGAAAACGCAGGCTGCTAGACTTTTAACTCATATGAAGAGCAATCCGGACGTTTCGTGGGCTACTAAAGGCGAACTTGTGCTGAAGAATGCGACGATTCCGAAGACGCACGTGGTGGACTTGGTAAACGATCTGCTCAGAAAACGTACAACAGCTTCACCGCCTGCCGGATGGATGCAACTGGCCGACGCCTAGAAAGATTCCAATATTCATCGCGAGTTGATCGGCAATCAAGATCGTTGGAAATATATTAACGGGTCAAGCGATGAAAGTCAGTCATTTCCATCGAAAAGTAGACACGGAAAACAGCAGCAACTAGACGCGAGTTGGTTACCCTACTGATGGAGTCTTACTTCGATCCTAAACAACCGGCTAGCTTCGGCGGCGTATCTTCCTTTCAAAGACATATTGATGATAAATTTAAAACTAAGGATGTTAAAAACTGGCTTTCGAAACATAAACCTGTCAGACTGAACTTTAGGCGTAGACAGACTTTTACAGTGGGAATTGACGACCTATGGAAAGCTGACTTGGCTGATCTTTCTGCATTGTCGAAACATAATGATAAAAATAAATATATTTTAACGTGTATAGACGTCTTTTCTAAATATGCTTGGGCAGTTCCGCTTAAGTCAAAGTCTGGAGCATCCGAGCAGATTTGACCGCAGCCTTTTAATCCATTTTGGTAGATAGACAACCTGCTCATTTACAGGCCGACAAGGGAACAGAATTCCTTAATAGAAACTTTCAATCCATGCTGCGCATTGCGCAAGAATTCCATTCGCTTTTACACATCTGAAAATAGCGACATAAAGGCCTCTGCAGTATAAAGATTCAATCGCACGCTTAAGACGAAAATGTGGAAGTACTTTACATATAAGAATACGTATCGATACATTGATGTTTTGCAAGATCTTATGCTTTCGTACAACAATACATATCATAGAAGTATAGGCATAGTCAAGTGACAAAGGAAGATGAAAATAGTATTAGAAGTCGTTTGTATGGGCAAAAGAAAAGTCCAGCAAAGTGGAAATATGCAGTAGGTGATAAAGTGAGAATTGCTAAGGCTAGAATCGCATTCAAAACGGGTTACCTTCCCTCTTGGTCAGAAGAGATTTTTAAGATTATAGCTCGCATACCTTCCGATCCAGTAACATACGAATTAGTCGATTTAAAAGGTGAGACACTAAAGGGTAAATTCTACGAAGTCGAATTGCAAAAATTTTTAAAAGAAGATGACGTATACAGTATCGAAAAGGTCTTAAAAACACGAAAGCGACGTGGTAATACCGAATATTATGTCAAGTGGAAAGGCTATGACGACAAATTTAACTCTTGGACGCGGAATATGTTCGATGTCTAGCACTGCCAATGCGCATTCTGTAATAGTGTACATGTGAGTATGGCTCACTTTTATCTCGTGCTACCAAGCAACAGCTCCATGCAGTATTATCCAAACAATACTGTCGCACACTTTACAACAAAATTGGAAAACGGCATTTCGCAATCGGGGGACTGGGAAGTTGGCTTGATTGAAATACAATACTCGTGGAACAATGTAACATCCAACGAATGGGAAGTTACTTATTCGCAACAACCGATAAAGTTTTCTGACGGTTTGGACTGGCCACCATACCACAAGAGAACACAAATAGGCTACCTACTGGCTATTACGAAAGTATGCATGATATTGTCATCATCATCATCATCATCGTCCGTTTGTTCAACACCCGTTGGTGTCAATCGCAAGTTTCACTGTTTGTCTCCATGCACTCTTCTCTTGTGCTATCAGGCTGAATCCGTGTATGTCCATTAGGATGTCCCAATTTGAGGTTATTTATGAAAATGCTAAGTCTCTCCAGCCAAAAAGTATCATTGGTGGAAAATAACTTTAGGGAAAAAATTTCAAATTTTTTCAAGGTCATTTGGGGGTCTCTCCAAAGGGCTATAATATATCATAAAAATACATTGTGGTGTGCCGCTATCATTATCAATATCACTCATACGTAATTTCATGAACTTTGGGTTTTTTTGCAGCCCAACACCATTTTCATTATGAATAGGTGTACCACACATATATAGGCATATGATATATACATACATACATATATATGATCTTATATACATATAATTTCATGCAGAGCTGCTGTCTCGTGGGTTCGCATGTATGGAGCAGCCATTTCGTTAAGTGTGCAAAACGAAATTTCAGACTGTTTGATATATCTCTTTTCACTACAGTATGTTACGTAGGCCCTAATGCAAATATGGGTTAACGGTTACATATTTTATATATTACAATATTGGCTAATTTTATTCTCATGGCAAGTCACAGTAAAACTAAAGCACTGTCAAAGTTGATTAATTGACCATCTATATGAGAACTTGTGCTATCGTTGAGGTGATGGTTTCCAGCGACTTTTATACATGTCTTTGACCATCTACAATGCTGCAGATATTCTGTGTTTTCAAGATGTTTGATGAAACTGATTCAAATTTTTTTTAAAGTCAGTTTCTGCAGCAACAAATCTCAAAAGACAAGTATTGTTAACTGAGGGCTTTAAAACTTACTTTTTGGATCAGGCTCACAAAGCATCATCCTATGGACGATTTCCAGGAATTCTTGACATTTGCTGAGTTGTTGGTGGGATGGATGTACCAAACATAACTGGTATTTGCAAGTTTGATGCTCTTCAGATAGAGTACGTTGTATGGCAAAGGCCGTTATATTACTCAATGAAAATGGAGTTGCTGTTCTATGGAAACAAGACTGTCATCTGTTTAACATGTAATTAAAACACTTTAACCATTTTTGTTGTAGCAGTGTAAGCCTACATCCTATCCTGGCACACTGTCCGATCTCAGCTGATGCTCCATTTAATTGCATTATGTTAGTTAGAAGATTACAAGCATATGATTATCCTGGTCTCAGTATTACGTACATATTCAGCCCAGAGCATGCAACTTTTGAATTCTTTTCCGAACTCTTAACACCACACAAGGAAGCAACTCTCATACTACACATGACCCCGAAATTGGATCTCACTTGGCCAAGTTTCTTCCACAACTTTACCAGGGCTATATATCTCTCAAGGCTTTTACCAGACTACCGGCATTGACGACAGCTTTCTAGTGAGTCCTGCTGTTTGATCATCTGGAAAATCGTACAATTAAGCCATTGTAATCGTGAACAACTTGGCATGTATCAACGGCTGTGCCTGATACAGACATTTAATGCCATAACAAATGAAAGTCATAAACAGTTCCAATTGCAAGCTGTTGGAAAACATCGAAAGTAGGCCTAATTCCCAAATTGCAACTACAACTCACTTGAGTCACTTCTTCCGATGTAGTGAACTACTGGTAGGACCAAACATGTGACTATCTCACATTTGGTATTGTGTACTAATATGCCATCTCAAGGTAAACCATGTTTTGAATAACTGCTCGAATTATTATAGTAGTCAATAATGGTTAAATAGTATTCCAAATTCTAACAATATAGGAAGGTCTGTGCATATATCAATTTTGTCAAATTTCAGTCAATTAACTGCAAAACCAGTCTGAGGAAAATACAGCATAACATTTTTTGAGCAATTACATTGTATGACATATCATATTTTGTGCAAAATCGTTTCAAATATATGTGGTGTGAATGACGTTGCCTCAAATATTAAAATATTTGCACACGAATATCATTGTACGCTATATATAAAATTTGGGGCTCCTTTGGGGAGCCCTAAAAATTATTTTAAAAAATCGAAAAAATTACACAAATATTATCATCTCCATAGGAAACTTTTTGACTGGAGAGACCTATGAATTTCAAGAAAAAGGTTTTTTGGGACACGCTAATGTCCATACCGCACCAATCCCTGACATCGTCCAACCATTCTCTACTTGGCCTTCCTCTAATTCCCGTGCCGTCGATCATTCCGAATATGGTCTGCTTTACTAGTCGGTTGTTGTCATTCTACATACATAGCCGAAAAAATTGAATTTCCTTTCCATTATTTGCTGTATTATGTTTCTGGTGTTTTCACTCTTTTGCGCACTTCCTTGTTTGTTATCTTCTGCTGCAATCTATTGCGTAGTATTCTTCTGTAGCACTTGAATGCTAATACTTTGTCCTTGTCGTGCTTGTGTAGCGTCCATGTTTCACATGCATATAGCAGTACACAGAATATGCATGTTTTGATGATCTTTATCATTGTCTGTATACTAATCTCTCGGCTCCTCCAGATACTTCCGAAGCACGCCATTGCTCCTGCTGCTTTCGCTATTCTCCTCCTTATCTCCTTCCCACAATCGTTGTCCCATGTCAGCAGACTTCCCAGATACACAAATTCCTCCACGTTCTCTAGGCTTTCTCCGTCCACCTCCACCACCCTCCTACTCTCCTTTCTCCCGAATGTCATTGTCCTTGTCTTACTGATGTTGATTCTTAGACCTGCCGTTTTTCCTTCCTTTTGCAGGGTCTCCGCGTTTTCCTGTATGTTTTTAATGTCTTCCTCTATCAGGTCTATGTCATCTGCATGATATTGTACAAAAACCACGGCACAAGTGACATAGCAACCCAGATGCTTCAAAGTGTCATGATGTGGAGCTGACATGCGCAGGCCGGTCAGGACAGACCAGTGGAGAGAGTCGGGGGAGAGAGCGTGGGACACATACGGGCATTGACCCAGGTTGTCCTTCGTGCCTCTCTCCCAATATTCTCCTCAATCAGACAAGGTGGTCTAGATGCTCCAAGATGTTAATGGTATGGACCTGCTGACCGGACCGGTTGAAGCTGGGCAGCATGACGCGAGACAGACTCAGACAGAGAGTGGCGTCGGACACCTACGGGTATTTAACCCAAAGATTTTGATGATGATGATGATGATGATGATGATGATGATGATGATGATGATGATGATGATGATGATGATGATGATGATGATGATGATGGTGATGATGATGATGATGATGATGATGATGATGATGATGATGATGATGATGATGATGATGATGATGATGATGATGATGATGATGATGATTAATTATCTTCGTTTCTTTTCCAAACTGACTACACTGGTGTGTCGCGACTTGACCGGCGGTGTGTCGCGTAAAAGTGGTGTGTCGCTGGTGTGTCGCGAAGAACTGGTGTGTCGCGAATTAATAATAATGATAATAAGTTATCTTCGTTTCTTTTCCAAACTGACACAACGCAGTAGGCCAATGATTACACGAAACAATCCTAAATAACATCAGTCTACTAAATTCTCACAGCACACGTCCGTTGTTCTTGCATTATACACTGACTTACTTTACCTACAGGTAATTTAGAAGTTTAGCGGATGAATGCAATGAGAATTTGTTGCGCTCTATTTATCTATCTATTTTACCGCGGTCTGGGGTAGTTATGACGTTTATGTTCAGCGGATATGACATAGGGCCTATGTAAACACGTTTGCGATCGCACCTGTTAGAAAACTTTTACCCGTTAACCTATAGGCTAAGTCAGCAATCGAAAAGGAAAAATTTATGGGAAAGAAAACGTAAATTTCTCTTCAGATGCTGATATTAAGAAGACAAGGTGGATGATGAACCCATTCCTCAGAGAAAACATCTAAGGGGCAGAATTGAACAACAATGAACAGGAAACACTTGCTAAGCTGCAACATGATTTCAGAATGAAGGACATGTATAAGCAATTATCAAGAACTGAGTTCTGGGCAAAGACGTACAAGGAAGAACATTACAAATCACTTGCAAGCAAAGCTATCAAGGACCTGGTTTCCTTTCATAGCTCGATCCTACTTATCTGAACAGGGCTTTTCTCAGATGGTCAACATAAAGAACAAGAATCGGAACAAACTTGTCGGAGGTGCCCTCTCAGCCTGCTTACGAGTTGCACTTACAAAAACTGTGGAACCGCGTTTTAATATGATCCAAAGAAAAGAACCGGTTCCACTCAGATCAGAGGTGGCTAAAGCAATACGGGAAACAGCAAAAAGGAAAAGTACAGGATCAGATGGTGTCCCAGCTTTTCAGCGCAGGAGGATACAGTAAGATTTGTGTGGCTATATGTTAAATAGAATGGCCAGGAGACTGGGCAAACTCGATTTTCATTACGATACCAAAAAAGGAGACTTAGGCCAGTAATAATCTTCGTTTATTGACATTCAATCTGACAAACCGCAGAACGATTACATGTACAAGTTATACGAAATACGGCCTGCTTCGCACGACACGCAGTTCGGCTACAACAGGTTCGGTAACTTAACTAATGGCCTAAGTACTGGATCACTCCTGATTCGGCCAAGTCAGGAGTGGGAGGGGCTATCTTTATTTTTAGCAGATCCCGAGTCAAGCAACACAACAGCAAAGCGCCAGCGGCAGCTAACAGAAAATTCAAATAAATTTTTGCCCCGTGTGAGGCTTGAACCCGGGTCCGCGCGGCTGACTCTCAGTTTAACGGCCAGCGCTCTCTCCACTGAGCTACGGGACCCCCCGTGTACTAATTAATTGCCAGTGTACTAATTACAGGACAATTGCACTGGTATCACATGCCAGTCAAATTTTGCTTAAGCTAATCATTAATTATTGACAGGATAAGGAGGAAGACAGGAACGGAGATTGCAGAGGAACAGGCAGGGTTTCGTAAAGGAAAAGGAAAAATGGACCAAATATTGATCAACATGCAAAAATCAAAGGAACATCAGCACTCTTTATGTTCTTCATCAATTTTAAGAAGGCTTTTGACTCAGTTCAACACGAAACCTTGTGGGTAGCAATGAAATAATTGGGTTTTCCGTCTCATATAATAAACCTCATGGCAAACCATTACCGAAAACAGAAGGCTGGAGTTTATTGTGCGGAATTCACAATCGAAAAAGGAGTAAGGCAGGGATGCAGGGATCTCTCCTCATCTGTTTAACATTGTAGCGGAAATGGTGATGAGGGAAGCACTGGATGGATATGAGGGAGGGGTGAGAATAGTAGGAAAGAGTATAACAAATCTAAGATAAGAGATGGTAACAAAAAAGGTGCTACAGACGTGCATTTTTAGCACTCTGCTATATGGGTGCGAGGCCTGGGTGATAACCAAATACATCGAACAAAGACTTATGGCCTTCGAAAGAAAGTGCTACAGGAATAATAATAATAATAATAGGGTGGATGCAGAAGGTAAACAACACAGAACTATACAAACGAGTGCAGCTGAAGGAAAATATCATGCAGAAGCTGATCAGCAGAAAACTAGGATTGCTCGGGCAGATATGCAGAATGGATAACAGCAGAAAGATCAAAGCTCTGATGTTCGGATGAATGGACGGGACAAATAAGAGAGGAAGGCCGCACAGGCAATGGCTCGACGACGTCTCCGATTGGGGCAGAGCCTCGCTTCAGGAGCTGAGCAGAGCGGCGCTGGGTAGGAGAAAATGGAAGGACCTGGTGAAGAAGGCATCTGACACCTACGGGCGCTGAGCCCACGGTTGCTGCGGCTGATGTTGGTGAAAATACACGGACGATATAATTCTGTTGTCAAACTCACAGGAGAAATTACAGGAGCTAGTAGACAGAATAAATAGAGCAAGCAGCATATTATGGACTACAGATAAACGAAGCGAAGACAATGACGACAAATGGAAGAAGATGTGTAGTGAGAATCAACAACAATACACTGGAACAGGTGGACACATTTCCATATCTGGGATCGCTGATCACGGAGGATGCGAACTGCGCCAAATAGATTCGAGCGAGATTAGGGAAAGGTTACAGCGTGTGCACGAGAAAGCAAATAGAAATGGAAACACGCGGTGTCTATTCCAGGAGATGTGTCAAGAGCTGGAAGAAGCAAATAGGAAAGGAAACACGCGGTGTCTATTCCAGAAGGTGAGAAATATCACAGAGAAATTTCACGCACAGCTACATTGCATTCAGTTAAGATCGGGAGAAAACATCACGGATCCAGATGCCATAGCTGAAAGATGGCTTGAATACTGCCAGAATTTATATGATGACATATACACGAAAGACAGAAGGCCGACTGTGGAAAAAGAACCGGTTCCACTCAGATCAGAGGTGGCTAAAGCAATACGCGAAACAGCAAGATATGGCAGAATTATGGTATATCCATGAAATTTCAAACTATTGTATAAGAGCAATAATTCGCTACAATGCACTGGTGTGGCCGGTAGCCACATACAGATGTGAAAGTTTGACAATAAAGAAGTCCGACGAGGAAAGAATAAACGCATTTGTGCAAGACGTGTCTTGTTAAAGTTGGTTAGGAATAATAAATTATATTGTATTGTAGTGTATTGTATTGAAATGCCTAAGACGAGTACTACGGACCATGTGCAGCATGGACGGAGAAAAGAACAAACGACTAGACAGTAGTTAGAAATTTCTAGCGTCGCTCTAAAAAAAATTCGTTCATACGTGAATGCGGCAACATGGAAATAATTTTTTTATGACAAGACATGGAATTTTTTTACAATATCATATTGTAAACAAATTCCATAAAAAAGACTTGCACATTAATTTTTATAGCACTTTAAGTAAAGGGTGGACTAAAAAAAGATAGCCCGAAGGTTTTCCCCCAATATCTTGGTCAGAAGTAAGAATTAACACACAACAATAATTGTTGTCAAATGAACTTGATAGTGCTTCACAGCTTGTGTTCCGTGTGTCCACCACCAGTGCCCAAACCTTTTATGAGCCTCTTTTTAAAGTTCTTAGTGGCTTTGTTGATGTGTTCCAGAGGTAAGTCTTCAAATATAAACTCCAATGCAACTATCAAATCTCTTATCTCTTTTGGTTTTGGTTGCATGGTAGTTCTCCAGCATGCATGTTGCTCTCCTCGCTTGATAAAATATTGGATTCAAGTCAGGAGCTTTGAGGGCCATTAGCTTTTCTCAATGAAACCTGAACAATTGAAATTTAGCCGATCTCCTTCCATCAACGGCATATTTCTTAACTCTCAATTTAACTCTTAACTCCTTCGCTCTCACTGTTCATCAGAGCAAGCAGAGATGCTAGCTTTAGCACCAATACTCGCTCATCAAGTGTCTGAAAGTACGTTTTGTCTGTCATTGACAGATTGGGCAATTTAAGTTTTTTTTAATATTTCAATTTTATTTCTTAGTAGCAAAATTATTAATCTGAAAGATTATTTTTTTCCTGTAAGTATCGGTACCATAATAATTTGTTACCACTTTGTTTTAATAATTATTTTAAACTGGCATCCTCTGTGCATCAACATTACACTATAAATGCAGCTAATTTCCGACTCGATTTTGCTAGAATAAATCCGAAGACAAATCACATGGAACTTCTTACCACTAGATGTAGCCTACCTTCCCACTTTGAGCAAGTTCAAGAGAGCTCTTAAGTTATATTTAGCTGAAGAATGATCATTGAATTGTATTAGCCTCGGCAATATTCATGGCATTTTAGCAGTGAAGACTACTGAAACAATTGCAAACATTTTTAATTTCTGTTATCCACATACTGTTATCCACTCTGTATACAACAAATCTTAGCCTCTGTCTTCATGGTGATACGAGTCGTCAAAGTTGCTTCATCCCATGAACTGCATCATATTCGGTTGCAGGTATTCGCATGTGGATCAACTGACAGAACAATGCGTTTGACTTAGTCTTGCAGAGCCTGAGCAGACTTTCCAATTATATGTTATATGCTCTATGTACCTGAGTCCTTCGTATGGTTGGAGGCGGTCGAAATAATGATATATTGCACATTCGCCACATGTTTTAACTTTAGTGACATGTTTGAGGCCAGTATCTCAGATGAAAATTACTTTGGATTGATTATTGACATGGCATTTATGAATGCCATGTCATGTCAGCAAGCCAAAAGAAACAAGAATAAACTTTGTTTATGTATATAATTATGACCTTTTATATATACCAGAAAGTCCAATAGTTGACTTATAGAAATACTTTGTGTCATCTATTACTGAACTAATATTAGGTCTAATTTCCTTCATTGGTATCATCTTCAGAATCAACTTAATGCGCAGTTGCGCACTTCCTCGCAAATGTCAGCATTATTGCTGCAGTCTATTCAGTTACAGAGATCAGTGCATTGCAGCTCTGCATGAACACATTTTCCACCACATTTTGTCTTTCTGCAGGAACAATGGACAGTCATTAGAACATTCTCGGGAGCTGGGGCATCTTCCATCCAGTTAATGAGGAGTTCATTTCCAGCAGCCTCCAGCCATCCATCTGGACTTGGTACTGACATAGTTTGTTGAAGTGAGTGACGATAAATTGCACACTGAAACTTAGCACGAAGGACATGTTGTCTCAAACAGCCTCGGTTCGGTGGCAATCCCGCATCATTGCTGCATTCAGTGTGAAAATAATGTACCTGGCTTCATTTATATTGGAACAGTTTTTCTGTCCATACAGAGTACAATAATATAATAATAATAATAATAATATTTTTTCTTTAATTAAACGCCTGCAAGACGCACTGCGCTTTACATTTACAAGTTATGCAGAAATCTTATTTAAACTTAACTACCAACTGAACAGACAGCTTTGTAATTACACGGCGCCAATGGCAGCCTACAAAGCAAATCCGCCCAACGGGGGCTCGAACTCACTACCTCTCGCACTCTTGGCCAGCGTGTTAACCACTACTCTACCGGGCCCCCGTTACAAAATTTTCCAAGGCGTTTATCATTTCCTCTGTAACGTTCCGGCTTCTACCAAGTTTACTGAAAGTATCACAAAATTCTTTAGGCTCGAACATAATCTTTACAGCTTTCAGTTTTCCTTTGCCCCTGAATGCAGAAACACTGTCACAATCGGGGAACGGACATTTCCCTCCTGGACATTTCCCCCCCGGGACATTTCCCCCGGACATTTCCCCTCTGGACGTTTCCCCCCTACCCTAGGACATTTCCCCCCCGTATGCGGAAACCATTGCTTTTGTCGTCTTCAACAAGAATATTTTCATCAATCCAGCTCCAATTTAAGCAAGAATATTTTCATAAATCCAGCTCCAATTTAAACCAGAATACTTTCACTAATCCAGCTCCAGTTTAAACCAGAATACTTTCATCAATCCAGCTCCAATTTAAACCAGAATATTTTCATCAATCCAGCTCCAATTTAAGCAAGAATATTTTCATCAATCCAGCTCCAATTTAAGCAAGAATATTTTCATCAATCCAGCTTCCATTTAAGTAATATGTTTGTGCGTTTTAAACGCTTAGCTATTTAAGAGGATTCCTTAGCATTTACTTCAAAGGAATCATTGTAAAAGTTTCAGATTTAATTATACAGGCCTAGGCGTAGGTCTAGAATTCAGAGTAGGGCTTGTATGGTCATTTGAGGTGGTATGCACAGAAGGGGGGGGGAAATGTCCGGGGGGAAATGTCCTAGTCGAAATCAGGGGAGAAACGTCCAGGGGGAAAATGTCCAGGGGAGGAAATGTCCGGGGGGGGGAAATGTCCAGGGGGGAAATGTCCTACACTCGTCACAATCAGCGAACATATGAAGACCTAACAATGCCTGGCTTTTGATAGTTGATAGTCCCATAACTTTGAGATATGCTGGCTGTATTCAAAATTCTCGTATTGTTCTCTGTGCCAGTGACAAAATAAATGGAACCAGTTATTTCATGAGCAAAAGAAAGTGAAAGCAGCATGACATCTGTGTCCGGACAATTACAATTACAATTAGGATTGTAGAGTATGTTTGTGAGGCGTGCTTCGCATGAAGAAGGAGTCTTGTATCAGCTTCCTCATGATCACTTGCTAGTTCTTCAACTTCTTCCACAACCAAAACATTATTCACAGTTCGAAAAGAATGGCACAGATCCTTGTGACAAACAAACAAATCAATATCATGAAGAATTTCTGCATCACATTTTTGCCATTCACTAAAGAGAAATTCAAAGAGTTGTTCATTGTTCTGACTACTTGCTAGAAATTTGTTAAACTGCTTCGGGGTTCTTTGTTCTGGACTAGTTATCTGCACAATTTGCGACCCTGTGGCTGCACGTCTTGATCTCTCGTAATTTTTAATGCTAACCTGTATCCACCTGTCAACGACAAAGTCGATTCTCTCACATTTAAAACGTTTACCAAGAGAAATCAGAGTTTCCAACAACTGCTGAGCAAGAGCACAAAATGTACTTGGCAGAGTACCCATAATTTGAACGTGTGCCATTCCATCGATCATCAAAGCTGAATTTTGTGGGATATCTTTTAATTAAACTTTTTGAGCTACACGTTCCACTTCATGCATTTTTTTATTTAACTGTTTTAACCAGTTGGCAATCACTTGTACCTAATGAAGCAGGAGGAACAGTTGTCAAAGCGTATCCTAGTAGGCTGTGCAGATCAACATTCCTTGTCTTACCAATAACCAGCAATCGACCAAACAATTTTTCGCTACATTTTAGTTTACTGTTGTAGAAGTGAGTTTTGTTGTTGTTGTATTTCCCATGGTTGCAAATGTTTTTAACTTGTTGGTTTTTAATGAAGTGAAAAAGTCCACATTTCCATTGATCCCAATTCTGTTCTCTACAAACTTCTGTGCACAAGACTTTCCAATTTGAAAGGCATGCTGAAGATCATCTCTGACATCAACAGGAGCAACAATGCCTGACGAAATATTTATTAAATCTTCTCCTTCATAACTGAATGGATATGCCATTGATTCTATTGTGTTAACTATTGCTTGCACTTGAATTTCTTCCCTGTAAATTGAAGCTTTATCAAGTTCCCTTCTAGTTTTTGTATCTGAATCTTGTCCAACCAACCATTGCCCTGCATTCTTTAGCAATAGCAGCTCGGTGATAATGTGATAGAATCCATCGATTGACAGCACCTTTATTGAGGGTAATTCCAGTTAATCCACCCTTTGTTTTGGAATCTCTATTCAGTGTTTGTTCAATTAACTGGTCGCACGCAATCTGACTAAATCCATTATGGTCATGGCGCTGAACAACAAAATGTCCTTCATTAAATGCTGTATTAATGGACTGATGAGTTTTGGGAATGCTTTCCATTTCAGCAATATAATTATGCAGGCAGGTATCGTGCATAATTCACGCGGTCATATGCAAAATACCGTGCGAGCATAGAATGCAGAGATGAACGGTGTAACTTCCATATTCTTTCTCTGGTGGCCCTAATGAACAGTAAAAGTGTTTCAACAAGGTCTATGTATGAGCTCCACAAGTCAAAAGTGGCTTTCTGTTTTCTCTCTTTTTCAGCAAATTCATTATAGCTATCCAGCATTTTTGTCACATTTTCATCCAAATTATCTATAAATGTTCCTGAAGCTTCACTCAAGTTCAGTGGCAGACCGATTTAAAGTATTTCCTTCCGTCTGTCAGCATTGACTGATTTTAAAAACGCTGCCCACCTTAATCTGTGCAGCGCTACATACATCTGTTGTAGTGATGCCCAGAAATTATTCCATTTATTGACCCATCTGCAACAGTTTCCGATTCAATGAGGATATCTTGCAGTCCAGAGTCTTTGAATCGTTTTCCCATGATTGACAAAAAATACATCGCCGTGTGTAAGTCAACAAGTCTTACCACCATTCGCTTTAAAAATACTTCGTTCTGTCGTCGGATCTGATGAGCCTTGGCATAAAATGGCTTGGTCAAAGACGACAACAATACTTTTTAGTCCAAGTTTGTCTGCTATATCCAAGCTGCGTACCAATATGGTATCCTATTTTAGATGCATTTGGAATAAAAGAGACAAGTTATGTGTTGAAATCAGTCCACACAGATAATGTGATGCTACTTGGCTGAAGCAACTTTGAGAAACAAAATGCATCATCAAGTTGGATATTATCTTTCTGAAAAGGTGTTTGTTGAATGTTTTGGATTGACTTACTTGACTTACTTGCCCAGAAATTATTCCATTTATTGACCCATCAGCAACCCATTGGAATCGTTTTCCCATGAGCCGCCCAGCCAGTGTTTAATCTAGACGTCTCTGGGGGGGAAAGTCCCTCCCCCAGGATTGACATTTCCCCTCCAGAAAATTTTGACGAAATGATATTGGTTTTTAGTTACTGTTTTCATCATTTTTTACATGAAGTGTTATAATATACCGTGATATTATTTATTATTATATAATTATAATTTACTAATATAATATATGATACTATCATGTTAAGATGACACCTTAAAATGCAGCCATTGCAATGTGGAAATTCAAAAACTTTCTAATGGGCCACTGAAAAAGCAGAGCTATTTTGTTAAGACGACACCTTAAAATGCTGCCATTGCAATATGAACATTCAGAACGTTTCCAATGGGTCACTGGAAAAGTAGCGCTATTTTGCAAAGATGACCCCTTAAAAGGCTTTATTGCAATGTGGAAATTCAAAAAGTTTCAAGTAGGTCACTGAAAAAGTACGGCTATTTTATTAGGACTACACCTTAAAATACTGCCATTGCAATGTGGAAATTCAAAAATTTTCTGATGGGTCACTGAAAAAGTACAGCTATTTTGTTAAGATGACACCTTAAAATGCTGCCATTGCAATATAACATTCAGAAAGTTTTCAATGGGTCACTGGAAAAGTACAGCTATTTTGCAAAGATGACCCCTTAAAAGTCTGCTATTGCAATGTGGAAATTCAAAAAGTTTCAAATAGGTCACTGAAAAAGTATAGCTATTTTATTAGGACTACACCTTAAAATGCTGCCCTTGCAATGTGGAAATTAAAATTTTTTTTAATGGGTCACTGAAAAAGTAGAGCTATTTTGTTAAGACGACACCTTAAAATGCTGCCGTTGCAATGTGGAAATTCAAAAAGTTTCTGATGGGGAGGGCGTGTCCCCTCCCCATACCCCCTCCCCTCCCAGTCTCGGTGCTACGCGTATCACGAGCGTCCTTCGAACGCTCAATTCTCTCCCCCTCCCAGAAACCTCAATTCCCCCCCCAGAGGAGGGGGACTAGATTAAACACTGCGCCCAGCTATGGAAAATCTCCACTTCTCTCTTTCTTGGGCTTTGTGTGTAGCCTCCTGTACTGACCAACCCATCTCCCGACAGTCCTCTCGTATCATGTCGAACCATCTCTTCTTTGGTCTTCCATTTTTCTTTTTCCATGCACATATCCGCTGACAGCAATCTTTGGATATCTCTCGTCCCGCATTCTGGTTACATGGCCAAAGTAGCGTAGCCGTTTGCTCTGAATTTTGTGTATTATATCATGCTGAATATTCAGTCTGTTGTATACCTCTTTAGGCACGTCATTTCAAACACCCTCAGCCGCTGCTTCTGTGCTTCCCTTAGCGTCCAAGTCTCCGAATTGTACAGCAATGCACTCAGCAGGGCTTTTCCTATTTCCTTCGAGCTCCAAACTTTACCAACCACCTGTAGTATTCCTCTGGCTAGCCCAATTCTTCTGTCCACGTCTTTTTCAGGTTCTCCATTTGTGCTAAGCCCCAGATACACGAAGCTCTCCGTCTGTTCTAGTTGGTGTCCATCTGCTTCTAACTGAAATTTGATGTTGCCCCTTCCTAGGAACTGACTTTCCGTTTTTAGTACATTTATACTCATTTCCATATCCAGACTCACTTGGACCACTTTAGTTAGCGAGTCTTGTAGTTCATTTGCTTGTTTTGCCAGAAGGGCGATATCATCCGCAAATCTCAGGTCACTTATCGTCTGTGACTGCTCCTTCATCCGTTCCATCCAGTGCCATAGCCATGATTAGTTCCAGGAATATGTTAAATAACAGTGGCGACAAGACGCATCCCTGCAGCACTCCCACAATAGTTTTAAACCATTCCGACAGCTCTCCGTCTACCCTTACCGCACTGAAAGTGTCCATGCATTTTCAAGTATTCTTACTATTTTCTCTGGATATCCGTAATGTCTCCACAGTCCTTTTCTCCATACACTGTCGAAAGCCTTCCGAAAATCTATGTAGCATACATAAAGTTCTTTCCCAAATTCTTCATATTTCTCTGCCAGCTGTCTTAGAGTGAATATCTGATCTATTGTGCTCCTATTCACCCTGAATCCTGCCTGTGCTTCCGATAACATCTCTTCTGTCCTCATTTTAATTCTCTGTAGTATTATTGTGGAGAAAACGTTACTGCTGTGGCAGAGCAAGCTTATGCCTCTGTAATTTGAGCATTCTAATTTATCCTTTTTCTTGTGTATAGGGATAACAATGGATCGTTTCCAGTCCGACGGTATCTCCTCCCTCTCCCAAACTCTTTGACAAAGTCTATGTATGATCTTGATTCCCATTCCCTCTGTTCCCGTCTGTATTTCCTCTGCTGTGATGTTGTCCAATCCCGGAGCCTTCCTGTGCTTCATTCTGTTGATTGCAGCCTTTACTTCATCTTCTCCCAATGCCGGTATGTCCTCCGTGTTTTCAACTTCCACGATGGTTTCCAAATAGCTGTCGTCTGTCTTGTTTTGATCATTATACAGTTTATCAAAATATTCCTTCCATCTGCTCTTAACATCCTCGGGATCAGTCAGTATTTTGCCATGTTCATCCTTCACTGACTTTACCCTCTGAGCATGCGTTTGCGTAATTCTTCTTAAGCCCTCATAAACTGCTCTGGTTTTGTTATTGGCTCTGTCTTTTTAAAAGTTACTGCATATTTCTTTTATGAACTTTTCTTTATCGTCTCTTGCACTCTTTTTGACTATTCGGCATAGGTAATTATGCTGTTTTGCCATGTCTGGACCCTCCTTTCTCTTGTTTTTATATCTTAATCCATAAGTTTGAGTGTTGCCTCTGACAGCCATTCCACGTGACCACTCACCTCTCTATAACCCAATATTTTCTTCGATGTTTCTTGTATTATGTGCTTTACCTTGCTCCATTCCTCTTCTACTCCCTCGACTTCCTCCCTCATAGTCGCTTTGGATATTAAACTCAAAATTACTTCCAGCAAGTTCTTAGGTGGGGGCTCAATGGAATGTTTCCCAGTTTTCTTCATTTTTGCTGGCTGTTCAACTAAACATGGCATATAATAATATTCGTTTTATTGAAAAACCAGTCGACATAACGCGACAGTTAACAAGCACAGAGGAGCAGCAAATAAAGTCTAGTAAACGTTTTTATACAGCATCCGTGTTATGAAATTTTTATTGTTTTTATTGGTAAGTTCGAATGGATGCGGCCTAGGACGCAGATTGTATTTGTCAGGACGTCTATATGATAGCATATTTGCTGTACAATTATCCCATTTGTACTGTGTGTTGTTCCAGCCCCAGAGGTTGTCTCCTCCATGAAGTCATTGTTGTCCCAAACTACTGTTGTATGCAAATTTGGATGAAAACCAACTGGCACAATGCTGTTCTTATTGAGCTCCATATTAGCTAAGGCTGTATCATGCTGTAAAACAGTTGGGTGAGAAACACAATGGCCAAATCCATGTAACAATGAAATTAGCTTAAATGATCCAGTCCAATGACGAATCATCATTCCTAGTGCTAAGTGCTTCGGAGTTGCAATTCTACCCTTTGATGACAAATACAAAATATCTTGTGCAATTGATACTAGTTTTCTGTCATTCTCACATGAAGTCTCAACAAAACCATTATGTAAAAAATCATCTGAGAAACCAGTGATCCAGGCCAAAAAATTATAAAGATCAATTGGTACATCTTGTTTGGCTGATTGCAAATTCAAACCAGGAGCTATTGGAGGCCACTTTACTACATGGCGGTGGTGAAGGATCTCACCCTCAGGGTCGAGGCCATAAGACAGCCGCTATATAAATATGCGATTACATTTACATTTTTCATTTACATCCTTGATAATCAAATATAATTCCTTTAAAATGAACAGCAGCCATGTACATATTTCTTGTTGATTCATGCTGATAAATTTCTGTTTGCTGTCTATTAATATCATCTGCTACATGATCCTCAAATTCACTTTCCTCTGATTCTTCTGATTCTTGAAAATTCCACTGATCAACTTAAAGTTTTGTATGAAACATAGACAATTTCACTTAGGTTACGTAGTGATGGACGTGAACATTCCAATTGGGGATATTTCGATTTCAGTTTCTTCTTCAGATTGAAACTTTTTACACAAACACAATTGTACATTATTATACAAATGTACATTATTATATTAATTATACAAATGTACAAATGTACATTATACAAATGTACATTATACAAATGTACATTATTATATTAATTGTTTCAACATGTCATTGAACATATCGCAAAGTTTGACCATACGAACTATTTCACCTTGCTGCATTATATCGTCATCAATGAACGCACAAAATTTCTGGAAACACTCTCCATCATACACAGTCCTTTTGTACAAGGGTTCATACTGTTTATCTTCATTCGTCAGTAAATGCTGCGTGTAGATTTTGCGACATGATCTGTGGTATCTCACTTCTATGGCTACACAGTCCCTTCCACGAATTTGGAGAAGCATTGACTCATCATTGTGTTTGAACGCAGCTTCTAAAAGTAATCCACCTGAAAAATTCATAAAAATTAATTATTTTAACTGGTATGTCTATGTATAAGGTTTCAGGTGAATTGTTGCAAAAGTATGGAAAAGGTGTGGAAATGGGGTATATTGGATATCATAGTAAAATTTGGGTGTGTACAAACATGAATTCTTCTCATATGATGATGATGATGATGGTGCTCTGCCCGAAGGCAGGTTCATTGGCTTTACGCCCCTGGGGATGAGATGAGTGAGGTGGTTTCCCGTTGCCTTCCCCACAATGATAGGTAAGCAACTTGCCCAAGGTCGCTCCACAGGAGATTGCGCCCCTGCGTCCCACACGTGCTAGCCCGAGATATCTAAATCTCTGAATGTCAACTCCCAGCCCGGGGCTTGAACCGCAATCCGTTGCAACCAACAGACGAATGCAAGTCTCGCTTACCGGTGTAGCTAACTAGGCCAGTTAGGTCTTCTCATATACATAGATATTATTGGTGCTAATCAGACATAATTTTTTGTCGGTTTTGATTGTTAATACAAGGCTGTCGGCTGACTCAAAAGTTAATGTATCTAATGAAGTTCATGTCATTGGTGCAAATTCCAGGATGGTTCTGTCGTACATTATTATAATAAATTGTTGAAACACATTGTGACATCTGCCAAAGACGCCTGTTTGCTTGATAGCAAAATTATATACACACTTGGTCAATACAACATACTGCCAATCTTCGCCATGCAGTTGACGAACTGCAGTTGGCTGCTTGCCAACTGCATGCCAACAGAGACCACCACGAGGTCGCCATACAGTTCATTCATTATATACTTTGAAATAACTTATTTCAGCATAGTCAACCATCAAGAGTGTGATGCTTCCAGGCTTCTTAAAATTCTAAAGAGACATCCAGAACTATGAAGAATTTCCAAGCAGTAAGAGATACATATAACGAGACCGAAAATAAGTAACTGATATGGGGAGAATGTGAAAGTGATAGCAGTTATAAACATAGTATATCATGAGACAGAAAACAAGATGAGGGGATCTGGAGAGAGATACATGGTAACATTGAAGTCATCAAACGAATTAGCTATATGACACTCTGTGTTGTAAGCGTTTGGACGGGATATTGATTATAAATTTTGGCGTTCAACTCTCGCCATGCGGTTCCTCTTTGGACTGGTCCATTGCGCTCAACATCAAGTGGTTCCAGGTTCGTCATTATTGGAGCGTCATTATCGATGGCCGAACGTTTGCTCACATGAACGGGAAAAGAAAGGATCTGCACTTTTATTAACAATAACGAAAGACCGTACCGTAGTAGCGCCACGTTTCCAGCGTTGTGCTACCCGTCGCTGCTCTTCGGACTTATGCATCTCGACCCTGTAAACACTGAAATTGCTGTTCAACTTCTATCATCTGCACGAGTAACTGTCAGCTGAACTCTTCGTGTAGCCAACGTGTAGGAGTTCGACGATGGTGACTTGTGCTTCTCGAGCGGAGTTTTGCCTAAGAATAACTCTGTCGTTGTGACATTACCATCAGTAGGCCAGAGCTATGAGTGGGCGCCGTTGATGGCTGCCATATTTGTACTGTATTTGTTTTTTATGTATTGTGTTGTGTATGCTTGTAAATCAGAGTGCGTTTGCAGCTGATACATTAAAGAATATACTTACTTACTTACTTACTTACTTATATCCTTTCAGAAACAGAATTTCAAACTTTGAAAACTTCATGAGAGAAATGGCAGTCGCATTGAAAGAAGACTTGACTGTTGTAGAACTAGGATTGTAGTCGACAGCAGCAACAGTAAACATACCACTTCAGATAGGGAAGCATATAAGATGCTCGGAATTACAATGTTTGGAATTGCAATTGCACAACTTTTGCGAAAACCTGTCTTTGGCAAACTTGCCCTGCTTGTATATTATGCATTTCTGTGGCAACACAATTTCATTCCGCCTAGGAGCATGCGTTGAATTTGATGTCGAAGACAGGCGGGTTATCTTATTGGGCGGTATATAACTGGATTCCATGTCGATTTCATTTAAATTGTGATAATTTAATACAGATTCTGATACGTATTTCTCGGCCTTTTCGATGAGTAGCCTGTCTGTAATTATCTTTTGTAGCAATTGAAGTGATACAAGAAGACTTTTGGATTCAGTGTCAAACCATCTGTCGAGGATGAGAATTTATCAGCTACGTCCTTACATACACCGTCCAATTTCTTCAACTTATTTGCACACTCTGAATAAACGATTCCAACATCTATCGGAAAATTGCAATATTTCGCCATTTTCTGCCTGAATTGCATGTAAACAGCATTGTTTTGAAGAATCCATTTTCATAAAAGGAAGTGTGGTATCATCTGGAAGGCGTTTAAAAGTAAACTAAGCCCAAAAATTGGGTTAAATAAGTAAGTACATTTAAGTAGAGCGGTTAAAACTTAAAGAAATGATTTATCAAAAACGTGAATCTGTGGGGACTGTAACTCTGATCATAATCTAGTGATATTAAGATTCAAGAAAAAGAAAAGAGAAAGACTGCTGCTTCAGGACTTCGAGAGACTTAGAGATTTACAGGCCGCAGAGCAATATCAAGTAGAAATCTCAAACAGGTTCGAAGCACTGGAGAGCATAGAAGAACCACGCACACCAGATGAATTATGGCAGCAACTGAAGGATGTTACGCGGGAAGCAGCAAACGAGACAATAAGGAAAGGGAACCAACACAGAAAAAAGAACTGGATATCAGAAGATACATGAAAACTGATCGAGAATAAAAGGGAGATAAAGTCAAAATCGGATACAGAATACAAGAAGCTGCGAGCTGAGGTACAAGCAGGACTCCGGATGGACAAACAAGAGTACACCTGTTCGTTGGTCAATTTTGACCTTGAGTGAACAAATGTGGTAGCTGTCATTTCTGTGCTGCAAGAAATTGGAAGAAAATGCAAGCAAAGGTGATATGCTGGTAAGTACGCACACTGCATGCCCGTGTTCCAAACAATATGGCTGCCAAAGAATGCACTGAAAACAGAGCGCAGCGACCTCTCGACGACATCGCAACATGCATCCCAACATGCAAATGTAAGGAAGACGAAGGTCATGACAACCACTGATGAGATTTTGAAAACAGAAGTGAGCGCAGGACAGCTGGATCAAGTGGATTCATTTGTTTATCTGGGATGCCGGGTTACAAAGGATGCAAATTGCACGGGAGAAGTCAAATCAAGACTGACGATGGGAATGACGAGTCTGGTAAATATGACGATGATTTTGCTCTGCTCAGTAGGGTGGTCCAAAAAATTAAAGTTCAAGCTAGATACCAGGGCGCTATCTCGGTTTGTTAGACCTGTCAATAGTATTATTGAGACCAAATTTCAGCTTCCTATTCCAAATGGAAGGCGGTGCTCAACGACATCGAAATATTACCATGTAGTTGCATTAGCTAGAAATATCGATGCCCTATAGCCTGATCAAAAACCTCAGCCATTGTCGCGTAGATGAGCTTGAAATAGTTTCTGTTGTGCTATTATACTTAACCACATTCAAGACTAGACAACTATAAACATTTAGCCATCAAGTGACAAGTGTACTTGATAGCAGTGCCACTTCTGATGACCTGATCACAACAGTTCCAAATGCTAAGAATGCCATTGGTGCCCATGATCACAAACTGCAGTGTTGAATGCTCGTTTTCCAAGATGAAGATAATATTAAGAACAGATTTCGTACAAGCATAGGCAAACACACAGTGACTTAGTCACCTTGCAGTGTTTAGTTTAGAGAGGTATACTTTATGCCGACTGGATTTTAGCCAGGATTTCCTAATAGAAAAATATGCAAAGACATAGCCTACTGAAGCCCTACTCAAACTTAAATCCAACTGTACGCCTAGCCAAGCTATTTAACCGATTTTAGCTATCTGTTTTTATTCTGGAGGTCTTGCTTAACACCATTTTTCACTTTCACCCTTTTTTGGCCTATGTGCAGGGCTGAAAGTCAGTTGGAAAAGTTGCCGGGTCTGACTTTAGCGGACGCCTTTGACCCGAAAATTTTCTGTCGATTGTTTTTAGTAATTTGCCCAAAAATACAAACCGGGCTCACTTTCAGCCATATGTGTGTATTATTCCAGTGACTTATAGGTCTATTAAAACAGAATAAGAATCATAACGTTTATTTCTTAACTTTGCATTTGATAAATTATTTAATAGCCTACCATGCAATTAAATAACAGCAGTCACTATATTTATCAGCAATATGATCTTCTCAATTTGTCTTCATATATAAAGACCCCCCCAGGGTAAGAATTTCGAAATGAAATTTTACGGGCTTATACACAATTCATACATCCACCGTTTTTGACGGTTCAAAACCGTAACGCAACAAAAAGTAGCAAAAACACGATTTTATGAAGTCGTATCTCAAAAAATTAACTTGGAAATTAACTTGATAGTGAAATTAACTTGATAGTGAATCACAACTTGTGTTCAATGTGCCCACCACCAGTGCCAAAACTTCTTTTAGAGTCTCTTTGCAAAGTTCTTGATGACCCAGTTGACGCGTTCCAAAGGCAAATCTTCCCATACCACTTCCAGTGCGCCCATCAATTCTCTTACTGCTCTTGTTTTTGGCTGCAGATTATGATATTTCTCCAGCATAGTTCTTTGCAATTGATTACCAATCCATCGGGTTCAACTCCGGATATTTGAGGCCATTGGCATTCTCAATAAAGCCAGAACAATCGACATTGAGCCGATCTCCGTTCATTTACGACAAATCTCTTAAATCTCAGCTTAATTCGTACTTTTGGCTCTCACTGTTTATCATAATAAACGTTGCTCATAACCTTATATCTCCAGGATTTTTGCTCTGCATATACATTTTGTCTGTCATTTTACACCTTGGCCATTTTCATTTTTATAAATTAGAATTTTATTGCCTTAATAGCAAAATTGTGAATCTGACAGATTCCTTATTTAGGCCCACCAACTTGATTGTCATCACAGTGACCTGCGCCTACTCTGGTACTCTGTTTCTGTCTAAAATAGTAGTAATAATGATCATGTATGTATGTATGTATGTATGTATGTATGTATATGAACATTTATATAGCGCCTTACAATAACCTCACGAAGGCGCTTAACGCAGCTCCCGGGAGTTCTGAACAAGTGCGACTTAATTAACTTTGAGAATGTTTCATGAGAAACACACAACGCAGCATCACGAATTGCCAATGGAAGACTGTTCCAGAATGAAGGTCCAATACAAGAGAAGGCGCGGCGTGTCCGCATCACTGTACGGGAGCGTGGGACTATCAAGTCCCCACGAGTCGCAGAGCGCAGAGACCGACGACCTGGTTGGCTGGAGACGGGAATACAAAGTTCCCTAATGTATTCTGGCGCCAGGCCAACCACTGACGCTCGTCCCATAACGATGATCTTGAATGTTGCTCTGTGCAGCGTGTCACGCATATATGCTGATATATGCGAGAATTTGGGCAAATCAGCGACGACTCGGGCAGCGCAGTTGAGGACAGACTGGCGTATCCGGCAGTTTGGGAGACCAGCGAGGACGGCATTGCAGAAATCCAGTCGGTTCAGCACAAACGAGTGGACAAGAGTGGCAGCGGCCTCATGTGACAGATTGCGCCGAATGACTCTGATCTGGCGCAGTTGGTAGAAGCAAGACCTGCAGAGCGATCCGACATGCTGATCCATGGATAGGTCTTCATCCAGCAGTGCTCCCAAGTCCCGAACAACACGCTTGGTCTTCCAGTTTGTGAACGCCGCCTCAATCGCCTGAGCATCAATCCTTGAGCGTGCCTGACCTGTGTCCAGCCATATGAATTCCGTTTTGTCCGGGTTCAGCCTCAACCGGTTGGAGGACATCCAGGACATACTTCTTTAACAATTTCCTGCATTTTTGACACACGGGCCAGTGCATCAGACGGGTGGCATGTTAAGTACAGTTGAGCGTCATCGGCATATTGGTGGACCCGGGCTCCAAGAGCAGAGATGATCCTTGTCAAATCGGCTGTGTATAGCACGTATAGCAGCGGCCCAAGGACTGAGCCCTGAGGGACACCGAATGTTACAGGCGTCCATGATGAATTTCCAGAGCCGACGACCACCATCATTTGACGTCCACTGAGAAAGGGCCTGTCCGACGACTCCGAATGATGTTCGTAATCTCGTTAGCAGGATGCCATGATCTACGGTGTCGAACGCTGCGCTGACATCAAGGAGCGCAAGCAGCGTGACATGTCCAGCGTCGATGGCATCACAGACATCAGAGATGGGCCGAAGGAGAACGGTTTCGGTTGAATGACCCTTCCTGAACCCTGATTGTAACTTAGGCATGAGGTTACTCGATTCCAAGTATGGCACCAATTGTCTAACTACTACCTTCTCGATGATCTTAGAGAGGAACGTCAGGTTGGAAATTGGACGGTAGTTATTGATGTTGTCCAGATCGAGTCCAGGCTTTTTGATCTCTGGCCGTATGATGGCACGTTTTTGACTCTCCGGTAGGCATCCCTCCGCTAATGAGGCATTGCAGAGCTGAGCCAGGAATGGTAGCAGCCCATCTATAAACTCCTTCAGGATAAAAGCCGGTATGGGGTCAAGCATGCATGTTTTTGATGGTGAAAACGGAAGAAGCGCTTTTAGTTCAGACTCCGTCACCTACTCGAACCTTTCAAAGCGACATTGCGTTTCAGAGTACTCTGGTGGAGCTGCACCCTCAGTATCCAGGCGGACATCTGAAACTTTCTCTAGCAGGTGTCGAAGGAAATCCTCAGGTGGAAACGTTGGTCCTTGTGAGCACCGCGATCTGCCTAAGATGGTTGACAGATCGTTCCAGAGCCGTCGACTATTTCTCAAGTCACGGGCAATCAGACTCTCCCAGTACTCCTGCTTCTTGACCTTGAAATCCGATTACTTCTTCCGCAAAAGCCTGATCCACTCAATTCGATCCTCTTCCAGGCCACTCCTTCTTTATCGACGCTCTGAACGTCTGACTGTTCGACGCATTGCTCTGCATTCAGCATCGAACCATGGAGTGAGAGCATTGCTTCTAACACGCGTTGTGCGCATCGGAAGCATGTCGTCGATTATGGCGCGTAAAGTTCTTTCATAGATGTCGAACATGTCTGTGGCTGAGAGACCAGCAGTCCCTGCGGAAGCACAGCAAAGCTGACTGTCTGTTAGGCGTTGGCGGAAAGCTTCTCTGTCTAAAGATTTCCATCCTCTGAACGTGATATCTGTGACCAGCGGAGCAGAGTGCAGAAATGGTACGTGGTACATCAGCAGGCTGTGATCGGAGATGGACGGAGGCTCAGACGTGACTGCGATTGGTCCACAGTCGTCCCTTGTGATAACTAAATCTACGCAGCCACCGTGAGAATGTGTGGAAAAATCTACATGCTGACGTAGACCGAAGCTGTTAATGAGCCGCTTGACCTGACTTGCCCACAAGCATGTCAGGTCCTCCATGTGGATGTTCAGGTCCCCGGTCACGACCAATTGGCTGGCAATGTTAATGCTATTTGATAACAATAATTTGAGATATGACTTAATAAAATCGTGGTTTTGATACTTTTTGTAGCGTTACGTTTTTGAATCGTCAAAAAACGGTGGGTGGTCTCCCTAAAGGTGGTATAACTTTGTTTCTGTTTTGAATATTTTCATGAAATTTGGCCATCATGTGTAAATATGAATTGTCTATAAGCCTGTAAAATTTCATTTATAAATTCTTACTTTTGACCAAGATATTGGCAGGAAACATAGGAGTTTTTCTTTTGGCGCACCCTGTATATATGTATTTAAATTTTGTATTAGCATTGAATCAACAATTTAAACATTGCTTTTAGCACCTTTCCTGTGACATTTTATGACTGCATGGGGTTTGTCCCTGCCGGAGGCTGTGCATCAAAAGCAAAATATCTATTGCAGAAAAGAGACCCACCGTGATGAGCTCCCATGGCCCCACCACCCTAAATACGGCCCTTATAAATTAAGTGTTAAACATCCGTCACTTTATATCAAATGGATGAGGCTAGAGGTGGAAAAGGTTCCTCGGAACGTGATTGACATCCTAGCAAGATGCAGCTTCAGTAGTTAATTTCTCTATGTTCTGGAACGTTGCGAGAAGGAACCCAAGAGAATCTCTGTGATTCTTTTGCCTCTGACTTTCTGAACGTCAGTGAAACTTGTCCAACTTCCCGACGCACACCACACCATAGACCTTTTTCATTTTCTCCCTTTTTGTTTACCAAATTACCACAATCACCTTGTGCCGTCGATTCAAAGCACCTTAGCGATCACCATAATCAAGGAGAATACTACTATTTTAGACAGCGGAAAATACTCGCTTCATAAAGTTATAATCAAACAACAATAATAATATTCCTTTGAATGATTCAATCTGACACACCGCAGAATGATTTCAGGTACATGTTACACGAAATACAGCACGACACGCAGGTCGGCTTTACAGCAGTGGGTTCGGTAACTTAACTAATGGCTTGGATCACTTCTGGTCGGCCATGTGTAATAGTTGGAGGGGCTATCTTTATTTTTAGCAGAACCCGAGTCAAACAACACAACAGCAAACCGCCAATGGCAGCTAACAGAAATTTTAATAAATTAATGCCCTCAGCGAGGCTTGAATCCGGGTCGCGCGGATGACTCTCAGTTTAACGGCCAGCGCTCTCTCCAATCAAACAACACAACAGCAAAGCGCCAATGGCAGCTAACAGAAACTTTAATAATAGTTGAAGGATGTTTTGGAAATTGATATAGACCTAATTTACTCTTTCTTTCCAACGGACGGGACTGGTCTTAACTATGAAGTCTATTCAGAGAAGAATTCAATTGGTTCCGTTATAACGAATCCGAGCTTATAGTCGATAGGCGTAAATCAGCGTAAATAGTTTACGAGTTACACGCCATAATCTGATCTTCCTATAACGCTATTTCGTCGATGGAAACAAACTAGTAGACCAGAGCGAAAAATTAATTAATTTCAAACGGAGATGTCGATTCAGTCTCATATAAGCATAAGAGATGTGTAATAGGCCTAAAAAATGAGTTGATACGGGAATATTAAGTTTACTATTTCTGAACGATAAAACGATAAAATAAGATGAGCAGTTCAAGCAGGAACCGCAGTGACTAGGTCTATAAAACAGAGGGAACGGTCATTAGCCCCCTGGATATTATCCCCCCGAACATTATTCCCCCCGGAGAAAGGTCCCCTCGGACATTATCCCCCCGCGATAGTACATTATCCACCCAGTCTATGCTATCATTACCTAAAAATGATGCACAAAATGTAGCAGTAGGCCTATGTTAAATGAGTAGCCTATCTATACATTACACATTAGTCTGACAGGATGTAAGAATATGTTAAAAATAAGTTCATTGAAGGTTAACATGTATTATAAAACATTCTAAAGGACTGGAACGACGCTTAGAAGTCTACGAAACTCGTACGTAAATGACGTTAACAAACCCTTGCTGTAGCCATAACTGACACCAACGAATAGGCAGAACACGAGTCAAACAACACAACATACAACTGTATGCGATTCCATTTCGTTCATTTCTCTAATTTATTTAATCTAATTTTGAATGGATACGACGCTAATAAGTCTACGAAGCTGAGACGTAGACTAACTCAAGGGTTCTCAACCGGTGTGTCGCGACACACCAGTGTGTCGCGACTTGACCGGCGGTGTGTCGCGTAAAAGTGGTGTGTCGCTGGTGTGTCGCGAAGAATTGTTGTATCGCGAATTAATAATAATAATAATAAATTATCTTCGTTTCTTTTTCAAAACTGACACAACGCAGTAGGCCAATGATTACACGAAATAATCCTAAATAACATCAGTCTACTAAATTCTCACAGCACACGTCCGTTGTTCTTGTATTATACACTGACTTACTTTACCTACAGGTAATTTAGAAGTTTAGCGGATGAATGCAATGAGAATTTGTTGCGCTCTATTTATCTATCTATTTTACCGCGGTCTGGGGTAGTTATGACGTTTATGTTCAGCGGATATGACATAGGGCCTATGTAAACACGTTTGCGATCGCACCTGTTAGAAAACTTTTACCCGTTAACCTATATGCTAAGTCAGCAATCGAAAAGGAAAAATTATGGGTAAGAAAACGTAAATTTAGCCATCCTCTTCAGATGCTGATATTAAGAAGACAAGGTGGATGATGAACCCATTCCTCGGAGAAAACATCAATGGAGCAGAATTGAACAACAATGAACAGGAAACACTTGTCAAGCTGCAACGTGATTTCAGAATGAAGGACATGTATAAGCAATTATTAAGAACTGAGTTCTGGGCAAAGACGTACAAGGAAGAACATCACAAATCACTTGCAAGCAAAGCTATCAAGGAGCTGGTTTCCTTTCATAGCTCGATCCTACTTATCTGAACAGGGCTTTTCTCAGATGTTCAACATAAAGAACAAGAATCGGAACAAACTTGTCAACATAAAGAACAAGAATCGGAACAAACTTGTCGGAGGTGCCCTCTCAGCCTGCTTACGAGTTGCACTTACAAAAACTGTGGAACCGCGTTTTAATATGATCCAAAGAAAAATTCAAGAACAAAGATCCCATTAACTGTTAGGACTACAAGGTCTTAGTAATTAGGTGACAAAATTGACGTCGAGTTGTAGAAACGACTAAGCTTATAGATTGGGATCAGAAGAATAATTTAGAATTTTAGAATCATAAAAATTGGAAAGAAATTCAATATAATTATTTTCATTTATTAAAAATGTCAGCAGTTTAGCATTTTATAAGGTTAAATAAGTTTGAGAGCAAATTTGAAATAAATAGACATGTCTAACTTTGACACTTTTTATATTTTTACGACATCTACATATGACGATTGAATGGTGTGTCGCCAAATTGTATTGCAAGTTAAGTGTGTCGCGGGACGAAAAAGGTTGAGAACCCCTGCCCTAACTGACGTTAACAAACCTTTGTTGTAGGACACTAAACAAATAAACTGTATAGGCCCTACCCCTTTCGTACATTTCAAATCTAGGTCTAGGCCTACTGACACAATTAGAACCTAAATGACACTAAGAACTTTCGTTTGCATGTGAATGCCAGTGACAAGTCTAATTGGTTACGGCATTATTCTATGATTTGCATTTAGGGGGGCTAATGTCCGGGAGGGCTAATGTCCTACGCAAAAACCGGGGGATAATGTCCGGGAAGGCTTTTGTCCGGAGGGATAATGTCCTGCACCCATAAGACAGCTCCTGGGGATATAACAGGTGAGCACGTTTTGGCAGACTCAAATTAATAAGATGACGAAAGCGTATCAGAATGGAACTGATGTGATTAGTGTTAAGTTACCGTGTGTTAAGCTACATTGTAGCCGACTTGTTTGTCATGCGAAGCTGGCCGTATTTCGTATAACTTCTATCTGTAATCATTCTGCGGTCTGTCAGATTGAATGTTAATAAACGAAGATTATTATTTTTATAGCACAATCATTTATTAAAAAGCAATCGAGCTTAAAATCAGACTAAAAACAGAAATGTGTTCAAGCATAAAGTTCGGTGTTCTCGGCCCCTGTGAGTGGTGCAAAACAACATCTAAAAGCAACAGCATTAAAAGGTGTGTGCAGATAGAAAGTCCCTGAAAGAGATAGACAATTTCTCTTTTATCACCGGAAACAGCGGCACAACGGCGGCCCAGCTCCAATAAAAATTCGCGACTCGCGTAATTGATGGGGGCCCAACGTTTCAATTGCAATTGGCACAAACTCATGGGAGATACACTTATTAGAGATGTGTAATTTAAAATGAGTTGATACTCGAATATTAAAGTTACTACTTGCTGCACTTTCGATCCGCCGCATGTTCAGCAGCACCCCCGAATATCGTTGATGACAAATGTACATGTGTGGATGCCTGTGAACACCCAGGCAATTTATTTATCCATGGGACGAGTGTGGCGCCGTCTGGTCCTTTGCCGTCAATTCTAATCTCTTTAGAACTGTGGATGTCAGCCTTCGCGAGTCCCCTCCACACCAAGTCGTTGACCGCAAAGTATCGAGCTGTTCTTCCAGATGATCGTCTGCAGATCAACCCGTGGTGTCCTCTTGAGTCGGTGGTACAACCGCACTGACACCGGTGCGGTGTACATATATCAACACCCAAACGCAGTCCAGCGGCCACCCGGATTGCCTCATTGCTTAAATCCAAGCCACAGGCGGTCACAGGAATAGTTGATAGGCGGTCACAGGAATAGTTGATAGCCAGTCCCCCGCATGAGGGGAGGTCAAATAACCTGCTGACCGGATCGCTGTAGGCGGCCCACACCGCTGTCCTGTCTACATCAATCAGTGGTCTATCCCACACGCTCTGTCTGCTCCAAAGGGGCTCTGCACTGCTCGGCTGGGTTTTCTTGCGGACCTCGAGCAGATCGTCGATGAGGACATCATCCCACTCCTCCTCGTCACGACCAAGCCGCATCGACCAAGTCACCAGTAGCTTGGTGGATGCGGCTGATGCCAAGTAAGCTGAGGATGACATCGAGACACGTCTAACGGCCCATCTCTAATTGGGAGTGTGGCTTGTAGCAACTGGATGTTGTTGAGGCCGATGTGGATGATGTTCTCTAGTCCTTTACGCATTTGATCATCCATTTTCTCGAGCAGTGGATGGCTATGGCATGGGGCAGTTCTCAGCAGATAGGTAAGTTGCCGCAAAACTTGCCCCCCCCCCACCCCGCAGCAGGATCAACGCTGCCTGGGCTCGAAGGCAGACCAGGTACGTCACTGCCCGTTCCAATAACTCGCTGTGCCTCAGGAGCGCCCCGTCCAAAGCCCCATTTCGGAACATTTGGGCTCCCAGTAGGAGGAGCGACCCCATGTCCATCCGCTCGAATCCTTCGAATGTTGGCTCCGTTTGTTCCGTCTTTGAATAGAGTTCACATTTCTTACTATTCAAGCAGATACTTAGGGATGTCTCCAAGTCCTTAATCGGTGCCACATCCTGCCGTACGTCCTCCTGCTCACCTCCCAGCGAGATGTCGTCCAGGTAGCCAAGCCTGAAACTTGAGCTCATGCAGAGGCAGGCAGAACAGCAGAGGCCCCAAGGGATCTCCCTGCTGTGGTCCCATCTTCGAACGAACCACGAAGGAGCCAAACTGCAGCTGATAATCTGCTGAGTAGGCCTACGACTGGTGTGTGAAGGCGTAGATTTCCGGTATAGTGTCGTAAACTGCCTGCATGCCGCAGACGTCTCCGCAAGGTGTTGAATGCGTTTGTGAAGTCAAGTTTCACGAATATCGCGTCCTCTATCATGCTTGCCGCATGTACTGCCGCTTCACCGCCTCCTGGGACTGCCACTCCAACTTGCAATGGGGCGAAGAAAGATTCTAGCCTTCCCAGGGCGTAGCTGTTAGCGCACTTTGCTTTCAGCCTCCTCCAGACGTACCCAATCGCAATTGGTCCTCCTGATTTTTTAGATAGGGCGATTAGGGTGCCACCGAAGACAATCTGTCGCATTTCTTTTGGACAATCTCCTCTCAGCGGCACGTTGATGAAGCTTGTGTCTGTAAGAACGACTCTGAAGATTCTATATTATTCAAGAAGTTGAGAAGGTCGCATCACGTCCGGCCACCCCAGCACCGCATCCTCCACTTTTTTCCAGAGTCTAGGTATGGCGTGGTCCGCGCCGCATCCGGCAATTCAGCCAGTTTAAAAACCCACTTATCCGACGAGTGTCTTTCCTGCATTGCTGCAACGGTTTCTGATGTCGCCTTGACTGGATGGTCCTGGCTACAGACGATGCGGGTGGCTGCTTTGATGTTTCCATATTCCAGTTTGGCGTTGACTGCTGCCAGGAACAAATCCCTCTTACTCCGTTATATGCTGCGTCCTGTTCTACTTCAACTACCGTCATCTGGAAGTCCCGGTTATCAATTAGTTTCTTGAACACATTGGCCATGTTGCGTCTATTTCGGTTGCGTCAAGATGTTGGAAGCAAAGCACAGGAGCCTGCCCCCATTAGGGTGATTCACATTACAATGAAGAAAAAAGTGTTCTCTGATTGTCCGACATGGTAGATAATTTTGTTCCTTTAGTCTTAGTGAACACTGCATCAAAATTTGAGTGCAAAATATGAATGTTTAGAGGTAGCACAATGACCTTGCCCGTCCTACACGAGGCCGATGAGGCTGCTGTTGAGTGGCTCTGCGTGAACTGCAAAAGCTAAATAAATAATGACGTTGAAAATTGGGATGGGGTCTATATGAAGAAATCAATGCAATTGTCATTGACGAGACACTCACATTTCCAATTAGATTAAGTCGTAATCCCGTAAGTTGAAAGTATGCACATAGTCATAGACCATACATGTATAATTAATTCTTATTTTCTTGTGATCACTAAAGCAACCTGCTGAATTGTAATATTTGTTTTCACCGGCGACGAAATTGCTACGAAGTAGGAATAATTTTACATAATCGTATGAAAGTATAAATGCATGGATATTTCTGTCTAGACATTGTGTTCAGACGGTGTGATATGACTAATCAATAGCATTTTTATACACATTATTCTGAAATTTTTGATTTTTAAATTTTCATAGCGTAAATGTCATATTTTGGGAATTCCATTTCCCAAGTATAATTAACAAGATAATAAAAAGTGGCTTTCGGTTATTTATTTGTGTAAGCTTCATTTTTACAGACCTAGCTGGAGCAGAAAGTAAAAAATTGCTTCATTTAATACAATAGAGCCATCAAATAAAAAACAAATCATTTATTTGGAAGACAGAACCAGACAACAAATCAAATCAAGCATCAAGGAAACAAAGTTAACAAAATATACTAAAGCAGTGCTTAAGGAATGATGCTAATAGTTTCTATTTGGTTGCACAGGAGACCCGGAAGGGGTCTTGCAATCCCACTAGGTGGGTCCCTGGGCGGTGTTACCATGATGATGATGGCCATTAAGTTGCCATAGAGTGGTCTTGACATACGATATAGTGAGACAAACCAACATTAAGAAGAAGACAGCAAACACCTTAACTAAAAGCACGGGTACACATTCGAAGAGCATTGGGCCTTTAGCAAAGTATGAGGCACAAAGTCACTGGATGATCGGGATGCTGCACTGGTAGTAGGAATTAGGGTCAAACCTAAGTCGTCATCAATTATATTCAAAGTGAGAGATGGGCGGTTATTTAATGGTTTATCAATATAAGAACTCTGTAATAAGAAACAATGATAGGCCACAGTGTGCCAGAATTATTCATTAGTTATTGTCGCAGTCTTAACTTAAAGAGACAATGATCAGGTAGCAATCTGATGGAAAGAAAAATCTCATTCCATGTTTTAGCAGCTGTAAATGGAAGAGAACGTTTGCACTTCTCTGCCAAGGACCAAGGTTGAAGACCTAGTTAATTGGGGAACCAAAAGCAATCCATCATATTAGTGTGTTGTCCGCCAGATGAGACTGCACACTAAAGACCAATTTTATTGTTACATCATATAAAATTTTGAAGAAGACTGTGTCAGAGAATGACATTGTTGGGTTAAACTGCATTTTCAATAAAGCAAAGATTTCTGCAGCTATTCAGACTAGTAAAGTGTCAGAGTAAATGGTTTAGTATATTATAATAGACTGCGGGGTAATGTCCTACCTGGGGGGAAGCTTTTGTTCGGGGAGCTCATGTCCGTTCTTCTTATATCGCCGATATACTCAGTCTCATTCAACATTGGTACATCATCCCATGCTTTATTAAAATCATCGTAATACTCTTGCAGTGGCGTGGCTACCATGTGTGCAATGTGTAGAAAGCACACGGGCCCACGACCTCCAGGGGCCCACAAAGATTGTTGAATTATTAACCTAACCTAATTAGCAATTCACAATATTTTTTGAATAAATATAGTTATTGTGGAAACTATTGTACTATCGCACTGGTCTCTCAAGCTAGCAAGATCTTATTACGAGTGATTCAATCCAAACTCGAAAGCGAATTCGCCCAGGAACAAGCTGGTTTCAGACCAAGAAGAGGAACACGTGACCAAATCGCAAATCTCCGAATAATCATGGAAAAAGCAAGGGAAAGGAACCAACCATTATATTTCTGCTTCATTGACTTCACAAAGGCGTTCGACATGGTAGAACACGACAAACTCTGGCTGACTATGTTAGAAATGGGTTTCCCGCCTCAAATAGTTCAGCTGCTGCAGAAACTTTACAAACAACAACGCGCAAATATTAGGACAGATGGACTTACGTCAGCATGGTTCAGAGTTAAGAAAGGAGGGTGTAACCTTTCACCATGTCTTTTTTAACATTCCAGCAGAACAAGTAATGAGGAAAGCCTTGCAAGGATAACAGTGGATTCAGAATCGGGGGTAAAATCATTAACAACCTAAGATACGTAGATGACATTGTATTACTGACTACATCACCAGAGGTTCTGCAAGAATTGGTGGACAGGGTTGAGAGGTCTGCAAACGAGTATAGCATGAAGATTAATGCCGCAAAGACGAAGGTCATGACAAATACGGACACAGAATTGAAGATTAGAGTGATCAGTGGTAGTTTAGATCAGGTAGACTCGTTTGTCTATCTGGGAAGCAGAGTAACGAAAGATGCAGACTGTAATGTAGAAGTGAAAACAAGGTTAGTCATGATTAAGTTGACAAAGGTATGGAAAAACAAGGCAATCAGCTCCAAGACAAAAATATGAGGGCCTTAGCCAGTAGCAACATACGGTTGTGAGAGGTGGACTCTAAAGAAGGAGGAGGAAAGAATTATACAGGCTTTCGAAAACAAATGCATTAGGAAACTACTACGTATTTCATGGACATAAATGTTGACTAATGAACGAGTTTATAAATTAGCAGGGACAAAATGCGAGTTATTAAGTCATGTCAAAACTCGGAAATTAATATACTTTGGTCATATCCTGCGACAGCAGGACAATAATGAAAATAGTGCCATGACGGGACTGGTGGAAGGTGTTCGTAGCCGCGGTAGACCCAGAATATGCTGGCTCGATAACATCACGTTGTGGACCGGTCTATCGGGAGCGGCGCTATTGAGGACAGTAAAGGACGGATCTTGCTGGTGTACATTGGTCCGCTCATGCAGCCAACCGTCGCGAAGCGACGTCGGCGTTATGACATGACATGAAATATAGTTTCTGTGAACACTTTTGCATTACTTCGTTAAATTGCAAGCTGACATTAGTTTGTGTGAACAATAATATGAATGGGTTTTAAGAACGTCTATCGCAGTTTTAAGTTGAGACTTGACAGCATGACATGATTCATGCCGGTATAAGATTTTCATTTCGCTTATTCGCTTTCCTACGCCAAGGGAAAGGGCCTATGCTGTCTGGAATAGGTGTGATAATTATATATATATATATATATATATATATATATATATATATATATATATATATATATATATATATATATCCGTGTATGTGTCACGTTCGTGTAGAGTTGTAATTAAACGGGGCACCCCAGGAATCTCCTATATACTCGTCACAGGCATGCTCGTGTAATCCGGTCATTATCTGGATAATATTGGAACGGCATTGACCTGACTTCTCCATCAACCATGCAGGATGATAATTTCCGGGGGTTTGAGGTGGTTCAAACCTCGCTAGTCATTCTTAGGGTCGCATAGTTAAGTCTTCTTTTCACCTTCTTACAGCCTAACTCCACGTGGATCCCCGTTATTTTTGCACAGTTCTGATACTCCTCTCAACTGCTCTCAGCTCTCACTCCAAAATGAGGGAGACATCAAACTGAGGTCGTGTGGATTTCCCTCCCCTGTTTTTGCAATTGCAGGGAATATTGTTAAACTTATTTTTAAGTAGGCCACTATGAAGAATTGATGATTGTGCTGTTTTGGTGTGCAGGGTACCAATCATGGACCAGAATTGATAGATGATTGACATTTTTTATGAACAAATGATGGAAAAACTCTATGATGCCATGCCACTGTTTTACGTAGGTCTATTAGATAGTTGACCTACTAATGATAGGTCTAAGTGGATGAGTCTGCAATGTGATAGCTTTAAAATTCGAATGCAATGGGGGATTCTGTGGAAAATGGCGATTAACAGGGGCGCCACGTTGGCATCTAAGTAAAAAAAGAACTTCAGGTAAAAACAAGAACTTCCGGTAAAATCGTGTGATTTGGCTTAGTTGTTTATTTACAAGTACTAATGAAAAGTTTAGCACATGAAGCAGATTTAAAATTATGCCTACGTATTGCTGCGTGCCAAAATGAGAAGGAAAAGGAGGTCACAAGTTTCCTAAAGATATTCCGTTGAGACGGCAGTGGATTTTCAGCAATAAAACGCGACAAATGGCATCGAGTCACGGAGTTTGGTATGCCAGTCTCATTTTAAGGATGATGACTACACTGATATGACGAGCTACGGTAAGTTATTTAGGACTAGGACTATCGGTGCTCTGTTTACATTTCTGAAAGGTATGGTAATATTAACACTTAGGCTGAAGTAACGATGTATGACATATCTATAGGCCAGTTTGCTAGTTCACTACCATCAACAGTAGCCTAATAATAATAATAACGGGTGTACTTTGCAAGACATTATCTGTACTTGTAATCTATGCTTCTAAATCTAATGTTCTAAAAACAGCCAATGGTAAAAGCAATAACACAGTAATTTTTATAACACATTTGATATTTATTATCATTACTAATAAGTGTGGTGATAACACTTATTTTTTTTAGCTTTTTGCTGACATTTTCAGTTACAAGCCACTGAGTAATGATATGGTAATTACAATGATTAGAAAAATTGTATTTTTATATCTTTGTTTCTTTCTCACTTTCTATGACGCCATTCATGCTCACTGCTAAGAGGCAGTGAGCATGAATGGCGCTATAGAAATGTGCGGAGGACGAGGACACGCTTCATGTAGCAAGCTTTTTCAACTGCTGGCCCTCACTGCTGGAACAGTCTGCCTATCACTGTTCGTTTGGCCAACTCAGTTGAGACTTTCAAATCTCAACTCAAGATATATCTTTTTTTCTAAGGCGTACAACTGACCGATTGTTTTTTTTATAGGCACACTTGTAATGGCATGTGCTGTTTTACGGCGCCATAGAAATTTTCGTCATTATTATTAATAGAGGTGCTTCTGACTGTAGTGTGGACACAGAATCGGAGTTGCACGCCGAAAAACCTAAGCAATTGCAAGTGAAAGACCTGCTCAGGGTCCTCACACGGCGACTTGGGGTGGGTTCTAACCTGGAACCTCCGGCTCCAAGGCGCCATTGCCACGACTACACCCCTGAAATGTTGTTTATCATCATTATTAGTAGGTTTTTGTATAAGACAGGCATTTTAGATGTTTTGCTTAGAAAATTTTATAACGTTTGATGCTATTTATTATTAATAATAATTTTCAGTTGTTTATCTTGAACACTTTTTAAATGGTTATCTTTGTTTTTTAGCTTACAAACCACTTTGAAAAGTCTTGAGAGAAACAGCGGTTCCAAGTCAGTTTGCTTGGACTTCTCAACCCTCTGTTCAGGCCCTGCGTAAGACAACATGTCTAGAGACTCGGTGCAGTAAGAAAAGGAAAATATCAGCCGAATTACTGGACAATGAAATCAATGATCTCAATATAGATAATGAATTAACTGTTGGATTGGCAGTCGAAGTTGTTTCTGAGTCTACGCTTTCGAGCAGCAATCAGCTGACAGATGCAGAGACTCAGACAGTGGAGGAAGCCATACAGACAGCTCATGCATCTGTCCAAACTTTGGGAAATCAATCACGTGCAGTCTTGTCAATTAGTAACAATGATAAGGTAGTTAATTTTTACATAAGACTGGGAAACTATGCCAAATTTCAGTTCCTGCTTGCAAATTGAGGGCCAGAAGATCATTACACATTTGGTGATGTTGAAAATATCTGTGTAAAGGATCAATTTTTCATGGTTCTGATGAAACTGTAGATATACCACAAACTTTAAATTGGGCATGATGTTTCGTGTGTGTGAAAGTCAAATCGATGATGTGTTTTGTACTTGGATTTGCTTCATGTCACTTGAGTTGAGGGAGTTGAAAATGTGGCTATCACGTGATTTGGTGAATATTTATGCCTTAAGACATGTGTCATATTAGATGGGACTGAATGTCCTGTAAGAACTCGAAGCTCTCCTTACCCCAACAAGCAATATTTTTAACATATAAGAATCATAGTATGTTAAAAGGTATTGTTCGGTACGACACCATCAGGTCTTGAGTCATTTGTATCACCTGTACAGTGTACACGGTGGATCTACAAGTGACCGAAAAAAAATAGTAGAACAGTGGTTTGCCCAGTTTATGTTATTCAGGGACTCCATTATGGCACATAAAGGTTTTGTTGTAAAGGACATGCTTGCATCATTCAATGTGATGATGATGGTTCACTGCCCGAAGGCAGGTTCATTGGCTTTACGCCCCTGGGGATGAGATGAGTGAGGTGGTTTCCCGTTGCCTTCACCACAGACAATGATGGGTAAGCAACTTGCCCAAGGTCGCTCCGCAGCAGCTTGTGCCCCTGCGTCCCACACGTGCTAGCCCGAGATATCTAAATCTCTGAATGTCAACTCCCAGCCCGCAGTCCGCGGCAACCAACAGATGTATGCTGCTCTCGCTTACTGGTGTGGCTACTAGGCCAGTTCATTCAATGTGCAGGTTACTATTCCCACGTTCTTTATACATAAAAATCAAAAGGAAAGCAAACTTACATGACCACAAAGTAAGTAGCAAGAGTCTTTGCAAAATATACTAAATTTTAACACAACCAATGAACCGTTCTGAAACACAATTGCCAACGGATATTATATTTGTTTGTTATATGCTATGTAATTTTCGCAATCGCATTGTTTAAGAAATGCTTACAATGTGACATTGCTTGTGTAGTGCATGTTATGATATTACTATCAGATCTACATTAAATATGTTTTCAAAGTTGAATGTGTAATAGTCTATAAAAGAACTTGTTAATGTAAGCTTTTTTAAAACGATAAAAGAACTGTTCTAGAGTTGAAAGCACTGCCGCAATAAAATCAGCATCAAGTGAAACGCTAATACAATTCATGTCCGCTAAAGTGTACACAACAAAAAACACATGTGTCTTCTTAAACAGAAGAGTTAACTCTGAACGTGGTAATAATGGTTGAGTGCTTTGCTCATTGATGTAATTTGGCCATCGCTGTTTTTAAGGAAGTGAACAGAAATGGAAGAAATCTGTTGCACTGAAAGGGCACTTAATTTAACTTCAACAGTGGTCAGCTTCGATCAAAAGTTTCAAGAACTGCAAAGGTATCCATGGGCGACTAGCTGAAATGAAAACCCCAAGACTTTCCGGGCTACTGTTCAAAGTGTTTAATGGCAACTGACTCATGTTTCATTCCATGACCTGTGGCTGCAGAATGGACATGCAACTGTGAGATCAGTTGCCGCACAAGCTTGTGTAAATCTGTTCTTACGGTTGCCTTGCAAATGGTGTCCGTCTGGATGTTGTGCACCTTGGTGGTGAATGAGGTTAGGTAGTCATCCGCAGTAAACCATGTAACATCCTTAGAATGGTTACCATGTCCACGGCCAACGAAGGCATTGAAAGTCACCCATAACCGCTTCGGTTGGTCAGTGTTTGCAATGATTCTGGTCTCCCAGTGGTCTCGTTCCTTCCCTCTGTTGCGCCTGTGCATGTTACGGACGGATTTGATCCAGGCAGTATGATCCACAGGAGATTGTGTCTTCCTATACCACCTCTCTAAACGGTGAACCTCACGCCGCAGAGACTGGCACTCCGCGTCAAACCATGGGGAGAGTGGGCGGCGCCGGACGCCTGGTGAGTGGGAAGAAATCAGTTGACGAGGTTTGTCATGGTGGATTCGTAGACTGTGAAGATGTCGGCAACCGGCAGGTCCTCCAGGGTAGATGGATCAGCGATGACTGGGATATCGAGAAGCGTAGACTTGAAGGCTGCCCGGTCAAGACTCCGCTAGTCTAACGAAGTAGGATGGAGCTTCGAAGAGGAACGGGATGGATGCGACGATGAGGCCATGATCGAAGATGGTAGGTGGGTGGAATAAAATCAAGTAGTGTTCACTGCATTCTCTTCAATAAATGGAATCTGTAAAAAGAAACACATTTTTACAGTGAAACCTGCTTCCGACATCCTAATACTTGAAAGCAAATGAGATATATACACAGTAGATGCTTCATGAAGGAAGAACATTAATTTGAGGTATAAAAATCTTTGTAGCAGTTGATCCTATTCCTGGGGAGTGGCACTGAATGCACATAAGCCCATAATTGTTCTGCATCATCGTGGCTCAGCAGAAAAACCAGTACTTTTTTGTGACTTAAGGATTTAGTAGTGATTGAAGGTACGGAGGTTTCCTGGTGCTAAGGGCTTGTAATGTATACTCCAAGTAGAATTTAATTCGATATAAATATTGTGAGAGGCATTATATACCCGGGTAAATTTACAGGTACACAGAACATCCTACCGGCATCCCAGAAACGGTCGATCATCACGCCGATCCTGAAACAGCCGGGACTTGACCCTCTTCTGCCGTCTAGCTATAGGCCAATAGCTAATGTTACTTTTATATCTAAAATTGTTGAAAAACTTGTTGCTATTCAGCTTTTTAGGTACTTGGACTCGAATTTGCTCCTCCCTCCATACCAATCTGGCTATCGCAAGGGACACTCCACTGAGACCCTTCTTCTTCATCTATCTTTCTGATGTTTACAATGCGATTGACAAATCGCAGGTAACTCTACTGGCTCTCTACGACGTGAGTGCTGCTTTCGACACTGTCGATCATGATATTCTGATTCATCGGCTTTCTACTTCCTTTGGCATCTCTGCTCTGCCCCTTGACTGGCTCACATCTTATCTAGCAGACCGCTCCTCTTCCACTGTCTTTCACTCCACCCGTTCCCCTTGGATCCCCGTTCCAGTGGGCCTTCCGCAGGGTTCTGTTCTAGGGCCCTTGCTTTATATCCTTTTCACTGGAGACATTGGCTCTTTGCTCGCTTCTTGCTCATTGCGAAGCCACTCTTATGCTGATGATGTACAATCATATGCCCATTGCTTTGCTGTGGACGCAGCCAAAACTGTCCGCCTTATGGTCTGTGCTTCTGACACCCTTACCTCTTGGCTTTCGTCAAATCGACTGCGACTCAACTCTTTGAAGACACAGTTCATATGGCTGGGAACTCGCCAGCAGCTGGCCAAGATTGACTTGGCTGCTCTCGCACATGAGTTTCCCCTTGTAACCTTCTCTACCTCTGTTCGAGACCTTGGGGTGATCTTGGACCAAGAACTCTCCTTCTCTAAGCACATCTCTTCCCTGTCACGTGCCTGCTATTACCAAATTCGACAGCTGCGCGTCGTTGCTCGCTCTCTCTCATTCACTGCATCTTCTACTCTTGTCCATGCCTTTGTTTGCAGCCGCTTAGATTACTGCTCCTCTCTTTATGTTGGCCTCCCACAGGTCCGTCTGAACTCCTTGGTTAGGGTCCTTCGATCTGCAGCACGCTTGGTTGGTGGCATTTCCCGGTTTGCTCACGTTTCTGCCTTCATGAGGGACGACCTCCACTGGCTCCCACTGCAGCAACGCATTGCTTATAGAGTTTCGTCTATAGCTTGGCGCTGCATTCTTTCTCAAGCTCCATCCTACCTATGTGAGCTTTTTACTCCAGTCTCGGTTTCTCTGGGCCGTTGTTCGCTGCGGTCAGCTGCCCGCGGTGACTTTCTTGTCCCTTTTTGTCGTACCGCTACTATGCAGCGAAGAGCATTTTCCGTGGTGGGTCCAGCTATCTGGAATGGCCTCCCTGCGGCACTCCGTTCGCTTCCCCGTGACTCTGCTGGCTCTTTCTACCGTCTTCTCAAGACCTTTCTCTTTGACCAGGCCTGGGTTGGGAGCGCCTCTGAGACAGGGCTGGTCAGACAGGGATACGCCACATTTCACGTATGTTTCCGACCAGATTCGTTCTTTGTACTCGAATAATTACCGCGTAAGTCGCAAAACTCGAGAAATACCTTTTCAGTTTGGAATATGGCGGGGCGAGCCAAGGGATTGTCTTCATCCGGTTCTTCTGAGTCCTGCCAACTCCTCGCTGGGGGAAAGTGGCTTGACAACGCCTACTTCACCATTGACGCCTGCATCATCGGTGACGGCTGCTTCAACGTCGGCCTTGCCTTTGACTACACCACTTCTTTATACTTCTACTGGCATGTGCATTGCCACCTGAAACATACGTTCGCTGCGGAATAAATATGTTGCTGTTACTGACGCCATACTTACCAACGATATTGATCTTCTTCTGGTCACGGGATCGTGGCATCATTCGTTGACAGATGTTGCAGTCCGTCGATCCTCACCACCGGGCTACACTTCTATTGACTGACCGAGATCAGAAGTTCGGGACGGGGATTGCTCGGACGGTGGCATCGTCATCTACCATCCGGTGGCTTCATCAGTACGGCGGATCGCTATACCAGTTCATCCTATCACCTTCGAGGTACTGGCTGTCTCAGTGTCGCCGTCGCGCGGCCCTCTGACCGTTCTCACCATCTACCGTCCGGGCTCTGAGCCATCGTCAGCAGCCTTATTCAGTGAGCTGACTACATTGCTTGAAAACTTTGCTCTACATAACACACAGTTGGTTATTGCTAATGACCTCAACCTCAACCACGAGAATCCAGAGCTACCGAGTTTTCTACCATTACTGAGCAGTCTGACCTGGTCCAACTTGTGACTGGTCCAACTCATCGACTTGGAGGTTTACTGGATGTGATTGCCAGTTGACAGAGTTAATTATACCGTCTTAGGTTGCTTACTCCTATGGGGTGCAAGTGGGCGGCGCTTTATTTATATATGTATGGTTGTAATATGGGAATAATAAATTTCCTATAATAATTTATTGCACCTGTCACCGTTAAAGTGTTATATTGCGCCGTCTAGGTATAAAGGGATTACTAGACATATGAAGATCCGAATCAAAGTACCTGTATTTTGGATAAAACATTATTGTTAAACAAACATGATCTATTTACAGTAATATAATGAAGTCCTATTTCTCTATTTGGCGTTTTACTACTTAATATTGTATATATTTCTTATCAGATGAGACTTGCGGTACATCGTTCTGCAACGTAAAACGGTTTTTCTGCAGTTTAGTAGAATTCTTGTAGTTTTCCGTGTATGATGAGCAAACCTGTGCTATAGTATGATGAGGAAGATGAAATAATAATAATAATAATAATAATAATAATAATAATAATAATAATAATAATAATAATAATAATAATAATAATAATAATAATAATAATAATAATAATCGTTTATTCAAATTCAAACTGACACACCGCAGAACGATTACAGGTACAAGTTAAACGAAATACGGCCAGCTTCGAACGACACGCAGGTCGGCTACAACAGGTTCGGTAACTTAACACTAATGGCCTAAGTGCTGGAACGCTGCTGGTCGGCCAAGCCAGGAGTAACTTATTTTTCAACAGACCCGAGGCAAACAACACAACAGAAAGCGCCACTGGCAGCTAATAGAAAATTCAAATAAATTTTTGCCCTGAGCGAGGCTTGAACCCGGGTCGCGATAATGACTCTCAGCTTATCGGCTTTCTCTCGACTGAGCTACGGACCCCCCAAATATTGACAAGCGGTTGTGTCCAGATCGAACCCAATCCGTATCAATATACAATACTTCTGCAGCATCAAAACCACCACTCTCCAGTCGATGAGAAATTCCTTCTCCACACGAATAGTCAACCAGATAGCCTTGATAGTCAACCAGAGCAAGCGAGACCAAACTCGCTTCTCTCCAACTGTTCCAATCGAAATGAAGATCCCACGGACGCTAGCTGGAGTTCGTAACTTTGAACCTTCACGCCGTCTCTTCATTCACTCAGATGCGACGCTCTGTTTTACAACGAGAAGCGTGCCAAAATGTCATTCCCACCGTTGAATTAACTTTGCCTCAGCAAACAGCCATTATTCTCTCAGCGTTCATGTAGGAAATCCTGACCAGTAATCTCTGACGTGTCCGCTTTCATTCGATTTTGACCATTGCGTTCAATTCGACGCATTTCATTGGCTGCGCGTCACAAATGTTTACGTGTACGTAATATTCATAGTAACCGGTTTTAACGTCGCCATGATTTCCTCGCTCGAACGCTAGACTGATTTATAGTGCCTAATCCGCTAATGCCAAAGTATTAACCTGTCATGTCATGCCATTGCGCCGACGTCGCTTCGCGACGGTTGGCTGCATGAGCGGACCAATGTACTCCAGCAAGATCTGGCCTTTACTGTCCTCAATAGCGCCGCTCCCGATAGACCGGTCCACAACGTGATGTTATCGAGCCAGCATATTCTAGGTCTACCGCCGCTGCGAACACCTTCCACTAGTCCCGTCATGACACTATTTTCAATATTGTCCGGCTGTCGCAGGATGTGGCCAAAGTATCTTACTTTCCGGGTTTTGACATGGCCTAACAACTCGAATTTTGTTCCTGCTAATTTGTAAACTCGTTCATTAGTCAACATTTCTGTCCATGAAATACGTAGTAATTTCCTAATGCATTTGTTTTCGAAAGCCTGTATAATTATTTCCTCCTCCTTCTTTAGAGTCCACGTCTCACAACCGTATGTTGCTACTGGCCACACTAAGGCCAACCGTATTTTTGTCTTGGAGCTGATTGCCTTATTCTTCCATACCTTTGTCAACTTAATCATGGCTAACCTTGTTTTCACTTCTACATTACAGTCTGCATCTTTCGTTACTCTGCTTCCTAGATAGACAAAGGAGTCTAAACTACCCCTGATCAGTCTAACAGGGCTGTTTTTAAGGAATTTTTAGAACTCTTCTCTTCTTTCTCATCCTCCATGGTAAATTACTCCCAATCTGAGGAAAATTACCTATTTTTACTAGTTTTAACTGCACGGAACCTGACAGAAGTGCTTCTACAACTGCACGAATCCATTTAGAACTGCACATTTTGTGTAGAACTGCACGTTAAAAAAAGCCCTGCACTCTAATCTCCAATTCTGTGTCCGTATTTGTCATGACCTTCGTCTTTGCGGCATTAATCTTCATGCTATACTCGTTTGCAGACCTCAAACAGGGTTTGTCCACCAATTCTTGTAGCTCCTCTGGTGATGTAGTCAGTAATACAATGTCATCTACGTATCTTAGGTTGTTAATGATTTTACCCCCGATTCTGAATCCACTGTTATCCTTGCAAGGCTTTCCTCATTACTTGTTCTGCTGGAATGTTAAAAAAGACATGGTGAAAGGTCACACCCTCCTTTCTTAACTCTGAACCATGCTGGCCTAAGTCCATCTGTCCTAATATTTGCGCGTTGTTGTTTGTAAAGTTTCTGCAGCAGCTGAACTATTTGAGGCGGGAAACCCATTTCTAACATAGTCAGCCAGAGTTTGTTGTGTTGTATCATGTCGAACGCTTTTGTGAAGTCAATAAAGCAGAAATATAATGGTTGGTTCCTTTCCCTTGCTTTATCCATGATTATTCGGAGATTTGCGATTTGGTCACGTGTTCCTCTTCTAGGTCTGAAGCCTGGGCGATCTCGCTTTCAAGTTTGGATTGTATCCGTTCTAGTATAACTCGTAATAGGATCTTGCTAGCATGAGAGACCGGTGCGATTGTACGGTAGTTTCCGCAATAAAGTGGGTCACCTTTCTTGAAAAGTGGGATGTAAGTTGACTGTGTCCACTCATCTGGCCACTCTCCGCTCCTCCACACCTCCGTGCATATGTCATGTAGTTTGGTCAGGGTCATTTCTCCGCCGTACTTAAGCATTTAACCTACACGACGTTTAAATTGTCTATCTTAACTCTTACCTAGAATTAACGATTAACACGCAATTTGATTAGTTTACTGTATAAGAGCAATAATTCACTACAAATACCCTCTCTTTAACAGACTGTGCTCAGGCTTATTAAACTCACCTACTTATACATCAACTAATCATCTATCAATTACCTTATACTACCTCACAAACAATACAACTCAAATATGACTTATCTATTGTAATGACCCATAAAGTTACTAGGTCAGTCCTCTACTTAAATAATCAGTATATCATTATTATTACATCCCTTGGACTTGATTCTTTCGCAATTGGTGGATTGTGATCGACCGCCTGAAGTGGAGGTGGAGGATTATGTTGCAAAGCAGCAAGAGACGATGGAAACGGCGTTGAGGGAAGCTGGTGAGGGAGCAGTTGGGGAGAATAGCCGATCGTCGGAAGAAGGCTTACGACCTGCGGGTGAAGCCGAACCAGTTCTCTGTGGGAGACTGGGTGTACTACTATTACCCACGGTTACGGTGTGGCAGGAAGATCAAGTGGACGCGAGTCTATACTGGTCCGTTCCTTGTCATACTAGTCTGGAATCCGGTCCTGTATCGAATACAGAGGAGTGTGAGATCGCTGGCGATGGTGGTTCACGTAGACAAACTTAAACGTTTCTACGGTGAGCACCCGCGCAGCTGGTTGTTAGAAGAGGTTGAAGAGTCCCCTGTGGACGCTGGTTCTTTTCCTGATGACACGGAGTTGGTGGGATACAGAGTAATCCCCGCGGAGTCCCCCGCGCCTGTTGTGGGTAGCGTCGGAAGACCCAGTCGGCGCTCGAAACGACTTGCTCGTCGACTAGCATGAGGGCTAGCGGCGTGTAAAGTCGCGTAATGGCAATGAGTTTGGCAGGGGTTGAGAAAGATTTTAGTTTCCATTTGATGGTTTCCTTTTGTAAAAGACCCCAAATCCAGACGCGAACTAGCGGTGAATTTGGATGGGGCAGTGAATGATTTTAGTTTCCATTTGCCGGTTTCCTTTTTTTAAAGACCCCAAAGTCATGTCACGTAATGGCGTTGATTTTGGATTGGGTTGGTCAGATCTTAGTTTTCCTGTTGAAGATACTCTTTTGTTCGACGCTACACAGTGGTACTGGTGGGTCGCGAGACGTGAACTGGGTCTCGACACCGATTAATTGTGGTGGGTTTTAGATTCTGTCGGTAGACAGTGCTGTTGATTTTCCTTTTGATGAATCGTTTCAGTAAGGGTCACAGTGGTACCGGATAGTATTGAGAACGCGTCCTGCGTTTTCGTGTCTTCGCGTAATGGCGATGGTTTCCTGGGACTGGTGAAGTTCCTTTGAATTTTGTTCGATTTGCTGACCGCTGATCACGGTGGGTTTTCAGTGCTATTGCCTGAAGACTCGAAGTCTGAGTCACGTTTTCTGTTGATGATCACCTTTTCTGTTAATGGTAGGGGATGGGATGGATGGATATCCCAAGTGAAGAGACAGTGTTGGTGACTTTTCTCTTCTTAAGGTCCTCTAGCCTACGGGTTAGGTGGAGCCTAAGTCTCGAGACAGAGGGGCTTTTGAGGTTGGTAGTCTAGTAGGCGAGACTAGTTACCAGTGGAGTGTGGAATTCTCGCACCGTAAATGCCATCACTAGCGAGCTCGTGAGTCGCTAGGTGACACCGTGACAGTGCTTGGGGAGAATGTTTGGCGAGGAATTTCTTGCATCCGACAGGCTGACATTGTAGGTCACGTTCGGGCGGGGTCTTAAGTCAAGTTTCCTGGGCTAGAGGTCTTGCGCCGTAAATGCCATCATCTGCGTTGGATGACAGTGCTTGGTTGCGGATTATCTGGAGGTAACGGATTGGAGTAATCGTCCGGGTGCCTGGTGTTTTGATTAACGCTCTATAACCATGGATTTTCGGTTCCTAGCACTCTAATCAGACATGGGTTGAAGATGTTCCCGTCACGAGTAAAATCTCTGATCTTGAAGCCGGTGCGTAGCATCGATGAACGGCACGTGAAAGATACAGTGGAAAACGGTTGATGGTCCGTGTAATTCGGAGAGTATTAAAGTTGTCGGATGACAATGGTTTCGTTTCTTGTTATGATCCTCGTATATTTGAGACGCCGATGTATTCGGAAGCGTTTCCAAGAGCACTTCTATAAAATGGACGCGGGAACCTACGACTACGGAAGATAAATATTTCTATGTCGTAAGGTCGATGCTTGATCGCGAGATCTACTCTGTTGGCCTGTGTATTCGTTTGAGTTACAACGCGCATAAACCTGCGCTTCCGTTCGAGTGCAGTGAAGAAACCTCACTTCTGGCTGTGACGGTCAATCTGGGTAGAAGACGCCTCTTCTGGTTTTAACGGACAGCCTGGTGAATTGTGGGTGAAATATCCTACTTTTGGTTATAGCGGAGAATCTTGTGAAATTGAACGTTGGATAATATACCCCACTTCTGCTTAAAGGAGTACGTGGGAAGATATGAAGCATGGGCGAGAGCTGAAAGTCGGTAAAGGAAATCAACCTCACTTGTGTTGAAGGATCCTCAGGGAAGTTTGAGAAAATTTGATGAAGTTTGGTGTTGGAATACCCCACTTTTGCTTTAAGGTGGAGGGGTCGTGAACTCTTGATGATGCCTCGTTTATGGTGAAACCCCGCTTCTGGTTAAAGGATTGCAGGGGAGAGAGATGAATTGGTGGAACGGTTGAGGGATACCCCATTTCTGATCTGAATGGATTTGGAGGGTATGGCCGTGTGTAAGAATTTTTGTGTCTAATTGTAGATCGAGTCTACGGACGATGTCGCTGGATCGTGATTTGAGGACGTCACGTGGAACTTCGCTTCTGGTCGAAGTGAAGGAAGAGATGAGGCTGGTGTGGAGACCACTCATTGATTTGAGAAAGTTAAATGAAACTTTGTTGGCTGTGTGTTACTGTGGTTGTGTTGTGATTTTGATCGGAAGACAGCGTGTTAAAGTTTTCTTCCAGGTTCCTAGGCAGGTAAATAAGTCCCAAGGAACGGGAGGGTCTTGAAAGACTGCCCTGGTAAATGTTCGGAACCGATGCTCCGCATCAGCGTTAGAGGAGGAGAGTGTTGCGGACAGGCCACAAGAGATAATATTAGACAATGTGAGTACATAAAAGTAAAGTTGAAACCCAAGAGAGTGTCTAAGAACGCTTTAAAACACTTAAAGTCCGTTTTAGATCACTTTTATGCATGATAACGTTTTGGCCGAAGGTACCCCATGTCGGGTCGGGATAGCCTTCCTGATAGGCGTACATACATATATATTGGCATAGGAGGACGTGCGAACCTCAGAAAACGTCCAGGACGACGTATAATAAAGCTCGTATGACATTGACGATTTCCTATAATATTGCCCTTTTTCATACGGAAGACAAATGTTCGGTTTTAAGCCAGTCTATAGCGTGCAAACAGAGCTATTCCAGTGGAATAAAGCCTGCGGCACGGTGCGTTGCTTATAACGTGGAAGTAGTGACCGACTACTCCATACGTACTGTGATTCGTTAATTCGTTCATAGTGATTTCGGTTGTGCTCGACTGTCTCGACAGAGTTGGCATTGGCCATTCGAATATGATTTGGCGATCCTGAGTGTATGCGGTTGTGAGAGCTTGTGTAGTGATCTTTCAGGGTTCTCTTTGTGGCGGACAGGCTACAAGCGAGTTACATGTAAAAGATAATTTGCCGGTAACTCGCGGGAGTAACCCTGACTCTCGTTAGGTAGCCATTTGGCTTGGTAGAAAAGAATCTGAAACCGGTTTCGTTTGAACTTAGATTTCGAAAAAAGCCTGCCACACGGTGCGCTGCTTATAACGTGGAGTAGGTGCCGACTACTCCATACGTACTGTGACTCGTTAATTCGTTCATAGTGATTTCGGTTGTGTTCGACTGTCTCTACAGGATTGGCATTGGCCATTCGAACATAATTTGGCGATCCTGATATACGCGGTTGTGAGAGCTTGGGTAGTGATCTGTCGGGGCTCGTTACCTTGTCATCGATCTCTCGGGGTTCAATCTTCCGTTTCAGGGGTACGTGATAATACGGTCGGAGACGCCGCAGCTCCGTTGGTATGCGGAAGTGACACGGTTGAGTATAGGGTGAAATCCCCTGGTGAAGTGTACGAAGGTTACGTTGGTTACACGGGTTGGTGATTATGCAGGGCTGGGTTGGGCTCCTACCTGTAAGGGAAGATACGTGTTGTATTCACGATCTTGCCGTCTTGGTGATCGTTGAGAGTCCGTTGAGCGTAACGCGAAGGTTACGGGTTTTTCTGAGTGGAGAGTGGTGACTCCACGGGTGCGCATGAAGCCAATGCCTCGGTGATATTCGTGCTAATTAGTAAAACAGGGGCACCAAGTTCTTCGGGTTTATCAGTTTGACAGTGGTAATTTTGTTGCTCTCCTCGGGTAGAGGATCGTTTGTGGACTTAGCAAACTAGGAGCGTGGGAAGCAGAGTAAACCTGAGAGTAAAGACCAAGTTGTAATCAGGGTTTTGTCTAGGGGTCCGTAACTGTTGAGTTAAGGGCGAACGGCGCCGTTAGAATGCACGACAATTAATAAGTCTCTTCGGAGACGGGGTTACCGGTTACCTGTTCCCCAAGACCGCCAGGTCTGTTATTTTTTTCTGAAATATCGCGGAAGCGAACAGCATCCACCACCCCGCTCTTCCGAGCGGCCGAGAAGAGCAAGTCCCGGGGAAGGCCGGTTGTTGCCATTGACAGTGAGCCGGGTGAGGCGAGCACCCAGTGCGGCCGTCGCGTATTTTGAACAAGGCGGTGGCGCGTGATACGTTGAGGGAATCAAGGCAACAGTGTTGGTGATCGTTGGACGGGTGAGGCGAGCACCCAGGGCGCTCGCCGTGTACTTGGTGCAAGGCGGTGGCGCGTGTGCCGTTCAGGGAAAAGACATAAAGTGAAGAGTTGGGAGTTTTGGCCGCTGCCGGTCTCGATCGCTCCCGAACTTCAGCTTGACTCCGCCCGATAGTGCGTTTGCAGCGTGAGCCATCTCTCCGGGTAACTTCTCGGTGACAGGATGAGAAAAGGGTCGTGGCGTACCCTTGGGTTAGGCCCGTTGGAATGGCTTTGGTTCAGGGCGCTCTGGTCGGCGGTAATTGGAACATGCTCAGTAGTCCCCATCGGTGGCGAAGGTTCGGTGGCTGCTAAGTGTAGCATTGTGCGCAAGGGTGCAGAAAAGACGGGCTCGAAAACGAAGGCCGCCGCCGCGACGGGTGGCGCTCGGCAAGGCCGCTCTGCCGTCGGGACAATGGACCCTGTTTTGAGAGTCGGCCATCCTCTTACTCAGGACGCCGCCTGTTCGGTGGCCGCGCGCGGGGCAGAGAGCGGGTCTGACGATACCGAGCTGCACACCCGGTCGCAGGCGTCGGGTTCGGGATCTTCTTCGACCGTCGACAACGGCAGTGAAGGCGCGCATGCCGCACACAGTGATTCGGGAGACTCAGGCAATCCTGGTAAGATAGAGAGCCTCCCGGGTCCTGAGCAGCCGGAGGCTCTTGGTGGTGCAGGGGCCACCGAGAGAGACCGATTCGATCGGACAGAGGCGTTTGCCGGCGAGAGAGAAATAGCAGGGCCGCAAGCGTTGTCTGAGAGAGAGGGTCGAACGCCACATCTTCATTGTCATTGATCTCACTATGTTCAATCTCCCGTCTCAGGGGTACGTGATAATACGGTCAGAGACGCCGCAGCTCTGTAGGTCTGCGGGAGGAAACGTTTGAGTAAAGGGTGATATCCTCTGGTGAAGGATACGAAATATTACATAGGCATTCATTTTCATACACATTACGCTTGCGCCGTTGATCCGGTAGTGCGGTTGGGCCCCGCCTGCCACGATCACGCCAAGTGGGTTGATTTGTTTCATTTGTACGAGAAAGCTTTGCTGTATCCGTGGCTTTAGAAACAGAATTCTGCAGTACTTTGGGAGAGATTGTCAGTTCCAGTGTTCAAGTTCGTTCGGTGTCTTGACGTCAGTTCTATGAACTTCTTCAGAAGACTTGGTTGGTGACTGTCGGAGCCGCCATTGAAGGTTTCCTTTTGCGAGGTGAAATCAAACCTGCGCTTGGCGCGAGATCTACGATACCTGCTCGGGACCACCCTCAGGTTTATACATAAATACAAACTATATACTTACGTTTTGCATACAGTGTTAACATATTTGCCTGTGCGAAGGATCCGGCGTCGGTAGGCCTCAGCACCCTACCCGCCACGATCACGCCATGTAGTCACACGGGTGAAGGCCTGAAGGGAAACCCTAAGTTATCGGAGACGCCTCGACTCCGCCGGTTCGAGGGCGATAATACCGAACGTGATACTTATGAAATATACTACTGACTGTGATAATACTTGAACTACGCTTATTGATCTGTGAGAATTGATCGCTTGGTCATACCGACCACATCGTGAATAAGGTGCCGCCGTGTTCCTTGGTTGCTAGCGTTCTACTCGGGCGCCGCCCGTTGTTGAGTGAGTGTTCTAGTCGTTGGCTTGTGCTACTATCGCCACGATTTATCGCCAACACTTGGTGAGGTTGCATACGTCTGAAGTGTGGTTCTATAACGTTTGCAAGTGTTTTCGTCCGTGATTGACTCGTTCGACTGAGGAAGACAGCCGCCTCAGTCGTGCGTGAAACATATACATTTTGTTACCTGAAAAGTGTTAAAGTAAGTCTACCCGTAATCAGCCGGATGATGGCTTGTCACATAAGGGTGCAGCCACCTTAAACTCTGTCAGCGTAAGGACGGGGAAATACGTGTTCAGTCGGGAAGGACAGTTTGCCCGACTGACGCGTAATTACAGTTATCAGGGAAACTAGCGGGGGTAACTGTGACTCACGTTAGGTAGCCAATCGTTTCGAACTTGGTGTTAAACTGTTCGTCTAACATTGTTTTCCCGTGAATCTGTTGAGAGTTCGTCAGTGTTGGTCGTAGTGCAGACGGTAGGAGATCGCTAAGACCGCCGCTCTGTACACGAAATCTCATTCTGCCGAGCATATATCTTTTGATCAGTGAAACTTAGCGTCAATTGGATTTCACTGCTATGTTCCTGGGGTCTGGGTGGGCCCTGAAACTGTTGATAACTCGCGAGTAAGGCGCGAGGTGAAATTGGTACAAGTGTTGAAAGGGTTCGTTGCGCGTCCCGCCAGGGTGTCGCTGTAAAGGCCAGCATCGCGCGATCGATCGGTAGCCATCGTCCGTCGTTCCGTCTTGTTGTCGCCGGTTACATTGGTCTTCCGTCCTAATAATGTCCCGTCTGATGAATCAATGAAACGTTAAAGACCCTGTCTAGCTCCATTAGATAAGGTTTTTGAAATTAAAGATACCCGTAGTTGTGGCGGACACGCCGCAAGAGAGTTACATGTAAAATATAACTTTCTGGTAACAAGCGGGAGTAACCCTGACTTTGGTTAGGTAGCCATTTTACTTGGTAGAAAAGAATCTGAAACCGGTTTCGTTTGGATTTAGGTTTCGGTATTTCTATACGGAAGACCGATTGGGGCTTTTAAGCCAAAGCATAGAGTGTTGCCGGTGGAATAAAGCCTGCCACACGGTGCGCTGCTTATAACGTGGAGTAGTTGCCGACTACTCCATACGTACTCTGACTGGTTCATGGTGATTTCGGTTGTGTTCGACTGTCTCGACAGCGTTGGCATTGGCCATTCGAATGCAATTTGGCGATCCTGATTGTACGCGGTTGTGAGAGCTTGTGTAGTGATCTTTCAGGGTTCTCTTCCTTGTCATCGATCTCACAGGGTTCAACCTTCCGTTTCAGGGGTACGTGATAATACGGTCGGAGACGCCGCAGCTCCGTTGGTCTGCGGAAGTGACACATTTCAGTAAAGGGTGAAATCCCCTGGTGAAGTACACGAAGGTTACGTTTGGTTACACGAATCGTCGGTGGGGATTCTGCAGGACTGGGTTGGGCTTCTACCTGCAAGGGAAGCGACGTGTGGTATTCACGATCCTGCCGTCTGGCTGATCGTTGGGAGTTCGTTGAGCGTAACGTGAAGGTTACGGGTTTTCTGAGTGGAGAGTTGCGACTCCACGGGTGCGCATGAAACCGAAGTGGGTGAAATACGTTCTAAGTAATTGAAATTAGGGGCACCAAGTTCTTCGGGTTTATAAGTTTGACAGTGGATATTTTGTTGCTCTCTTCGGGTAGAGGATCGTTTGTGGACTTAGCAAACTAGGAGCGTGGGAAGCAGAGTAAAACTTGAGAGCAAAGACCAAGTTCTGGAATCAGGGTTTCTACGTTGAGGTCCGTAAATACTGAGTGTAAGGGCGAACAGCGCCGGTAGAAAATACTTCAGTTAACACAGCGGTTCTCAACCCTTTGTAGCTCGGCGACCCCTTTGTAACATTTCAAAAGTTGTGACGACCCCAACAGTAAAATTGATTGAGTTGTCCCACCGGTTCACTGCGTTTTGTTACCATTTTTTTAAATTGTTGTTCATTTTCACCTCATAATTCGAAAAAGGGCCTTTGACAAATGATGAGTTTCATGGCTTTTGCGATTTTTGAGCCACCTAGGCCTATTCGGTAGTTTGAAATTTAAAGTTTTCTAAGTCTATAATTCGGTTTGTGAAATTTCAATAGCTCCAAGTCATGCTGTTGGAGCTCCCAAGTCTTCCGTCTCAAGTGTGACTTTTTGGCTTAATCGGTTGTGCTCTTAAAATACTGATCATCCTTGCACGTAGGCTATAGTTAGGCCGAGCAGGGGGAGGGGTTTGGGAAGGGGATCTGCCCGTACCCATCGTCGATCCCACCGTCAAAATGTTCTGAATTTCAGCACTGCAATTGTACATTTTAGGATGTCATTTCAACGAAATTGCTCCTCATTTCAGTGTTGATTGTCGCGGTTTTACACTTAAAAAGTGTCTCCTCCCACATAAAAAAATTTCTATTAAAATTTTTTCTCATGATTTCAGAGCTGAAACACAAATTAAGGTTAATTATGACCACAAAAGCCCATTCCCATTGTCTATTTTTCCCCTAATTTGTAATTGCTGCATCTAAAACTGACATCTTAACAAAAATCGTTAATTATTTCAGTGCCCATAGTAATGGGGTCAGACTTCAGATTATCGGCCTCCAATCATTTGCAACAATTATTTGGGATCTGAACACTGTAACTGCATCATTTTTAACTGTCGTCTTTAAAAAGTTACTCATGATTTCGGCGTTCACAAAATTATAGTTTAAAACTTCAATAGGCCTAAATGTCCTCTACCTGCTGTTTTAATTTTTAATTTGCACACTGTATAATAACAGCATTACAGCTGTCATCGTAATAGAATGACTCGTGATTTTAGGACTCTAGCTGAGACTAGTTTAAGACTTCAGTAAGTATCCTATCCCCTACCCATTTTTAGACGAATGATAAAAGTGGCATTTACATTTGAAAACCTAAATGCCAAAAATGTAATTAACTGCCGCAAGCTAACGAATGAATTATAGCAAAAGTATAAGTAAAAATTTACTTTAAGTTGTTATAGTGTAGTAGATAGCGCTGAAATTGCTATAGATTTCTGAAAGGTCCAGGCGACCCCTGGCAAATCGTCAGGCGACTCCCGTGGGGATCGCGACCCACAGGTTGAGAACCGCTGAGTTAACAAGTCTCTTCGGAGACGGGGTTACCCGTTACCTGTCCCCCCAAGACCGCCAGGTCTTTTATTTTTTTTCTCAGTCACCGGGAAACCGGACAGCATCTACCACCCCGCTCTTCCGAGCGGCCGAGAAGACCAAGTCCCGAGGAAGGACCGGTTGTTGCCGTTGATAGTGAGACGGGTGAGGCGAGCACCCAGGGCGGCCGTCGCGTATTTTGAACAAGGCGGTGGGGCGTGTTACGTTGAGGGAATAAAGGCGACAATTGTAGGTGAGCGTTGGACGGGTGAGGCGAGCACCCAGGGCGCTCGCCGTGTACTTGGTGCAAGGCGGTGGCGCGTGTGCCGTTGGGAAATGCATAAAGGGAAAAGTTGGGAGCTTTGGCCGCTGCCGGTCACGATCGCTTCCGGGCTTCAGCTTGACTCTGCCCGGTAGTGTGTTCGCAGCTTGGGCCATCCCTCCGGGTAATTCATCGGTGGCGAAATGGGAACAGGGTCGTGGCGTATCCTCGGGTTAGACCCGTTGGAATGGCTTTGGTTCAGGGCGCTCTGGTCGCCGGCAATTGGAACGTGCTCAGTAGTCCCCGTTGGTGGCGAGGATTCGGTGACTGCCAGGTGCAGTGTGGTGCGCAAGAGCACAGAAAAGACGGGCAAGAAGACGAAAGCCGCAGGCGCGACGGGTGGCGCTCGGCGAGGACGCTCTGCCGTTGGGACAATGGACCCTGTGTTGAGAGTCGGCCATCCTCTTACTCAGGACGTCGCCTATTCGGTGACCTCAGACGGGGCGGAGAGTGAGTCTGACGATACCGAGCTGCACACCCGGTCGCAGGCGTCAGAGTTGGGTCGTCTTCGACCGTCGATGACGGCAGTGAAGGCGCGCACGCCGCACACAGTTACCTAGGAGACTCTGGCAATCCTGGTAAGATAGAGGGCCTGCCGTGTCCTGGGCAGCCGAAGGCTCTTGGTGGTGCAGGGGCCAACGAGAGATTACGATCCGGTCTTACAGAGGCGCTTGCAGGGCAGAGAGACAGGGAAGTGATGCAAGCGTTGTCTGGGGAAGAGGGTCTGACGCCACAATCTTGTATATTGTAGCTAATTTTCAAGTCCCGTACGTTTTGTGCGATGCTGGTCTGTTAGTGGTTACCGCGAATCGAAAGCGTTACAAAGTTCAGTGATCGTTGGGGCCTTATACGGCAAGGAACAAACAGGTGCAGTGTACGGTGGTGCGCATTTTTTTACGGATAGTGCACGGGCACTCGAGAGAGAGAGAGAAGTACGCGATCGCTTGGCGATCGCCGCGGCTTCGGGTGACCCTGGTTTTTGACGAGTTTGGGCGTAAACGACTTGTGTGATATCTGAACGGATTATGAATTATCGCTTCTTAGCGAATCAAGGGTGGTCTCCCTAAAGGCCTCGTACCAGAAAAACATATAACGCGAGTTCTGACTGTCTTGTCGCGGTTTACAAGATCATGGTTGTGTCACAATTTCGAATAGAGTTAAATCCCCTGGAATGGTCTTTGTTTCGTTTCCTTTGGCCAGCTGAACATCAGTGTCAGGTAATGCCCGCTGGGGGCAACAGCATTTCATCCGATCGATGTAACATGGTGCGAAAGAGATACGTCAGTCAGGGAAGAGAGCAAGGTCAGTGACCGCGAAAGGGAGCTCTAAGCGCGGGTCCACTGCCCGAAAAGTGAACCCTGTGTTGAGGATTGGCCATCCTGGAGCTCAGGACGTTACCCCCAAGGTGACCGCACCCGAGGCAAAGTCGGGTTCCGACGCTAGCGAGCTATATTCCCTTTTCCGGGTCTCTTTGCTCAGGCAGTCTTCCCCGGTGGAAGAGATAAGAGGAGAGGAGATAGTCGGTCGGTCCGGGTACGATTTAAGGCGCCATGGAGAGCGGAGCGAACCGTTACAGGGCTATGCCATAAGTGGTGAAGGCTCTGGCCGAAGTACCACCTTGGGCGCTACGCGAGGTGGACAGGCCTAGCAGGAATTCTGAACAACTGGCTAACGTGGAGGTCTTGGGCTAGACATTAATTGCATCCGGAATTTTATGCAGCAGCAAGATTCCTAAAGGAGGTCGGCGGAGGAAACATCTGACGGTGTTCAACGGTGATTTTCGACTTCATGGGTCTGCAGATGTCGAGTTACACTGCGAGTTCGATCAAAGATTGAGGAGCTTAATAGAACTCATCTCTTTCCCTCGACGAACACAACTAGCCACTTTCTTCATGCCGGCTCGGACGTCGCCCGGTCTAACAAGGTCCGCGTTTCCCACTGAGAGAGTTGGGTTGGGATTCGAAAAATTGGCTACTGACTCTACTGACTCCACCACATCGGATATCTTTGGCGGTCCTAATAACCGCCCTAGGAGTAGACTGCTCACAGTATTCGGTCAATTGAACGTTAGGGGCCTGAACTCTGTGGGCAAACTGTCGATTGTCGACAGAGAGTTGTAAAGACTTGGTATCAGGGTTTGTGGCCTGTCTGAAACCAAGTGCCAGGCAATGGTCACTTCAAAGGATTCTTTACTCTGCGGTCAAGGACCCCACGAACATCATGGAGTGGCCAATATGGCTTGATAAGAACATTGCGCCAAGCCTGGCCCCCTATAAACCGATCAGCAGCAGCACCGATCGCCGCATCACCAAGAGATTTTACGATCATCCAGCGCTATGCACCAACGACAGATGGCCTTGATGAGGAAGTCGAACAATTCTATAGGGAGGTCAAACAGGTATTGGTGGAGACACCCAGTAGAAACATCATCATCGTCACAGGAGACTTTAACGCTCGAGTTGGGGAAGGTGCAGCGGAGGAAAAGGTTCTTGGCAGGTACGGCTACGGAGAGAGAAATGACAGAGGTCAGTTGTTGATTGATTTATGTGCAGAAAACAATTTGGTCATCGCTAACACCCGTCACCAATTGCACCACAGGCACAGATACACGTATAAGAGTCCTGGAGATACTTATAGATCTCAAATCGATTTCATTCTGGTACCCAGGCAATGGATCCAGTCGGTTTACAATTGCAATACCCGACTCGACGCGGATTGTAATATACTGATCACATTCTTGTCTTTCTTAAATTCAAACTCCGTTTCAGAAAACTAAGCTTCGTAAACCTCCTCTTCTGGATTTGGACAAATTACAGGGCGCGCAGTTGGAGCATGGCAGATTATACAGTTGAAGTTACCAGCCGCTTCGCTGCTTTAAGCTGCGTCACAGAAGCCAGTCCTCCCACTGACTTATGGTCTCAACTCAAAAATATCACCATAGAATCGGCGCAAAAAACTGGATCTCAGATGACACTTTCGCGCTTATCAAGAAGAAACGCGAAGCCAAGACGAAATCACCGCTGGAATATAAGACTGTCAGAGGGCAACTTCAAAGAAGACTTAGGAGAGACAAACAAGCCGAACTTGATGCTCTTTGCTGCGAACTGGATGACAATGCAAAGCATGGAAACTGCAGACAGTCAAAAATCTCGCCAGACCGTTTCAGGCGCGTAAAGTAGCTATTAAAGACATCTCTGGAAAGAAGCTAGTTGATCCGGTGAAGGTCAATGAACGTTGGAAGAAATATTGCGAGGGACTCTTCACAGGCAATGAAGATGAGATAATTAATGTTCGAAAGTATAGAAAGAGAACCGCCACCATAGCGAGAAGAAAACAAACAGCGCTGCGCTGCGCTCCTCTTTGCACAAAGCCACGGGACCAGACGGAGTTGCCACCGAGCTTCTCCTATTTAGTGGTGATATGACTCTCACTATGCTACACAATATCTGTGCCGACGTATGGAGGAGAGGAGTCTGGGCCTGACGATTGGACACAATCGGTTTTTATCCCTCTACCCAAAAAGGGGATCTGCTCTGTTGTGACAACTATATGATCATCGCGCTAGTGTCACATGCCAGCAAAATTCTCCTCAGGGTCATCCTGGAGCGCATTCAAACCAAGCTTGACAGTGAACTTGCCCCCTAACAGGTCGGTTTCAGACCCAACCGAGCCACCCGTGATCAGATTACGAACCTCCAGATCATCATGGGAAAGGCAAACGAGAGAAACCAGTCTCTCTACTTCTGCTTCGTCGACTTTACGAAAGCATTCGATATGGTACACTAGGATGTATCATAAAAAATTATTTTTGAAATTTAATGAGAATAGTTGATAATTTTGTTCCTTTTGGGTACAGATTAAATTATGTACAAGAAATTTCGAAATCAAATGCATTTTAGGTTATGCTCAATGAGCACAAAGTTTACATATAGTTGTATTCAAAGTTACAAATTGAGATAATGGCCACACCAAATAAAGTTGAATGCTGCAAATAATTGAGTATTTAGTAACTCAAAGTGGAGATAAGAACTCAGATATTCATTCACTATTACAAATTAACTTAAAAAAGTCCACAATTCAACAGGAATTCTATGCTTCCTGATCAACTTGTAGCCTTGTACAACTACAAGTCATTCACTCACATGCCACCGGACGTTTACACATGTAGGGCTTGAAAATACATAAAATTCTGTGGAAATTCTTCTCTCAGAGTATGTCTGTCAATTTAAATTGATTTCTGAAACTACAAGTCCTGAAACAATAGGTGACTTTTGTCCTTCGTGCAACTAGAGGCACCTTTTTGTCTGAAATGACAAACTCCATCACCAGCTGTCCCTTTTTTAATCGGTAGGCACAATTCCGTCACATTCTTCTCTTGCTGACAATTGAAGGCATGCGATGATCAGTTGAAAATGATTATAGAGCTTTCGCCTGCATTTTAACAATTTACTTAAATTGCAGTGGTAACTGCCAAGATAGTGAACTTCCTGTCTGACAAGTTTATGTGATCCAATGCAAATCCTGCTTTGAAGGATGAATGGTTTATCGCTGTTGTATCTTCCTGTTAACCTTCAGAAAGAGTAGATTATTCAAATGTGTTTGTAGTACATTGAGATCTTACATCTTTAATCATAATAATTATTATTAGTGTTCTCCATCGTCATTGTTTTCGTCACTATCCTCTTCGTCATCATTCAAGTCACTGCTCTTGTAGTCTCTAGTTGCCTGGTTACTCGAACAAGATCCTTTAGTTGATTTTCTTATCATTTTTTATCTTATACCTGGCTTTTATTGTCTCATCATTTGCTCTGCAACTCTCTCATGACTCCTGATTGACAAAAGTCATGCTCAGTTTTCTGGATTCTTGCTGATCTGCTAAAAAAACTGCTTACACTTATCAATTTTGATAAATTGCTCAGCTTACTTGATGCAATATAAAGAACGAGATGTACTTTCAACAAATACTTCTCACTTTTTTGTGACTCAGAGTCGTTGCTTCTGTTATCTTTATATCTAAACTCTTTCTTATGGCATTTTATAGACTGAACTGCTTTATGGATTCGTGCCTTACTCCAAATTCAGATTGACTTGATTTTCAAGCTCTTTTGCACAGCCCTCTTCAAAAATTGCAATGATGAAAAAGTAGAAAGGTCTGTAGTGTGTGGCCTCTTATAGGCAATACATTAATATAGGAATGGTAACTTCTGGTCTTCCAATCAACCAAAGTTCTGTTTTTAACCTTGTTGCACTAGTGAAAAAGACTTCCAATTAAAATTCAGAAAAATGGCATTTTCACAAAAAAAACACTCATGGAATGAAAATTTTAAAAACTTTAATTTAAGAATAGTGTATAAAAAGGCATTTAGCTATCTTTCTCTCACTGCCAGGAACAATGCACAGACAGCTATAAATATGCAGTTGCACTTTTCATATATATATGGAAACATATTCCTGCTTTATAACAATGATATAATGATGTTGCAGCTCAGAATATATATAAAAATTCAGCAGGTTTCTTTATAATAAACAACAAAGCAAGACTTGATTGTTTATGTATGGCCTTTGACTATGTACAGAATTCTTACTTTCCGGATTGTAGCTTTATCTAATAAGAATTGCTGTATTCCAGGTCTCGTCAATGGCAGGTGCGTTGCTTTCTTCATGTGTGTCCCATGTAATATTTCAGGGGCATTGAGCACCCAGTAAACATTAATATATTACAGTGAAATTTGGTTGCAGTGTTGAATAAGATAAAAGGAACAAAATTATCTACTATGTCAGTCAAAAATAAGAAATAATTTTTTTCCCCATTGTGACGTGAATTACTAGTCACCTAGTGTAAAACGGTCAACTGTGGTTGTCCATGCTGGATATGGGGTTTCCAACTATTGATGAACTTATACAACGTGCAACGTGCAGCAGTCAGAACGGATAACATCACCACTGACTGGTTCCGCGTTAAGAAAGGCGTTCGGAAAAATCTCGCCTTGCCTATTTAACATCCTGGCGGAACAGGTAATGCGTAAGTCGCTTGACGGGTTCAGAGGAGGCTTCAGAATTGGAGGTAGGACCATTAGTAATCTTAGATATGCGGATGACATCCTCTTGATCGCTACATCATCAGAGGAACTTCAGGACCTCGTCAATTGGGTTCAATCCGATGCCAATGAGTACGGATTAAAGATAAATGTGGCAAAGACGAAAGTTATGGCCAACACTGTTGGTCATCAAGATTTTTGTCGCAAGCTGTGCACTCAAACAGTTGGATAACTTCACATATCTGGGCAGCAAAATTTCTAGCGATGGTAACGATATTAAGTCCAGACTGGCCATGGGTGAGGTTTACGAAGGTCTGGAAAACAAATCCATTAGTAAGTTAGTCGCCAGGTGGCCAAGATGGTCGCTCAAAAATACTGTGCATCCAAAAAACTTCAATATTTACAGTATCTTCTTAAAGTTTACAAGTCTACTGTTCTTCAGAATTTGCTTTTATATTTCAGTGATTCGGATTTTTACTATTTACTTCACATTTGTATCGGACTTCCAGCAAGTTGAGTACGATTATTTTAATTCTACAAACGCTTCTTTTCCGCTACCGGCGTTATGCGACCGTTATCATACGCAGTCGGATGTTTATTCAAATCGCTTAGTGGTCAAACAAAGTCGGCGTCTGTGCAATAATCGTCGGCTCAGTTTTTCGTTGGCCGTTGATCTACAAACTTTCCAGCGTTAGTAGGACAGAGTTTTTTATGCTAAACTCTGCTAACAGATCGCTGGTATTTCTGTCGCCTGACGAATGCTGTCTGCTTAGACTTGCGTTTTCTGGCCATGTTAATTCTGCTCTGCGCAACGTCAGAGGAGCCCTGCTTTTCCTCATGTGAAGTTCAACTCGCACCGTTTGGAAGTTTGTCATCATCCATCACAGTAGCCAACGTCTACCGACATCCTGGTCCAGTCGGTGAATTCTTCAACGACCTTGCGAATCTAATATCGTCCATCTACATTGAAGCTGGTGAAAGACTCCTGTTATGTGGTGATCTGAACTGTCCTGGGTTCGATGGTCATATCAGCGACGACCTAGCAGATGTCTTCACCATATACGGCCTCCGTCAATCCATCATTGTAACGACTCGTGGCGATAACCTTCTGGATGTTCTCGTTTCTGACAATAGAACAACAATTTACGACGTACAGGTCAGTGACGCTGGTCTCGTGCTTCTGTGCAAAGTAAAAACCTCCTTCGACCGTCAACCAGTTCTGCACATTTTTCGAAACATTAAAGCTGTTGATCCTCTTCAGTTCAGCCAGCTGCTCGCCGACTCTGATCTCTTCTTTACACCTGCTAGCATTGCGGATGAGTTTGCTGAACAGCTGAAGAAAACTGTATCTCAGACATTGGATGAAGTCGCTCCGATTAACAACTGTCTTCGGCGACCTTCTAAACCAATATCAAGATGGCTTTCTACCGAGGCAATAAAGGCAAAGAGAGAACGTCGTCGGTTAGAGAGGAAATGGAAGCAACTCGGGCTCGAAAAGGACAGACAACGTTATCGTCGCCACTGCCGTACAACAAATAAGCTAATTAACGATTCACGAACGTCTTACTTCCACAGCATACTCGAAAGTGCGAAAATCCGATGGACCGTTGGCGCATCTCCCAAAGATTTCTGCACTCAAAGGAGACTTCCAGCTGCCAGCACTCAGACTCTGAGAATCAGTCTTTATGCTCTAGCTTTGCCAGATATTTTGTTAACAAAATTGATGACCTTAAATGTAAAATTACTAGATGCGCTGCCAATTTAGCATGGAATGATCTACTACTTGATTCTGACTTTTCTGAATCTACCTTTAATGACCTTCCTCCTTTTACCTACTTGGAAGTATATAATCTTCTCAGAAGCTTGGTACCTAAATCATCCCCTATGGACTTCATACCTACACCTCTTATTGTTTCTTGCTTTGATGTTTTCTCCCACCTTATTGCACACCTGGCCAACTTGTCTTTTGCTGAAGGATGTTTCCCGTCATGCTTTAAGTCTGCTTTAGTTACTCCTTTGCTTAAAAAACCTGACATAGATTCCAATAATCTGTCTAACTTCAGACCTATCTCGAACCTAAATAACATTTCCAAGATCCTTGAACGTCTCTTTCTTACTCGTATCAAGAAACATATCACTTCCTCTCCCAACTTCAGTCTTTTCAGTCAGCTTATCGTGAAGGCTATTCCACTGAGACTGCCCTTACATCCACGCTGGACAACATCTTTTCGTCTATTGACAATGGAAAAGCTTGCCTTTCTGTATGTCTTGACCTCAGCGCAGCTTTCGATACCGTAGACCATCAAATACTTCTTTCTAGACTCACGAAAAGCTTCGGTGTCTCTGGTACTGCTCTAAACTGGTTAGCGTCTTATCTGGGTAACAGGAATCAGCAGGTGGGCATCGGTACCGCTCGGTCTGAACCCACTTTTTGCACTGCTGGAGTTCCACAGGGATCTGTCCTTGGTCCTCTATTATTCACCGTCTTTACCTCCCCAATTAATCGCATAGCTAATCATTTTGGTGTTCAATTACAGCAGTACGCGGACGACACTCAGTTCCATATTGCTCTGTCACATACTGATCAGTCCGGTAAACTTAAACTTGAGGAGTGCCTGTCATCTTTATATGCCTGGTTCTGTTTTAATGGTTTGGCTATAAACCCAAACAAGTCTGAGGCAATTTTGTTCGGGTCACGACAACGCCTGCGTTCTTTTCCTTCACTTTCCAGCATCGACCTCGCAGGCTCCGCAGTACCGTTATCGGATTCTGTTAAAACTCTTGGGGTTACAGCATGTTTACTTTTCGGATACATGTAACTAACCTTTGTAGATCTTGTTTTTATCACATCAGGGCAATACGCCACGTTAGGTCGGCTCTGACTAAGGATATGTCGAAGACTTTAGCTTGCGCCTCTGTCTCCTCTCGCCTTGATTATGCTAATGCGATTTTGTTGGCATTTCAGACTATGAGCTACATAGGCTGCAACGCATCCAAAATTCTTTAGCTCGCGTTGTGCTGCGTGTCCCACTACGATCAAGTTCCTCAGTTTTACTTCATCAGCTGCATTGGCTTCCTGTGGAGTTTAGGATTAAATTTAAATTGGCCTGTTTAACCTACAAATCCCTCTCTACCGGAACTCTCTCTCTCTCTTAGGTCCTTCGGTTCTCTTCAGAACATCGGTCGACAAGATTCCTCCACACCGTGCGGTTGTTTGCCACTTTTTCTGCATTGCTCCAGCTGATTCCCATTTACCGGTTTGGCATCCTCTTGTCGTTTCTGTAGCGGCTATTCTTTTTACAGGGGTGGGGTTGCTAGCCCCACGCCCCAACCCTCCTCCTTTCTCAACCGGGCTTGGGACCGGCTATGGCGGAGTTTATACCGGAACACCATAGCCTATTACGTCAACATCGACAACAAAATATGGTAGCTAACAAAAACATTGCCAGTATTCCAGTATGTATGGCCAGTATAGGAAGTGCGCACTCCATCCACTCTTACACCATGGTTCTGACCATGTACAACATGGGGATGGTTCTGACCATGGTGTAAGAGGGGATGGTGCGCGCACTTCCTCTTCTGGCCATACAATGTCTTTGACTAGACGTATTTTATTTCAGCAGGTGGCGAAGTTGTCCCCATTTGCTCGTTAGCAGCATAGACAATATAGAGCAAGAAGTATAAGGAACATTCGAAACATGGAACTTAGGGACAAGGAGAAAGCAGGAACATAGCAATGAGTATCGCTTGAAACATATAAGGGCCGATACTGGATCAGGTAACATTGCATGGAACATGAAACATCACACGGAACACAAGGGAACACAGGTCTAAGCGAATATACAACAAAGAGCGTGGAACGTAAAGAACATGAAGCATCACAGAGAACATTGCTCAGAGAATATGGAAATATAGAACGAGGAAGACGGAACATGCATTCATTACGGAACACGCCACAAGGACTGTATAACGTAAGGAATATGGAACATCAGAGGAAACATCGGAAACATTAAGGAACATGGAATCGGAAAGTGCAATAAGGAATTGGAACACAAGGAACATGGATCATCAGGTGCCATAAGAAACATGGAACATCAGGGAAAATCAGAATCAGAATCAAGGAATGTGGAACACAAAAAAACAGGGAACGTGATGGAACATAAGGAACATGAGACATCAAAAGGAACACCAAATACATCAGAAAACAAAAGACGCGGAACAAACAACAATAACCGTGGAACATAAGCAATATACATTTAAGGACCATGGAACATAAGGAATCCGGCAAACTTCTGGGTGCATCAGAGAACAAGGAACACTAAAAAACCAGGCACGGAATTTTTTTAACTGAACAAGGCCGAGGTTTGTCAGTTTAACTGGAAACCAACTCGAACCCATCCTTTCCAACGACTCTCAATTTGTAGACTACGAAAAGATACAACTCAGTTGCATTTCGATGTACATTCACTCAGTTGTTCGGTGATGAAGACAAACCAACTTGTCATGTAGTTTTTTGCAAAAAAATTATGCGTTTTATGATAACAATGATAATAATAAAAATTAAATAAAACGTGAACTGGTTTGTAGGCTGTCGAAGGCTGTCCATCAGACATCATGCCATTAATGACATAAGTTGACGTTCACTCCAGGGTGTACCTAGCACAAAGGAGCCAACGGGTCTTCTGAAAACCGATGGTAAACGACCCGACGGTGCCACACTGGTCCTGTGGTCTGCTAGCGTATACATGACCTGGGAAGTGGTTCACACTTGTGCTGCTTCATATCCACCACAAACAGCGAGGCCTGATTTCTTTAGATATTCGTTTTGTACTCCTAAAATAATTGCTATAAACCATGAGACACCATTGATGCCCGGTGCGAAGAATGGTCAACTATAGAAGTGGTGAACCGTTCGCTTGTGACCGTGCCATCTCCCTGGTCGCCGGACGGTGACCTCCCTCGTCATCTGTCGTCATCTGTGGCATCCCTTAAGTCGCTTCTGTCAAGGTCGCTTCACGGTGAATCTGGTGAGATGGGGCTGAGGACCCGCGGCGTAGCTGCGGAGCGAGGCAGTCAATGTCGCACATTGTGAACGAGTGCCACCTTCTTCGTTTCCACGTTCTTCGTTTCCCTACATCTTGCTGAGGTCCTGCCGGGGTGACGTCGGCGTGAAACTCCGAATCAGTGTCCGCTCTGCAATCGGGAGCGCCTCTGAGTAGTGCTTGATGGGGCGCTATAACAACTGCACATACCAAAAAAATACAAACGGGTAATAAAGAACAATGATGACAATAATAATATATAGTAATTTATAATTGTGGAGTGATTTTTGGTGTTGTGGTATGTTCGTAGCCTTGCACACGAAGGGTTGTAGGTTCGAATCCAACCCAAGTCACCGCGTAGGGACCTTGGGCAAGTCATTCACTCACATTCATTCGCTATAACGAATGCACATACAAAGAAACATACAAACATTTTCATGACTATAATGATCATTACAGTAACATAATTTAAAAAATCACGTATCTGTTTGGAACTTTGTGATTTTTTTGTTCATTTATAACAATCATATTTCATGATAACTTTAATCAGTCTGTGTCATGAACATTTATATTTTGCTTAAATTGCATGTTGTTAGTACGATACTGAATAGGAAGCCGCAAATGAAAACTGCAGAGTTCTGAGTAATTTTCAGCTATTTCATTAGTTTAACATTTTTATTGTCACAACGATTTTAAAAATCAACTTCGCAAAATTTCTCTTTAAATGCAGATGTTTCAATGAATTGAGGAGATTATTGATTTCACGGTTATTTATGAAATATGCCTCAACTTTTATTTTATCTGTTGCAGTTTATTGTCCAAAATGTCCACTCCGTTACTGTCACTTTCACACTTTCGCCACAATATCTTTAAAAATTGTGAAAACAAATGATAGTTTTTCAAAAACTTAATGTACTTAATATACACAATTGAAAGGCCTTTCATTTAATAAGTTTGTCATTGAATGAAACAATACTTATTATGGATGAATAACTTATTTTGTTTGTTTGTTTGTTTGTATGTACACTTGTTACAGCGCCCCTTCAAGCTATCTTTAATCAGAGGCGCTTTCGAATGCAGAGCGGACACTGCATCGGAGTTTCACGCCGAAGCGCTAAGCAATTGTGAGTGAAGGACTGCCCGAGGTGCTTACGCGGCGACGCGGATTCGAACCTCGAACCTTCCGGCTTCAAGGCAACGACGCCACCACTACACCACCGTGCCCCACAGCTGTTACCTGAAATATTATCCACTCCGTTACTGCACATAAATCCGTGTACTACTACATAATTATCAGCAACTAGGCGCGCTGCGAAACAGTCAAACCATGTCTCTGTCTATGTATACTAGTCTGATGACTTTTCGAAGTAAAACCGCAAGACTATGTTTTAAAAGGTGTTACGCTTAATAGGTGTCTACTCCGTTACCGAGAATTAGTCAAAATTAAAGATGCCTATGTATGCATCAATTACCAGATTTCATCTCCTTTATGAAAAAAAATTGATATGTGGAAGAAGGGTGTCCTAAACATGGGCAATAATAAAATGTGTGTTTTTTATTTTGAAATTGTCCACACCGTTACCTACCTGTCAACGTCGTTATATTTGCTGCCTATAAATGCGTTCGAAAATGGCAACGGAGTAGACTTTTAGAGGCAACGTATTCGAATTATGCAATTGAAGCAAAATTCAATATTAGAGACAAGGTATTATACGGTAGAATGGGTAGATAATAGAAATATGTTCTTATTCTTTTCTTTGTAAAGATGGATTTACTTTCCGTCATGTATTCATGAATTTTCAAAATTGTGCATGTGTAAAACATGACCATTGAGTTTTATGAGCATGTATTCTTGAGAAAAATTGGCAGTAACGGTGTTAATATGCCGTTTTGCATGTCACTGAGTAGTTTACTAAAACAATATGAGCTAAAGTTGAACGTTGATCACATTGAGCAACATGCAGTTATGTGATAATGATTTAGTTTCTCAATAAAATTTTTAATAACATTTATTAAGAAGCAAATTTCTCAACGGAGTGGACATTTGTTGGGTGTCTTGAATTCTTGAATGTTTTACAAATATCTTAACAGATATTTGCCAACTCTATTATGTATTGATTTTATTGTGATGGAATTATATTTTCATTCATGTGTTTTCAAAACTATACGTGTTTGAATGATTCGAGTTGGATGGCGCCGCGCAATATGGCTGCCGCTTTTGTTTATTTTTGAATTTTTTCGATCTAATATGAATTTTATGTCTTCTTCGTTAATTGTTTTCATACAACATTTTGTTTCCTGGTGTCGATCTTAACGTAGAGTGCGCATTTGCGAATATTCTTTCATTTATTCGATGTAATAAATGTAATTATGCGTTAATCGTGCTCTTATTTACGCGGTGAAGTGTCACTGGATGGACGCGTTTTACAACAGTTATGCCCGGTTGTCGTTATGTTTTTGAATGACATGAATTTCAGTTCAGATAAATTCATCGTGCAATTATGATCTGGATTTACTGTCGTTCATCTGGATTACCAAACACATCGCATGACGCAGTTCGATTCATATAGCGCTGCTGCACAACTAACGTACAGCAGGTCGGCACTGTTGTCTTTGCGTCGACGTAGTCTTACTGGTTTTCCTGATCGTAACTTACTTACAAAGTTGAATGATGCTGGCGTTCTTCGTTTCCGTGGCACCAGAGCTGGCCGACATCATAGAACGACTGCGTCTACGAGTGGGTCTTCTCTTGGACATAATTTCGAGAGGACAGATGACATTGGCATTCCTATCCCTGTGATTGACAATGTCCCTCGCCGTGTCGGATATATCAAACGTCATCTACGACCTAGAACTTTAGTTAATCTGCCGTGTGAGTACTACTCTACAACTCCTGCTTTATCACCATGTTCCACTGATGAGCCTCCGATTACGCCTTCGCTTTTCCTCCTCAACCCCACAAGTATAGCCAAACCTCACGCCATCGAACAACTAACTGCTGACCTTCTTTCCTTCGACCCGGATGTTGCGATCAATGTTGAAAGCTGGCTAAAGAAACGTCACCCTGACGTATCGTTTAATATCCCCAACTATATCTTGTTTCGACTTGACAGGAATGGTCGTCGTGGTGGAGGGATTGCTATTTACTGTAAAGCCTGTTTTAAACCTGAGATATTCAAGCCAGTTACACAATACGTTCAGGGAATTGAGCTGCTTTGGATAAAGGTTAAAGCCAGCAAACGGGAATTCGTTATTGGAGGTCTCTATCATCCGCCTAAACCATCCTATGCCACTGACTGCCTCCTCTCTGCTCTTGAGGAAACTCTTGACGAGATCACTTCTCTTCCAAGTTTTCCTGTTGCTATTATTGCCGGTGACTTTAATAGCCTTCCATCTGAAGAACTTCAGCGGATGGGTCTTTGCACCGAGTTTGAGGGTCCCACCCATGAAGGTCACTCGCTGGACAGAGTTTATGCCACCGAGCCTCTTTACCGATTCTCAAACACCATCAGATCTGCTGTCCGAACGAAACATTTGGCTGTGGTTATGTCATCTGACCACAAGAAAACGTTCGAAAAAACTGGCATATCAAATGAAAGAACAATCCATGACCTGCGTCTTCGTACACCCGGGTCATTCATCGTGATGCAGGACTATCTTTCAAAACAGGATTGGAATTTCATTTACAATTCCAAATCGATTGAAATAGCTTTTTCATCCTTCTATATCTTCATGAAAGCAACACTGGACTTATTTTTTCCACTGAAAAGAATTACAATTAAAGCACGTGATCCACCATTCATGACGCCTCATCTTAAACATCTGCTGAGAAGGAGAAATCATTTGCATCGACACGGCCGACATGGAGCTGCAGAGTCTCTTGCCGCTCAAATCAACCATCTAATCGCAAAGAAAAACGAGACCAGTTTTGACGGCCTTGAGCGTGGTTCACGTAACTTGTGGTCTGAAGTGAGACGGCTTCGCGGTGAGTCCAGGGATTACTTATGTAATGATAGCAAAGTCACCGCTGACAGTCTTAATCTACACTACGGGAAAACATCTACGGACCTGCATTATGCGAAACCTACAGCAAAAGCAACTGTCACCGCTGATGAGGCCGTGGTCATGGTAGAATTCCAGGTCTTCCGTGCCCTATCGTCTATTCGTGGTGTGTCAGTTGAACCGGATGGGCTTCCGTCATGGCTCCTTTCAAGCATGGCTCATCTTTTGTCAGCACCCATATCATACCTGTTTAAAAGATCTTTGTCTGAATCGTATATCCCTCCTCAATGGAAGGAGAGCAAAATTACCCCTATTCCAAAAATGTCAAGTCCTGATTCTGAGGCTGATTTCCGCCCAATTTCTATTACACCTGTATTATGTAAAATTCTAGAGAAATTTGTTGTGCATAAATATTACTATCCAATTCTGACTAATCCTGATGAGAACTACATATATTCTGACCAATTTGCTTTCAGTCTACTACTGCTGCGCTCATTGCTTTAACTCACCATTTACTTGAGTCAGTTAAATGTGAACCATATGTTCGTCTTGTATCTTTGGATTTTTCTAAGGCTTTTGATACTGTAAGGCATGATAGTCTGGCTGTACAGTTAGCCTCTATGCCGATTCCTGACTTTGTTTATAACTGGGTTCTTGCTTTGTTACATAACCGAGTGCATTGCACTAAGTTCTGTGGCATAACCTCCTCTTTCAAGTGCATTAATGCAAGCATTATTCAAGGGTCAACTTTCTTTCCTTAATTTCTGGATTAAAGCTACTGTTTGTAGGTAATAGACTTTTTAAATATGCTGATGACTTTTACCTAATTATTCCTGCATCTAATATTGACACTACTGATGCTGAACTTAATCACATTGCAGAGTGGTGTTTATAACTGGGTTCTTGCTTTGTTACATAACCGAGTGCATTGCACTAAGTTCTGTGGCATAACCTCCTCTTTCAAGTGCATTAATGCAAGCATTATTCAAGGGTCTGGCCTTGGGCCAGTCAACTTTCTTTCCTTAATTTCTGGATTAAAGCTACTGTTTGTAGGTAATAAACTTTTTAAATATGCTGATGACTGTTACCTAATTATTCCTGCATCTAATATTGACACTACTGATGCTGAACTTAATCACATTGCAGAGTGGGCTAGTAATTGTAACTTGCGCCTCAATCATAGCAAGTCATGTGAAGTCATCTTTAGGCGTCCCCGTTCCAAAACTTCTGATTGCCCTCCCCCCATTATAGGGATTGAACGAGTTAATGCTGTCAAGGTTCTGGGTATTACGCTTTCATATAGATTGGGTTTTTCTGAGCACATTGATAACATTGTCTGTAAAGCAAAGCAGTCATTTTATGCACTTCGTGTCCTTGTTTCACATGGTTTGACAGGTAGCCGACTCCATGATGTTGTGCGTTCCACCGCTGTTGCACGAATGCTTTATTCTTCACCAGCATGGTGGGGTTTTGCAAATGAGGGTCAGAGGAGTCGTCTGTCCGCTATTATTAGAAAGTTGATAAGACAGGGTTTCTTGCCCTCTAACACCCCTACTTTTGACATGTTATGTTCTAAGGCAGATGTATCCCTCTTTTCTTCTATCCTCTGTGACCCCGGGCATGTCCTCCATTATCTTCTTCCACCTGAACGTGTAACTGGTTACTCCCTTAGGCCCCGATCACACAATCTTGAAATACCACGTTGTGATTCGTTGATTGCAAAGGGATTTATCACCAGAATGTTATATAGTTAGCTTGTTTGTCGATGATAGTTTAGTAATTATATTATATTTAACTTTTGATTATAATTTGCACATTTTTATTACCTATTATTACTTCTATGTATTATAATGATGTTCTTTGTCCCATTGTGCGCTTGCAAGTGGAGTAATAAAGAAAATACCTACTTACTTACTTACTTGAAGCATTTCCACTGAGTTTCGTGAATTTGTATTGCTGAGTAAAATTGACCGTAACAGAGTGGACAATTTTTGTGGCATACAAAATTCCGCTGAGTGTGTTACCGAGTGTGTTCATAAAACAAGTTTACTGAAATTGTAGACAAGTGATACAATTGAGCTAAGATTAACACGCATTTATTTGATGTTGCTTTGGTTTTTTCACTAAAATTTATGGATAAGAAAGTGGGGGAAACGGAGTGGATATTGTTACTCTGATGCTGTCAAAATTTTTTAGAAAAAAACAAACTATTAAACTAGAATATTAGTGCGTGTAGCGAACTACAGCTTATCAAATGACATGTTACAATATTAATTAATAATATGTAGTATAAGCCAGTTTAATCAAAGCGGTGTTTAGTTATTACGAGCGGTGTTTTAATATAATACAATAATGATTAACTAATAGATGTTGATCGGCCAAAATACGTCATTATAGTTTAACGTCGCCATAACGACAATGAAAGAAAAGACAAAAAAAGAGGAAGAAAGACGCATACAAGCATTTGAGAACAAATGTCTTAGAAAAACATTAAGAGTCCCATGGACAGAAAAACTGACCAACGAACAGGTGTACTTCATAGCAAGAGCAAAGCAAGAACTGTTGACCCACGTAAAAACAAGAAAGTTACGATACTTCCGACACGTGATGAGACAGCAAAAGGAAAGCATAGAAAACAACCTGATGACGGGACTGATGGAGGGAGAAAGGGGAAGAGGAAGACCAAGAATGGCATGGATAGACAACATCTTGAAGTGGACTGGACTTTCGGGGAGGAGGTAAATGAACATGGCAGGAGAAAGACAACTGTGGAAAATGCTCATCCATTCGTGCAGCCAACCGTCGCAGAGCGACGATGCCGGAATGACATGACACAAAGACAATGACGTAACGGTGATCGTTAATTGAGGAGATGGAGAAGATTGATGTACGTTATGCGCAAGAAGGAGGAGAGTTTTTGAAAGTGGCAAGCAGTGTGACTCTTTCTCTGTGAGAATTTAGAGGTGAGAAAACGACAGGTTATTCTGATCAAATCGTCAAATTGACCGATAACTCTGGAGAGTGTAACAGTAGCAACTTGATCGTAAAGTTGCGTGGGATTTTACGGATGTTTGCGAACGACCTTCGTTGTTATAAGGGATCGTAAAGCCTGTGTCAGTAGTTACGATAGTAAACGGTAGTGGTCTAACGGGATATTGAGAGAAGAGACATCGAACGTTGAATATTGCGAAATACGAGAGGATTGATCGTACTTGGATTATAATAAACCATACTGAACGATCACAAGCAATTCGTCAAAATGCACACCGTTCAGCGAATGCATATAAAGAAAGATCACTTCGGGACACATGATCATCGAATCGAACGACAATCCAAACGAAGAGTGAATTGAACTCCACACTCCTTCATTTCATTCAACGGAAGAACTCTGAAGTGCGCCGTGCAGATAAGCTAAACTTAATGATATATACATAATTAAACCACACCGCTCTAAGTAAATAGGTGAACTACTATTTAAATTTTATTTTATTGACAATATTATTCACGCTATTGTCTGATTTTCATTAATATGACTAATTAAAATCATGAAACTATTCTCTGCATTCCCATTAATGGACAAAGCGATTAGTTTATTAAATAACCGCTACAATTTTTGAATTGAACTCCACACTCCTTCATTGCATCTACATTCAACGGAATAACTCTGAAGAGCGTTTACTGCGCCGTGCAGATAAGCTAAACTTAATAATATATAGATAATTAAACAACACCGCTCTAAGTAAATAGGTGAACTACTATTTAAATTTTATTTTATTGACAATATTATTCACAAAGAATTCGCTATTGTCTGATTTTCATTAATATGACTAATTAAAATCATGAAGCTATTCTCTGCATTCCCATTAATGGACAAAGCGATTAGGGATTAAATAACCGCTACAATTTGGGCGCCACGTCGGGGATTTGTAGAGATAACTTCAGACTTTTAATAGGCTATTAGTTAAAATCTCCAGTTCGGTAGAATTGTGTAATTTGACGAAGTAACGACTTACGTTGGTTAAAGAGATATTATCTAAAATCTTGCTTAGATCATTAGATTCATTTAGCGTAAAAATCTCTCGTTTATAATCGTCAGATTATCAATTGATTTGTGTTAGTTATCAAACTAAAGAGGAGTAAGCAAGTAAGATGCCAACCAGTGATTACCAGCAATATATAAAAATTGGTAATGATTTGAGATTCCAAGGTGAGGAAATTTGTTCTCGAAAGACAAGTAGAGGCCCGAGAAGAGAGGGCGCGTTAGAGAGAAGAGGAGAAAGAGAGTAGACGCTTGGAAGAGTAGAAAGAGAAGAGACTGGCAGATGAGACGAAAGAAAGAGAATTGAGACGCTTCGAGGAGGAGAAAGAGAAGAGAAGCTTGGAAAATGAAAAAGAAAGGAGATTGGCAGAAGAGAGGAGTGAATTGAGACGAATAGAGGAAAAAAGAGAGAAACGACAAGCATACATAGACCTAGAGAAAAGCAAACTTGAAGCTCAAATCAAGATGAAAGAAGTTGAAGCAAGAATTGCTTACGATTCAAGACAGAATGTTGAATTTATAGGCCTAGGAAGTAAGAACTCAGGAATCAGGGATATAGAGTTTCCGATGTTCAACGAGAGTACAGATTGTCTAGATGCATATTTAGTTAGATTCGAGAGAACATGCGAGGCATACGAAGTTCCTGAAAGACTGTGGTCTTTAATGTTAGCTCAGCATTTAGAAGGTAAAGGCCTGGAAGTTTATCAGAGATTAACTTCTCTTGAAGCTAAGGACTATGCAGTTCTCAAAAATCAGCTGCTTAAGAAATTTCAATTAACGGAAGAAGGTTACAGACACAAATTTAGAGATGGTCGTATTGAACCTGGAGAGACTGCATCACAATTTATAGAGAGACTAAGGAGATATCTAAGACATTGGGTACAAATAGCCGGATATGAAGAAAAGTATGAAGGATTAGATAATTTGATCATTAAGGATCAATTCTTCGTTACGTGCTCACCAGAGTTGAGGATGTTTATCAAGGAAAAAGGGAAAACAAATTTGAAAGCCATGTCAGCTTATGCTGAAGCTTACATTGAGGCCCATGACGATGAACAGAGTTAGTCAAACTTGATGTCAAAACCAAGATTTAATTTTGACAAGGATCAACACATAGTATCCGATGAGAGGGCAAAAGACAGATTTGCTAATACTGATACGAAAAGGTTTAAAACTTCAAATAAATGGCATAGAGAAACAAATAAGAGTAATACAGCCAATAGGGATGCAGGGCAGAATACAGATAGAGGGATGTGTTACATTTGCAAAGAATCAGGTCATAGGGCATATCACTGTCCAAACAAGTTCAAAGGTCAGTCTAGACATACTGCAGCCGCGATACAGGTATTTGAAAACAGACGATACAAAGCAATGTATGAGCCAAACAGATATGATATAATGCGAAATTCCGAGTCAGACGATTGGCGAGCAAGTAAAAGTAAACAGAGCGAGTCAAGTAACAAAGTGACAAGTACCGTTGTTACGAATGCTAATGTATATTATTCAGTAGACAACATTATACCACAGCACAGAGTTAAAGTAAATGGGCAAGAGGTTGATTGTCTCTATGACTCTGGTGCCACGTGCTGTGTTATAAAGCGAAGTCTCATTGACGAATCAGCACTAACCGGTAGGCAGATAGTATGCACTCTTATTGACGGAAGTACAAGAAAGTTTCCAACAGCAAATATTATTATCGAAGGAGAATACTTTACGGGACAAACAGAAGCTCTAGTTATGGACAATCCAGTGAAATCTGTGATTATAGGAGGCGTCAAAGGAGTACGGTATTTGATAAGTAAGGAAAGCACCGTAGAACAATTCAATCAGAACAAAACTAACGAGAGTAGATGTGATGATGCACTGAGATGAATGTTACTCAAAACTTGCAAAGGTACAAAGAAAGACGCATGCATATGGGGAGTGGTATAGGCAGAGATCGAAGGGTAGAGCGTGACGTCAATAATAAGAATGATGCAATCGAAAGTGAAGAAACGTATCAATCCACTGCTGCTATTGAAACGAGGGCGAAAAGAGTAAAGTTTGCAAGAAATAGGACGCTAAAAATTGGAAAATTACCAGGTATAAAGGTACCACAAAATGAAACTTTGAGAAAGAATATTGACGGTGATAATGAACAAGAAGTGGAGAAAGAAATTGATGAAGAAGGTGACGAGGAAACCGAAAATTTGTTTTCTAGAAGCGATCAATATGACAGTAACTGTAGTGTCGAAACGAAATGGATGCATGGGGCTGAAAATCAGAGACTTAAAGGAGATTTAAATCATGCGAAACAGGAGTACTTAGACAAACCGGCACATATCATGAGTAGAAGAAAAATAGATAAACCCTTAGATTGTGTTGTGATAGGAAGAACTGATGATAATAGGATCAGTGAACGGCGGCATGTGATGGCTGCAGTTGAAACGAGAGTCTAGTGCAGATATTGAGAAACATAGATCTCTCAATAATGACATATTACCATATGTTAAGATTTCATTAGATGACATTAGGAAGTCACAAACAGAAGATGAGACTTCAAGGAAATGTAAGAAGATGACAAGTCAAGAGAATGTAGTGGATAAGCAGTCAGGTGAAATGCAGTTCGTCATGAAGAATGACCAATTGAATAGGTGTGATGAGAATACCTCAGCAGGTGAGAACAAATTGAAGTCAATTGTGCCAGAAATAATGAGACAACAAGTATTAGAAACGATATCTTATCTGTCATCTACAAAGCACAATAGTAAGAGAAAAAGTGATAAAGTGACTAGTAATTTTTATTGTCCTAGGAAAAAATGTGGAGTAAGTGAATATGTACAGAGCTGCGATACAGGTCAGAGAATAGTGAGTAAGGCAGCAATGAATCGAGTACAATCAAAGAATAAGAAATGTAATGATAAGAAGTACAGGAATCGTAAATTGGAAATTGGAGACAAGGTGTTACTATTGTTGCCGAATAGCGATAACAAGTTGCTTGAACATTGGCAAGGACCATATATATATATATATATATATATATATATATATATATATATATATATATATATATATAGTTAGAGACAAGATTGGAGAACATTATTACAAAGTTGAACTAGGGAACGAGAAGATAATGACTTATCACGTTATAAGCTGCTGAAAAAGTATATAGGCCGAAAGAACGAAGCAGAAATAGAGATAGGATGTAATGAAAGACATAAAGAAGGAGAGACAGTAGCTGTAGCGTTTAAATGCTGCTTAAACAAATCAACTGATAAATTGATTAATATTTAATCATAAGTAGAAATTAAGCTATACAATTAAGCTGGCGTATTCTAGTTAATTAATAGTAATATGTGGCTTAGCAATATAAAATGAGTATACGACAAACATACTGGAGCTATAAAAGACCGCAATCAATGTTGCCTGGTAACGATCGGCACTACGTAAGCAAGCAGACGACACATGACGTAAACATTTACGAAAACGAACGAATCGAGGAAGGCAACGGCGATCCAGGCCAAGATGGTTGAAAGTGAGACACGGACATTTGCGAATGTTGCGTGCAAAGTTAAAATTCAACCGGCGCTGGTGATTTGTGAAGGAGAAAAGTCAGCCAAGTTGTGGGCGTGAACTCCTAGAAGAGATCGTAGGTTTTGGGGATCGATGCGCGATCTCCAGACAGATTTCTGATCGAACATTCCAGCGATTTGTTGTGGGACGTTACGAAAGTTTGCGAACTTTGCGAATCGTCGATTGAGTTGTTTCGAACAACTATTATTCGAACAACAATTATTATAATTATTGTTTTGAGGTAACTTATATAAAAGGATACTGGCCTAGTTAGCTACACCGGTAAGCGACAGCTGCATTCGTCTGTTGGTTGCAACGGACTGCGGTTCAAGCCCCGGGCTGGGAGTTGACATTCACAGATTTAGATATCTCGGGCTAGCACGTGTGGGACGCAGGGGCGCAAGCTCCTGCGGAGCGACCTTGGGCAAGTTGCTTACCCATCATTGTCTGTGGGGGAAGGCAACGGGAAACCACCTCACTCATCTCATCCCCAGGGGCGTAAAAGCCAATGAACCTGCCTTCGGGCAGAGCACCATCATCATCATATAAAAGGATGTGAAAATGATTATTTGAGCAGAGTTTCAACTTAAGAGTGGGATAACTCTTAAGTCATATAGAGATGTATATACATTTATCTAAAACAACTAAATAATATTAATTAAGATGCTGTGTTCATCAGAGATAAAGTAAGTAGACCTAGTTTAGACTAAGCGGGTAAGAAACAAGTCATTTGATAAGATGAATTGGATTGAAAAGTCTGTAAACAGCCTTTTTAAAGAGGGGGGCTTATATGTAGCGAACTACAGCTTATCAAATGACATGTTACAATATTAATTAATAATAGGTAGTATAAGCCAGTTTAATCAAAGCGGTGTTTAATCACGAGCGGTGTTTTAATATAATACAATAATGATTAACTAAAAATACGTCATTATAGTTTAACGTCGCCATAACGACAATGACGTAACGGTGATCGTTAATTGAGGAGATGGAGAAGATTGATGTACGTTATGCGCAAGAAGGAGGAGAGTTTTTGAAAGTGGCAAGCAGTGTGACTCTTGTCATGAGAATTTAGAGGTGAGAAAACGACAGGTTATTCTGATCAAATCGTCAGATTGACCGATAACTCTGGAGAGTGTAACAGTAGCAACTTGATCGTAAAGTTGCGTGGGATTTTATGGATGTTTGCGAACGACCTTCGTTGTTATAAGGGATCGTAAAGCCTGTTGTCAGTAGTTACGATAGTAAACGGTAGTGGTCTAACGGGCAGACCCGGATTAAGCCTTCGGGGGGCCCGCCGCCATATTTTGAGGGGGGCCCCTAATCGACCCTTACCTTCCAAGACCATAATCGTCCTACAGTCCTGCATATCTATGCATGCCTATAATAATAAGCTTAATTGACTATATAAATCAAACTCAATTATATGCAGTTTATTGAAATACCTGAATATTTTTGTAAATGACACTTTATAAGCGTCAATGCAGTAGGTATTGTTCAGTTTAGCGGCTTAAATCCTATGATACTGACTTTGATAACGCGGAGACCTATAGGGAGAACATGCAGGGCACGGTCCCCAATGTTTGTGGGGACGGAGAAAAGTCGGAGATGCTGATATCCCCATGCAATATTTCAGAGATATTTTATGAATAGTCTATCATAAATTTCTACACTTTCATCCACTGAGCAATTTCGCCATGGTGACAGCTTAAAATGCTGCCATCAGAGTTTGCAAATTAAAAAATTCAAGCAATTGTAGGGGACATTCATAGAAACCACGTCAATGGCACTGATATCATGAATAATTTTTTAAGATAATTGCTTAAAAAGTTACGGTTAAAGTTAATTAAGTGTGCAAAAAGAATTGTAGGCGATTAGGAGGAAACACTCTGAAGTCTTAATCCATGACCATCAGCATTGAAAATGAGCAATTTTATTAAGATTAGACATCCAGCTTAAATTGCAACAATCGTGATAATAGTGTGGAACTTAAAAATGTGGACAATGGGGAGGACATTACTTTTATCGAAGTCTTAATCGTGTCTTCCAGCATATTTAGTTATAAGGTGACAGCCCAAAATGTTACCATTAAAGTGTAGAATTTTTTTAAAATAACCAATAGGAGGAGACGCTTTTCAAGCTTTAAATCACGACTATGAGCCCTGATATGATGAGAAAAATTAATTGCACTGTTGGCTGTTGCACTGTGGAAAATTAAAACAAATAAAAAATGGGGTGGTGATGTGCCTACCCCAAGCCCCTCCGCTGCTAGGCGCTTCGCTCCTCGGCGATCGTTCTCCGGTTGCTCGTTCACCACCTCTCCCCAAGCCAGTGTTTAATCTAGTTCCCCTCCTCTGGGGGGAATTGAGGTTTCTGGGGGGAGACAATCGAAAGAAACAGTATCTAAATAAGAGACCATAGCAGAAATATGCGTTGTAACCTTTAAGACCAGACTCACTTACTTAAGGTTCTTTAGATGTAGGCTTATACAGGGCTTAAAGTGTGGCTGGATGGTCATGGACGGCGTTCATGCATTTGTTTTAAAATATGAACGATGTCCTGCCACTTATTGGCTAGCATGCACAACCTGAAAAGGCAAGGGCGTCCATGCACTTCTTTTGGAAAGGTAAGGGGCGTCCATGGCACTTATTTTTCACACTTTAAGCACTGGGCCTATATATACCTTCAGTGCATGGCGCTTGGGGCCTAAATACACCATTAAACATACCGATCAATCCCTTGCCTTTGACCCATCTGGAGTTTATGAAAAAAATCCAGTTTTGGAACAGAGGAATTTACGCTATTTGTTTTCCTACCAGAGGATTCTTTTGGCTATTCGCCTTGTTTGAGCACTGGAAAGTTGAAATATTTTGGTTTTTGGCATCGTTTGCTTTCGTCAACACATTTGTAATATTATGCCAGGGATCTTATACCGGTACTCAAAGAGTTAGGCCTATAGGGGGCCCGCAGTGCATTGTTCGCTCATAAAAATCAATCAGCAATTGACATAAATTTACACACTGCACATGTCCTTTAAGGTGAAGTTGAATAAATGGGAAAATGCACATTAAAAAAAAATGTTCTTGCACGGGGGGCCCCCTGACGATGGGGGGCCCGCCGCCATGGCAGACATGGCATACTGGTTAATCCGGCCCTGCTAACGGGATATTGAGAGAAGAGACATCGAACGTTGAATATTGCGAAATACGAGAGGATTGATCGTACTTTGGAGATAACTCTACTTGGATTATAATAAACCATAATGAACGATCACAGGCAATTCGTCAAGATGCACACCGTTCAGCGAATGCATATAAAGAAAGATCACTTCGGGACACATGATCATCGAATCGAACGACAATCCAAACGAAGAGTGAATTGAACTCCCACTCCTTCATTTCATTCAACGAAAGAACTCTGAAGAGAGTTTAGTGCGCCTTGCAGATAAGCTAAACTTAATAATATATACATAATTAAACCACACCGCTCTAAGTAAATAGGTGAACTACCATTTAAATTTTATTTTATTGACAATATTATTCACAAAGAATTCGCTATTGTCTGATTTTCATTAATATGACTTATAAAAATCATGAAACTATTCTCTGCATTCCCATTAATGGACAAAGCGATTAAGTTATTAATTAACCGCTACAGTGCGCACCAGCACCCATTTTTCCTAATGGCATACATTGCTGATTGAAATACGATGAAAATATTATCGGTTTGAAAGAAAAAATTCATCCAACTCCAAAAGTAAAATTAATATAATAGCAGCAAATAACTCTTCTACTGTTTTTATAATGGCAATCTAGAATGGCAATCTTTCGATCCCGAGCGATACTCTTCAAGAACTAGGTCTATTTCGTAGTCTTTACCATCAAATTTGTAACGACAGGGCCGTCATTGCTGTCGTCGCCTTAGAAATTGCCATTGTTATTATAATTGTCATCATTAATATGGCTCGAACCTGCAACCCTTAGGTTTGCAAGACGCTACAATATATCTTGAAACTCGGCTGCGAAAACTGGGCGAGTTCTGTCTAATGCACTGCATTTTTAAATGAGCGTGCTTTAAGTCTACTCGCCATAAATAAATATGTCAAACAAAACGCAAGGTTGTCGAATTTAAATGGAAACAATAAGTGCAAATACATATAAAGTTAGAATCAGACCCATAATTCTCGATAAACTGCAATTTCTGTATTAGCTGATGAATTTTTAAATCAAGCGGTTTCATTTCATGCGCACATTTCAGTGGACACAGCAGCATGCAATCGGCGGAATAAAGCGCGGTGATCGGCTGTTCTTTTTCATTACTATCTTCTCTGATGAGCAAACAGATTCCTTCAAACTTTAAACAATGGCCATTCAACATCGGCGAAAAGGTGCGTGTTTGTTGTAAAAATAATCATTGCTAATTCTATCTGTTCTAATCACCATCTGTTTCATACATTTTAAAACTTGCTATAACCTGTTAAGACCATCACCTTCATTCTCATTATTCTCATTTTATTGTGCGTCCAACATATATTTTCGAAATCCGTTGATTATACGATCGTTTTAATTGAACAGAAAAATTCGTATTTGGAAAGGTGGCACTTTAAGGATATGCTTCACTTTGATATATATATATATATATATATATATATATATGAATATATATATATATATATATATATATATATTAAATTTTTCTTTCTTTTACACAACGCAGTAGCCCAATGAAATATTACAATAGATATATATATATATATTCATATAAAAATACATATATCGTTATGTAAACTTGCAGGCGTTCTCAACCGTTGTGTCGCGACACACCAGTGTGTCGCGACTTGACCGGCGGTGTGTCGCGTAAAAGTGGTGTGTCGCGAAGAATTGGTGTGTCGCGAATTAATAATAATGATAATAAATTACCTTCGTTTCTATTCCAAACTGACACAACGCAGTAGGCCAATGATTACACGAAATAATCCTAATCAGTCTACTAAATTCTCACAGCACACGCCCGTTGTTCTTGCATTATACACTGACTTACTTTACCTACAGGTAATTTAGAAGTTTAACGGATGAATGCAATGAGAATTTGTTGCGCTCTATTTATCTATCTATTTTACCGCGGTCTGGGGTTTATGCTCAGCGGATATGACATAGGGCCTATGTAAACACGTTTGCGAACGCACCTGTTAGAAAACTTTTACCCGTTAACCTATAGGCTAAGTCAGCAATCGAAAAGGAAAAATTCTGGGTAAGAAAACGCAAATTTAGCCATCCTCTTCAGATGCTGATATTAAGAAGACAAGGTGGATGATGAACCCATTCCTCATTAATGGAGCAGAATTGAACATCAACGAACAGGAAACACTTGTTAAGCTGCAACGTGATTCCAGAATGAAGCACTTGTATAAGCAATTATCAAGAACTGAGTTCTGTGCAAAGACGTACAAGGAAGAACATTACAAATCACTTGCAAGCAAAGCTATCAAGGACCTGGTTTCCTTTCATAGCTCGATCCTACTTATCTGAACAGGGCTTTTCTCAGATGGTCAACATAAAGAACAAGAATCGGAACAAACTTGTCGGAGGTGCCCTCTCAGCCTGCTTACGAGTTGCACTTACAAAAACCGTGGAACCGCGTTTTAATATGATCCAAAGAAAAATTCAAGAACAAAGATCCCATTAACTGTTAGGACTACAAGGTCTTAGTAATTAGGTGACTAAATTGACGTCGAGTTGTAGAAACGACTAAGCTTATAGATTGGGATCAGAAGAATAATTTAGAATTTTATAATTATCATAAAAAGTGGAAAGAAATTCAATATAATTATTTTCATTTATTAAAAATGTCAGCAGTTTAGCATTTTATAAGGTTAAATAAGTTTGAGAGCAAATTTTAAATAAATAGACATGTCTAACTTTGACGCTTTTTTAATTTTTACGACATTTACATATGACGATTGAATGGTGTGTCGCCAAATTGGATAGCAAGTTAAGTGTGTCGCGAAACGAAAAAGGTTGAGAACCCCTGTCTTAGGCGGTCATAATGTTTACTCGAGCAGGCATGCAGTCTTCGGGATTATCCATCAGCAGCTTGGCTAGCCAACTAGTCGACGTCGGGGCCTCGGATGGAAGGAAATTTATGCTCTTCGCTCACCGCACGAACCGTTCGATTCATTCTCGTTCCGTAGTAAGACTACGAAGCTCAGAGGTAGTTAAATGCCATTAAGAACTTTCGTTTGCATGTTATTGCCAGTGATAAGTCTTATCGGTTACGGCATTATTCTACGATTTGCACATGTGGGGAGGGATTTGTACGGGGGGGATAATGTCCTACGAAAAATCGGGGGGATATGTCCGGGGAGATCATATCCGGGAATAATGTCCGTTCCCCGCTCTTCCAGGTGACTCATTTTCTCAAGTAGTGCGTGAATCACGTTTTGGACCTTTCTGTCTGATGCATAAAAGCTCTTGGTTGAATATCGTATGGCCTACCTCCCATCAGATACCGCGACGGTTGCATTGCTTTGGCTGAGGACCGACAGCTGCATGCAGTGGGCAAGGAACGACTTCGACGTCCTTCGAACTCTTTTCCCGTCAAAGAACAACCGTCGTCCAGGTCTCAGGGCCCGCATGCACAATTTTGAACTTCCGAGCAAAGATGACAGAAACTTTGGCTCCAGAGTTCTTTACAAACATATTATTAAGGCATATCGATTCAATTTAATTCCAATAACTGATTACTCCCTTTAATACTTTTATTTCAATGTGATTTTTGTCTGTCTGTTTTTGCTCATTAAGTGAACATACATACATAAATCGTGAAGTCAAAAATACTGAAATTTATGCTCGTCATTCATGCTCATGCAAGAGACCATGAACAATCTGTCCAATAACAAATTTGGGGGTCGGTAGAGTGATGGATAACACGCACGCGGAGAGAGAGAGAGATAACGAGTTCTAGCCCCCGTTGGACGGACATCCTTTGTAGGCTGCTAATATTGCAGGCTGTCTGGTCAGTTAGTAGTTAAGTTTGATGTTAATTAAGACTACAGCATAGCTTGTACAATGTACATATAAAGTGCATTTCGTTTGAAGGCGCTCAATTAAAGAAAATATTGTTGCTGATATTATTATTGCCTTTAATGGTAAGCAGCTATCAATCAATCAGAATTTATATAGCGCCCATTCGAGGTACCTACTCAGAGGCGCTTCCGTTATCTGCTCAACACTGTGGCTTAGCACCTGTGTGGACAGGCTTTTTACCTTCATCCTTTTTAATGGCTTCAGATGTCAAATTCGAACACAGGCGCAGGAAATTTTCCTTCTCCACTTCATACATCTGACGAATCACACCAAATGAGGCAACGATCTCACCAGAAGCGCAACCAGAACATTTTTCTGGGGGGTGCTCAGAATTACTATAGTAAGCGCCGAAGGTGCGAAGCAGCGAGCGCCGAAGGCACAAAGCCAATGGCGACTGGGGAACGCCGTACGGACCCCTCCACATAAGAAATTTTCAAATTTCCGCACTGGAATGGCAGCATTACTAAGCTGTCATATAAATCAAAATTGCTATACTATTTCAGTGCTGATAAGAATGGTCTAAACTTCAATGAATATAAACCCTCTACTCACAATCCAAAAGATATATTTTCCTGAGTTTCCACGTTTATTATGGCACCATTTTAAGATGTCAACTTAGCAAAAATAACTCTATTACTTTAGTGCTGATAAAAAAGAGTGATTTTAGATTTCGACATAGGCCTAGCAGGTGAAGGGATTTGGGCAGTGGGATGTGCCTCCTCCCCATCATAGAATGTTTTATTTCCACACTGCAGTGGTAGGCTGTCATTTTAGCGAAATTTATCATGATTTCATTGCTGAAAGACATGGTGCAAGACTTCAATTCCCCTCCCTATTGTTTATTTTTTTTTTAAATATCCATACTTTAATGGTAGGCTTTTAGGCTGTCATCTTAATAAAATTGTTCATTTTCAATGCTGATAGTCATAGATTTTAGTTAAAATTTCAGAGTGTTGCTTCACAATTACTTAAAAATTTTGAATTTGCACCGTGACTTTAAAGTTGTCATTTTTACAAAATTACTCGTGATTTTAGTGCTCCGGGACGTGATATAAGATTTCAATAAATGCCCCTCATCATTTAAGATTTTTTTTAAAAATTTACCAGCACTGTAATGACTGCATTTTAGGCTGTCGTCTCCAAAAAATTGTTCATTATGGATAACGCTGCAGAAATGTATAATAATATTTATGAAATATGTATGACATATTGTGGGATATATAAACATCTCTGTCCCCTTACCAGAAACTTTGGGTGGTTTAAAACTTCAGACTGTTGCCTCACAATTACTTACGTCTCCCCTATCGCCATAAATATGCGCCCATGACAGTAAGTTATGCACATTATAATATCATATGATAGTATCATAATTATTAATTGTACTATAACAATAAATCATAAATTATAATTATATAGTAGAAAATAAGATCATGGTATAATATGACAGTTTATGTAATACAATATAATAAACAGCAACTAAAAACTACTATCATTTTGTGAAAAGTTCTGGGGAAAAATTTTCATTTCTGGGCGCTTTACCCGCTGGAAATGTCTAGACCAAACAAAGCGGAATAACAATATTATCATGATACTAATTTGAAGGAAAACAATTCTTAGCTAGGCCTCACTAAAATAGTACTCATGGTACTATCAAT